>VXBC01001330.1:1289702-1612214 GCA_013399945.1 Ploceus nigricollis | reverse complement strand
AAAAAAAAAAAAAGAAGAGGGGGGGGCACCAGAATTTAATCCTTCGCCATTATTACTGACAACTAATAATTGATCATTGCTCACAAACATAAGCTTTTACCCGCATAATTGAATCGTGAGCAATACGGGTTTAGTCAAAGGAAAAAAAAATAGAGGGAAAGAACCTCTCCCTTTCTCTCCCCTAAATCCCAGAGAATCTCAGTGATGGGGACTCCTCCGCCCCCAGGATAAAAATGACTAATGCCATCACCAGCCAAGGTGGGATTATTCAATTCAATTCTTTCTTTACACATTTGCTGCCTTTTGTTTGACCTGATGGCTGGCAAATTTTTACACCTAGCTGTCCCTTTTGAGTTTATTGATGAAGGTGCTTCTGAAATGATTATCAGGAGATTTACAGCCATCACTACCCACCTACGGGAAAAGTAGTAAAATCAATCCCTCAATCAATCAGACCCCTCTGTGCATATCTTTTTAATCTGCTCTTTTAGCTGTTTTATTACAACACGAGCATTAAATATGTTTGTTTCAAATTTAACACGAATGCCTCCGAAGGACTCTGTCAATTTAGACATAAATCATGAAGTAAACAAGCTGGATGGAAAATTCTCTCACTCGGGCAAGAATGTTAAAACCCAAGGAGTAAAAAAAATCTCTCGTGCATCAGTGTATGGGCAACTCTTTTGTATGTACAGCCCACAAGGCAGGAAAACAACAAACAGAAAGATAAATATGCAACACTGCAAAAGATTTCCATGCACTTTTACAGGACTAGAGAGTGCTAGTAATTACAAATACTTTCACACCCTCAAGTCCATCATTATTTCCTCTGATATCTTTATACATATATATACATATATGTACATATATCTCAGAATGTCTTGCTTCCTGCATTAAAAAAATAACTTTTTTTTTTATTAAATACCATATACTTGAGAAAGTGTCTTGATTCTTGATTCCAACATTATTATCGATCCCAAGGTATCACTCTATCCTTCATATGCCTTTTTTGGGGGTTAAAAAATAAATTAGAGGGTATTTCAGGTAGGCTGCTTAGGTCAGTGATTTGTTACACAGCGGTCATCAGGTATGGACAGAGTGAATCAGTAAGTTCTATAGAGAACCAAGATTTTTATTTGATGCCACAGGGGAAGTTTTCTCTGCAAGCCACACGCCTTTGCATCCCAGTTTAATTTTTTTTTAATATCCTAGTGTATCGCAGCCATATAAAGCCACCATGTGGCTCCACCAGAAAACCAGAAGTTTAGAAATGAAGTGACAGAGATTTCTCCAGACTTAGATTAAAAAAAAAAAAATCCATTCTGAGCTACAAAGACATCTTTCAAATACATATTGTAATGTCTCAGCGCAGAAAAAACTGTGGATAGGACAAGGGAAAAAAAGGACACTGAAATATGAATTACGTACATGACAAAAGAAGAGTCATGAATAATTACATCTGATATCAGATGATGAGATGTTACCTGCAATATCAGCCAACAATTCCTCCAAACATCTCGTTTTATGGAAAGTGCCTTTATACAGTAGGAAAACTTCACAGTTTCTTTCACTGTTCATCCAGGTATCTATTAATGGGAGCCTTAGTGTCAACTTTTAATAAAATATTACAGTTATAATTTCTTTGTCAAAGTACTACTTAAAATAGTATAAAATATGGAAATGGGAGTAATTTAAAAAATGAAGGAGCAGGACCAAGGGATGTATTTTCCAGGATATTTAGGGAAAAACATATGTTCTTAAAAAGATGTTCCCTTAGGATCTGCTTACCTTTAAATTAAAATTACACAAAAATTCTGTACTCTGTCAAAATATAAACATGAGGACAAAATTTCACAGGAATATTTTCTCTGAAATAGAATTTACAGACAATTTCTACAGGGTAGTCATCTAATGAAGTAAGACCTGTTGTCACAAAAATATTTACACTGCAAAACAGAGTTACAAAGTAGACATGTTTATTTACATTTTAATGTTTCATTTTAAACCAGAGAATATGTAGTGATTAAAGACTAAACATGCTTCAAACCTCAGGGGGAATGTTGCCTGTAGAGTCCCAAATTTCTTGCCTAATGAAATGAACCTGACAACCCCTCTCCTTTTCATGACATATTTTTGATTCGAATACAGTGGAAGTATTTGTAAGTACATACATTTTGTTTGCATAATATTGAGGTGCCCTGATTAATGCGTGGTGTTTACAACGTGAAAATTGTCATGCTCTCTGCATCAACACAAGGAGCTGGCCTGGCAGCAGCTAGTTGCAATAAAGTAAATGCCTCATGAATAATGTTCTACTTTCCATGCCTGAGCTAAGCAGAATCCTCCCCATCTGCCTTTTGCCCCCAGTTTGAGCCAGCCTGTTAGGAGAACTGGTCTGCAATGGTGCTGTGCAGAACCCAGCTCTCTGAGTGCAAATATGTTTGCTCATAGACTTGCACATGCACTATCTGGGTCCTGTGGGGAGCCCATTTCCTCATGGAGCAATCTGATCCCCAGCCACATTTTTGCAGCTTTCTTTTCTTCCCATTAATGATCATATAATGTTCAGATGGCAACAACAGCCATTACCTACCTCAAAAGGTAACTCCAGGAGTTTCTGATTTCTTAGAAAAATTCCTCAGCAGAAAAGAAAGAGTTGAGCACTGAGCTGCCAGCCAGCTCTATTGAACTATCAGCAGATACTACATCAGTGACCCCGAAAGAGCCTTGAAAAGTACTGCTTCATAAACCCAAGATCATAGTTATCACCCAGAAAATGAGACTCAGAGTTTCCTTTCCTTACGTAAGAAAAGCTCAAGTATCAGGATTCAAAGAGCAATCCTCACAAAGAGACTTAAAAGACCCTTCCTCAGAAATCCAGAAACCAGATTTGGGGTTAGAAAAATTGTTTCCATCCTTCATATGCTTTATATAGTAAGCCTGGACCTTCATCCTGCTGTACAAGCCATGTCTCGAATCTCACCCTGAGTTACATATTCTGTGTTTCAGTCCTTCTTTGCAGAACTTCAAATTCCCTCTCAAATGCAGTGTCCAGGGCTGCAGAACATGTCTATTTACATCCTTAAGCAGCTTTCTGCAGACTAGCTGGCTCTCCCCAGGACTGTACACAATCATTAAGCTCATCTGAGCTCGCTCCTAGCCACTGACACCCTAGAAGTACTACCTGAATGAGAATTTAAAGCTTGAGTAGGTTTTAGATAATACTAAAGCTATGTGGTGCAAAAATCATACGTGCAAAGACAAACGTAGCCCCAGTCTGTAATGGTTCAGCAATTCAACTGCTTGTCATGTACTGCAACAGGCGAAACAAAAGAGGGAGAATTGTACTTGAAAATAAGACAACATGGCACATTTAGGAATTACACCAAACACCAATGTTTATTCTACTTCCATTTGTAAAGAAGAAGACATCATTTATTCACTTCTGGGACCATGAAAAGACACTTTTCCTCAGAAGCTTGCAATATAAGTGCCCAACCCTAAACATCATCAGTGTCACTCATCCTTGTGCAGGAAGCAGAGCATTGACAGCACAGCATGAGCAGTGTTCCAGTCTAGACCTGCACAGAGTGAATTTGGAGCAGGGGCTAACTGTGGTGATCAGACCTGCTCCTGACCACGGTTCCTCCCTGCCCCACGCCTGGATGGCCCTGTCCCACCAGGCTGTGCTGCTCTGGCATTGGCACAAACGTTTGCATGACATGGAAATCTCCTGCATGGGGCAACAATGCGTGGTACAGTAACTTCTTAAGCTGTTCCAGCTGTTTGCAAATAAAATATGCGTCTAAGCCCCCAGTCTATACAAACTGATTTCTGAGAGGAGCTGTATTTGTGTGACTGTGCCAGATCAGGGCCATTACTAACTGCAGAGGAGCGTAAACAACTGTAGAGAGAAAAGATTTAGAGAGGCACCAGTGACAATGACTAGCATGTAAATCCCATGTCTCTTAGTGAGAACTCTCTGTTAACATGTTTAGTTGACAGTCGCACACCTTTGCACTCCCATGTATTTTAAGGCTTGAAGTCACTTGTTCTGTCTCTCAAGTTTACTCAGCCTGGCTTCTTCTGCAGTTGAAGCAGCTTCCATTTTCATGCTGCACAAAAGCACAAGCAACGCCATAATACACAAGAATAACAGTTTAATGGAAACATAGAGCCAAATGCTAAATGTACTGAATTAAGTGGAATTAAAGAAAGGATAAATATGGTCCATTCCCTCCTCCAGCTTCAGTACTGTCCTCTCCAACACTGTACATATAATCTCACAACACAATAACATTGCTGTGCTCACCCTGTGCAAGCAGGATCATTCACTTACTCTTTGTTTCTCTCCTACAATTTTCAAATAGCAAAATTCAGTTTCAGGCAGTGCTGTTCTCAAAGGGCTGCCAGACCTGCTACTCCTTTGCCCCACTGCTGACAGATTGCTCTACAGTGGGACAAGACCTGCCCATGTCCAGCAATGCTCATGCTGAGCAGAAGCAATAATTAAACCCAGTGCAAAGGTAAAAAGCAAGATGGATGTGAGCCTAATGGGGGAGAGACAGGTACATCTGCATCCCGGGCCAGCACTGCCACCACCAGCCCCCAGAGCAGCAGCTGCCCAGGGCTGCAGAATGTTCAGTAACACTTTCTGGTGCTGGAGACTGTGCCTTGTGAGGGGCCTACCTTTAATGTTTTGCCTAGAGCAACAAAATCCGGTAACGGGTGCTGGTTGCCACATTCAGGAGAGTCTGCAGGAACTGCTTGCTGCTGACTGGGAAAGCACTCACTGCTTCTCAAAGCAAAACTGCTGTGACACTTTAGGAGTACAGCCCTTTAAACCACCTGTTCAAATCTGCTAATCACAGGTAATCTTGGCTCTTCAAGGGGATTACTCAAAAACAATAAAAATACTAAAAAACCAAAGACAAAAACTGTTACTGGTAATTTGCATCAATTTTTTGTGATGTCATGCTATAATTTTTGCAATAATTGCAACCAATAACATACTATGTAAAGTTCTCAAGGGATTGACTCTCTGTTCAGAAATTAACTGTAGAATATGCTTTGCATTTCTTATTATTCTGCTTTCTTATTGTCATTCTCATAAAATCAAACAAAGTGATAAGTGGAATGCCTAGAAACAGACAGAATTTAATCTGGACGAATTACACAAAATATATCTGTCCTGGAAGTGTATCTGCTTTTAAGGAGTTATATACCACCACAGAGAATACAACATTCTGCACCTGAAGCATTGGCACATATCAACAGGATTATATTAATTCCAGTGTAGAAAGGTGACATTGTTGGATACTGCTTGGAAATGTGCATGTTGTAAAACTGGAAAAAAAAGCTACAAAATTTGAACTTAATTGAAAATACTTTCATTTTATAGCAAACCATATTGTAGATGTTTACATAGTATTCAATAAATATTAGCCATAAACCCTAATTTAACCCCAGATTTTGTTAGGTTCAAGATTTTTGGAAAATCCAGGTGTCATCCCAAACTTTGTTCCCTTTTAACTGCCAATCCCAGCCCCCATTTAGGTAGGCAAGTCCTCAGTGGTGTGCCCACACAGTCAAGGGCCAAAACTGCCTTGGAGGCACCTGGCCTCAGTGTGCCCCTGCTCTGTTTTGCCTGTGGATCCCATGGTTTCAGCATCAGGAGGTTTGCGTGTAAAGCTTGTAAAATTTTAGTAGAATACAAAGGATATTTTGTAAAGTTTCCCTAGAAACATCTTTTTCAAGCCATGTGGTGTTGCTGGATAGGGATTTAGTCTATCCAAGTAAAACCAGTAGCACTTTTCAATGCATAGAGCACAAATTCATCAAGTGGCTCAGTTGCAATGTGTTCTAGGTTCCTGGAAAATGAAAGGTTGGATCAGATGCTCTTTTGGGGGTCTCTCCCAGCCATTCAATGATTCCATGACAGGGCAACATGATTTTATATGGAACTATATTATTCACATGCTTGATGCTTTATTAGATCTTTCAAAATCAAATAATCAATATAATTTGGGCTTTATTGCTGAAAGAATGAAATTGCTTGACTGACACATGAGAGTGAACTAATGACATTAGAAGCTCTGGCTCTTTTATTTCTCTTTCACTCAGAAAAGAGCAAAAAAATCTGGATTTGTTCTGAACAAAATTGCAATACTGCAGGCTAAAACTTTACTTCTCAATCTAAAAACTTTCCTTCTCAATTTAAATTCATTTTAAATTGTTATGCTTTACAAACTTCCAAATGGGATTCTAATTGTTGACAGACATTTTACATTACATGTGTCTATCACTTTGATTTAATATGCATTTTCAATGAAATTTAAAAAAGGCCTCTAAGGTGGCAATTTAACAGTAAGACATGCTGTGAATTTTAGATATAAAAAATATCTAGTTTTCAAGGGTTTTTTGTACATGTGAAAATGGCCCTCCAGAAAAAAAAAAAAAATCAGAGAACGTCTGTATGGCTGAGTTATCAGAAGCTAAATATCTCCAAGAACATTACCTACTGTTTTAATCAATCACAGTCATCAGAGGCAAACCAGGTTTTACATTTATGCAGCTTTTCAGTAGTGCACTTCAAAAAGTATTAACCATAAAAGAAATAAAATGTATTTGGAAATCCTATGTCTGGTTTATTACATCTCATGACCTGATTTAATTTTCTTCTACAGAAAACCCGCATTGAAATGTCTGTAAGTAATAGGTACTTGTTGTCAACTTTGATAAGAGACATTTGAAAGGAATGCCAAATGTATTGTGAAAGATAAGAGAACAGCAGCTTTTCTGTGTCCCTAAAAGAGTGGAAACCAGACTTAGGAGAGCACACAACTACAGAACAGACCTGTTCTATATCATGCCTACTTTTGAAATCATCAGAATTGTAGTTAATGTTTAAACCCTAAGCTATAGACATTGACAGCACAGTGGGAACAATTCTCTATCTGTAACTTAAAATTTTTAAACCAAAATATTCACTACTTTTAAATGCTTGCATTTTCTTCATAATGTTAATAAAAACATCTTAGGTTGGCTTATTTTATATAAATAGCTTTAGATATCTTATTTAAGAGGTCCTGCAGGGTGTCCCAAAACCTACACTTGATGGCAAGAATAAACATTCATTAAACTTCAAAGGCTGCCAAAAAGTCTAGTTATTTTGATTTAGGGGAATCATTTAAATTAATCCCTCAGCCTGTGTAGAAAATATGTAATGTAATCCATTTCTCTGTCTCCAGCTTCAAGTCACACTGGGAAAAAAATACTGCTTTACTAATGTTTTCTGTTTTAAAAAACTGGGGAAAAATCAAGACTTCATATATTTTTGAAGAATTCTGGCTTACTGACATTAAGAAACAAATATTATAATACACAACTGTGTACTTATATCGCTGTGCAACTGCTGTTAAACCTACACACACAATGGAGTTCTTCAGTGGGAGCAGTAAAACCAGATTTTATGTTTGTGTGTGTGTGTATAAATGAATCTGTAATTTTTTTTTTAAGAAATGAATCAATTTTTTTGAATGGCTTTCTGCCTTACCACCCCAACTCAACTGAGTGCTGCTGTGCTACAGATCTGTTTCTGTAACAGATCTTTTTTTGCTGAGGCCCTCTTAAAATTTGGGAGAAATCTTAGTATGATGAAGAGCTTGGTTTAAAATGATTTTTTACTTTAAAATGAATACACTCTTCATCTGAAAGAAGCATGTAGGGCATACTGTGTCAGACACACCGAGGAAAAAAATGAAAGGAGGGAGAAGCTCAGCTATTGTAAATCACTGTAATGCCACTGAGGCCAATTCAGACGAGCTGAGGTTGTGGCCTAATATTTGTGCTGAAATGTTGCAGCTATAGCTGTATCCCTGAGCTGTATAAATATTTGTTGAAAGCTGACTGTTAGGGTGCAAGGGGTGGATTGCTCATCAGCAAATAGTGAGGGCCCTTGTCTTTTCACCTTTCTTAAGGAAACCTTCCCTTTTTGAGGGCTGGGAATTTTGACTGAGTACATGTATGATCCTTCTTGCTTTGTGCATGGATTGCTCCGTGTGCAGTGGAACAGGAATTTCCATCTGGACTTTTGAACTTGCACCCGCCTGAGTGTCCGGCCCCGATTCATGCCATGCACTGTACATGAATGACCAGCAATGTTTACAAAATGAATTAGCTTGACTCCAACTCTCCAGCCAGAAAGTAATCAAAGTGAAGAGCCAAGCTATTTCTGAAATTCCAGCTTCCCTAGCTAGAAACTGCATGCTCTGTCTCGCTAGTCAGGGTATTAATGCAAAATGTACATGTTCTATACTGGAGGACAATTAATAACAGCAGTGATTCTGAGCACTCGACAGACATTAACTATTCCACCCCCAAACTGCTGTTGTGTGGTAGGCAAGTCTGACTGCAGCACATGGTACAGACAAAAAAAAAAGAGTGAAAATATCTATATCAGTAAGTGATTATTCTATGAGTTGTAGTATGTTCTTTTTGGTTCTTTCTTCTCCCAAATTAAATTCCAGTTAACATTTTATTTTGCTTTAGAATGAATACATGTATTCATTGACATATTCAGGAATCTTCTTATGCAAATATTTTTAGTAGGGCTACTCATAACTGGTATTCCTAAAATCTTGGAAATTTGATTTATTTTCTCATCAACCATCCTAATTTAAGCATTTAGGAACAACAGAACTATCTTCAGAATAATCTCATCCTATAAAATACATTAGCCTTTTCTAAATTTAATATAAAATATTGTTATGAAAGAAGACAATGTTACGTGATACATTTTATTTAAGATGGTCTGAAACTCAAAATGTATCACTGAAATTTCCCTCTGAAAACAAACCTCCTGATCTAAAAAGCTCACACCATATAAAGCTGGAGATGTCTCAGAGCCAAATTGTTTGCTCCTGTAAATGGTTAGAGCTCCACAGAGGGGGGATATAAAATAAGGCTCTGTTGATTTTACAGCAGAGCATCTGAACCACTTCCCCTGCCCTAGTCAGTTTAAAGCAAAATTAAAAGAAAAATAAACCCCAATTGGCATGTGAGCTCTTCATTGGCAAATTGGCATAACTCCACTGGATATCTGACTTAGAAGGGTTTTCAGGACTTACCACCGAGAAGATCTCAGCCATGATATTTTAATGGTGATTTCATGTGGGTGGGTATGAACCTGATTCTTCACCCTTATTCAAGCTGAAAACCAGGAATGCACTACAGAGATATAGATCAGTTGAGAAATTGATTGTTTGCAGGGAGGGAAGGTAAAGTGGTTCAGTTATTCCAAAATTAGCAACTGCTAGTGTGGTGTATAGCTCAGGCCACTTGACAAGTAAATGATGCTGCCCAACACCTCCCCATCTATATCATACCTGCATCCAGCCCCTGGTGACTTTTATTTCCAGAATGGACTAGCAAATCCAGGACTGATAAATGAAAAATATCTGAATAAAATAGCTTGGCAGGATAACTTTAACATTACCTAAAAATCAGAGGTTAATAAATAGTTAAATTTTGCTGTAGCTTCTCTTAAGTAGTTTGAACATAAGTCAATATTTTCGTCTTTTGTTGTCTCAGGGTTTCTACAGGAGCAGAGAGAATTTCATCAATGATTTTTCTACACTTTATAGCATTATGCCTTTGTACTATTATCCATCTCTATCCTTATCAAACATGTTATCAACTGTATGAAAATAAGTAGCAGTCCCTTCAGCCCACAGCAAGTATCAATAGGAAGAATGACAGTGGCTAGTTTGCACACTTGAAATGGTTTATTTGTTGCAATCCTGTGCACAAGATGTTTATCAGTAAGCACCAGACAGCCATGCAGAAGAAGGAGCCTTAATTCTGTCTGAGACAGCCTCTTATTGCTATTGATAGTTAGCATCAGTGTCCAGTCTGAGAAATGGAAGTGCTGCAGGCAACTTCAGTCAAGACACCCTATTGATCTACTGCTTCCTCTGTG
Source organism: Ploceus nigricollis (assembly GCA_013399945.1). Taxonomy (NCBI): domain Eukaryota; kingdom Metazoa; phylum Chordata; class Aves; order Passeriformes; family Ploceidae; genus Ploceus; species Ploceus nigricollis. The sequence goes on along the minus strand of VXBC01001330.1, from coordinate 1,602,235 downwards.
TCCCTGAAGCTAGAGAAGAAAAATAAAAAGGGGAGGAAAAGCTTGCTGTATAAGGGGCAATGCAGCAGTCTGTGTCTTGCCATCATTCAAAGGGGTGTGTATGTGCATGGATATTCCTGATATTCAGTACCTTAGACAACTGTAAATCACAAGCACAGCCATGATAAATATAAATGTCAATGTGTTGGAAATGTCCTTTATATAAGAGGTGTCACTAGAACTACATTTTTAGCATGAAACATTTTTTCTGCTTTTTATTTTTCATTGACTTATTGTGCTTCTGTTATATCCTGTCTAACACAATCAATCTAAAGCATAATATCTGAGAGTCCTATTCATAAATAATACATATTTGGGTCATTTTCATTTGTATCCTACAATGAAGATTTACAAGCCAGAAACAAAACGAGAAACAATGTGTGGAATGCTCTTATTCAGTGGATAAGAATATATTACTGTGATCAATTAATCTGCTTTTCTCTGCATTAGGTGGACATCTTTATGGTGCATCCATAAGGGTTTATAACTTGGGAGAGACAGAATCAGCTCTAAGGCTCTAACATAAAATGCCTGTACTCAGAAAAGAGAAACTTTTCCAAAGTTTTTTTGCTTGGTTGAGCCTTTTTTTCCCCATTGTTGTTGTTTTCCAATAGGAAATGTGTTAATTTTGGCAAACTCAACCACAGCAATAGCTTATCCACCAACATAGTGTGTCACTCTGCCCTATATTCTACCTCTCATGTTAAATGAAATGAAAAATTGACTACAGTAAATCTGGGGATTTTCATAGTGCTATTCATTCAAAGATAGTCCCATTTTACTACAAACCACACAAATCATTCTACAGGAGGGAAGACTGACATACAGAAAGGTCCCAGCTCAGTTTTTAGGGCCAAAAATTACTAGGCAAAATTAAGTAAAAAAGAAATAAAATCTGTGCATAGAAATTGCAGGGGAACAAGAGAGGTGAAAGGGAGACTCCAGTTGGCACTAGTTTGCAGTTTAAAAACCTGCAGCCCCTGGTGCAGTCACCAGGAGGGCTGGTGCTCTGATCTTGGGCCATGTCAGAGGAACAGAAGTAATGGCCCAGCTGATTATCAATTTTGCCTGCACAGAAAGAAGCAAAAGTGGTGAGTTAAAATCAGCCAGAGCTACTTTAGGAAGCAAAGCCAGAACATGCAAGAACTTTGCAAGCAATATAAACTGTTGGGGAAAAGTGGGGGTGAAAGGTGGGAATGGGGACAAGGCTGCTCACTGTCACAGTCCCCCCGTTTGCCTCGGAGATGCAGCCCAGGCTCTGCTCAGACTCTGGGCCTCAGAGTGGGTTATTGCATTAGTTTTTCAAATCTGGAAATTTGCTACAAGTGCATCTCAGATAAAAATTGAAATGAGTTTTGCAACTATGGCAAAAAAAGCAATTTTACATTTCATAGACCTTTTAAAACCCTTTTCAATAGAAAATAAAAATAACAGTAAGGGGAAAAAAAGGCTACATTTCCATTCCCATTTTTATAGTTTGACGTTGCAGATGTTTCTGGGTCAGAGGTGAACATGTCTTTAGGTGTCAAAAGATGCAATAACCTGAGTCAAAAATGGCCCAGTCCCCAGAACCATGACTGTGTGCCAGAATATCCCCACCTCAGAAGCTTGCTGGCAGCAATGTGCTCCAGGTGTCTTACACTATGCAGACCTGGTAGTCATTTTAATATTTTCCATGCTCATGTAAATGGACTTGATGTGTGTTCATCAAATGTGGGAAAATCCCACAGAATTGTGTGCCATCTGTTTATAGGTAAAAGGTCTGCTTTGCTGACAATCCAGTGCAAAATCAGAACACAGAATGAAAGCAAGCATGCTTTTGTTTTGTTCTGGTTTGGTTTTATAAATCTGAGGCTTAATGTCATATTAAAAGCCTAACAAAGTTCAAAGGTTCATTCTGTTGGGATAGCAGCACTGTCCTTCTCAGATGTGTGGATATTACCTGAGCTACACGGAGCCCTTAAATCTGCACCACGTGGCTACAGCTTGCAGCCTAATGAAACCCTGAGCACACCCAGGAGTCAGCAGGACCTGCAAGGGGAGGGTGCAAGGGCCACAGCTTGGGCAGCTGGGTGCCTGCACTGGTGTCCTGAGCCAGAAGCCTCTGTGAAACACTAGCTGACAGCATTTCAACACGTGTGCTTGGCCTCAAGTGAGAAACTCAAGCTGAAGCAAAAATGGAAAGGCTCATGCTGAAAAAGCATCACCTTATTTTACATAACGCCCAATACTGCATTTGGTTTTTTGTTAGAATTAAAGCCAGGTTTAATTCAATTAATATGGTAGATGCCAATCAAAGTGCCCATCTTTATTATTTTGGTCTGTTTGATACAAGATTGTTGGACAAAAGGCAGTTATGTCTGAGCTATGACATTAAAGGAAGGCTGTGGTCACAGAGATCTTCAACATCAGTTGATAGACATTGACCAGTCATCAGAAGAGGAATTTGAGACCTTTCTTGTCCATGTGGAACACATGCTCACACTTTTCTACAGAGAACTGATAACCAGACCTGGGAAATTTATACCTGAATACGAGGCAGATGTCAGAAGATGATGTCAAAGTGTTTCAAAAGAGTATTTTCATTACACTTACCATAGAGTGAGCCTTGGGTGAAAGCAGAGTTAATGCAGCTGGCAGAGGAGAAAAACATCAGAGGAAAATAAACTGATAAAACTGATCAAATCCAGACATATTCAATCTAAAATCTCAAATGGGATTCAAGGTATGCTGGAAGGATGCTAGAGCATCAAATGCTGTTAAACCATCCACTACAACCTCACAAGAAGACAAAACAAAATCTCTGTAGAGAGATGCTCTGGATGCTCACTCAGTAAGGTAGGTCAGTGTATCTCCACTGAGATAGGCACTACTGCTTTTCACTGGCTTAACCCTGCCCCTACCAGCCCAAACCAGGTATTTTAACCTTTCACCAGCATTGTACTGAGGTGTAGAAATTGAGAAAGAGAGTTTGAAAGTGCCTGTGGTCAGCTAATTGGGAAAACAACCAGTTCCCCACAGTATAATCTACCCCATTGGCCAAAAGAGACAAGTTTTATGTGTTCAGTCAGAAAAGTGCAACTCCTCCAGTCATGTGGCTGAGACATTTACTTTGAATACTGAGGAATCTTATTTTCAAGGTCAAGTTGAGGTTTCCTGGGTTCAGACTAAAACACTTTGTAGGGCCAAAGAGATATTTACTAGGTTCTAGGGAGCAGGGAGTAGATGTGTAATTTGAACATATTTCAAGTCGTCCTGGGAGGTCTTTTTGTTTTTACATATTTGTGTCTCCTCAGACAACCTTTTTATTTTTTTTTCCCCAAGAAATTGAAAGTGAATAAAATTATGACATTTTTTGCCACTGCATTTCAGTTGGGCCATTTCCTGCATTGAACCAGAGAACCGGCTTTATTTGCACCCTTTCCAGTGCATCATATGAAACCATATAGACAAATTTTGTGCAAGGATTGCCATTCCTAGTGTTAAACTAGAAGGATTTTCTGTATGAAGCAATGATTTTCTTTATGTGACCTTTGACAGTGGGAGTGTTGGATGGGCAATGGTAGGTAGGTGGGTCTTCACAAGCAGACATAAATTAAGCAGCAGCATTTTACAAATGAACTCCATAATGAGTAAGTGATTGGAAGATGTGCTACTGCATGCTGGAGATTAACATCCGAGCACAAAAACTACCACCTAGCCCAGGAATGGCAGTAAAAGGTTAAAAGAAATATTCAATATTATCAATCATATTAAAAAAAAAAAGAGAACTTCTTACAGCTGACAAAGGAGCTTGGGAGAATTAATGTGTTGGTGTCAAAAAGACTGAGAACGAGTGAAATAGGACTACAGTGATTGCCAGAATCTTACTTGCCTGGAGAGATAACATTGGACATTCAGTTTAACTAGGCAGGTGCCAAGAATCCTCTTGTGGGTGCTATGGAGTGGCTTTCAAATATCAGAATGTACACTGTCCCCCATCTTCTGGTACTTCCTATGGTTTCAGAGCTGCTCATTAAGCCAAGGAAACCTCCAGTGAGGTGTGATGACCTGAAAACAGACGGGAGCTAAAGAATCAATGTTTTAAGTAAAACAGCAATTATAAAAAGATCTACAGCTCCTTCCATGTAATCAGGTAAATTAGCAGGAGTGGCATAAAGCACCTAAATTGGAGAAAGAGTGGAGAAAGGGGGAGTGGGGGGAAAAGAAGGTCCCTTGGGAGATATCTGATAGGATGCTTAGTCTGTGTAGAGGGCAAAAGGTTAAGTGAAAATGAGATGAAGGAATGATCAGATATAGTCAGATCAGAGACAGTTAAATAAAGGAAAGTGCTAACCTAAGATAAATGTGAAGAAATGCTCTTGTGCTGAGTGTGTTGATGTGGCTGTTCTTCAGCAGCTCAGGAACAGGGGAGGAGGAATTGCCAGTTCCCAACCCACACCAGTCCTATTTGAAGCACTTCCCAGCAAAGACACAGAAGGGATAAGGACATCAGCTAATGATTCCTGTCTGCTACTCCAATAGTGTGAAAGGATATTAAAGGGCTTCTAATTACATGTACACTTTTTGCAGGTCCCTTTTTACTGCTGGTGTGATATAAATTATCCTTAGTGAAGAAAAAGTCACGCCTGTGCCATCTGTGGTTTTGGTCAGTGAGAAAGATGTACAAAAATATCAAAACAAAAACGCTAAGAATTACTTGAAAGCTCGAGACTTTGTTGGTTGGTTAATGCTTTCCTGTGTCAAACAGCTTTCACTAGAAGGGGTTTCCATAATAACAAAACAAAATCAGGTTGAAAGAGATGTATAATATAGCAAACAAATACTTGGAATACATTCTATATGAACCTTCATCAACTGTTTTGGTAAATCATTCTTAGAATACTCAGCAAAAGGACCTGAGATAAAATATTGCACCAGGAAGCTCAAGAAATATCTGTAGTGACCTAGTCTGGACATGACTAACAAGTATTTTGTTCAAAAGCCTTTGGTGGCTTATAGCCTTAGATTTCTAAATGTCAGGAGGAAAATTCAAACTCTTAGACACATAATTTAGAGCTCGGTCCTTTCTTTTTGTTTCCTCAGGAGCTTAATTAACATATACAAATAGACCTGGGAATTAGGAAGCTAGAGCTTGAACCCAACTGCTATATGCTAATACCTGGGGATACCCAAACAGGATTCCTGAAAACAAATTTTTGTACTCTCCACAGTTTGGTGCTACAACCTTTTGAGGTGGTCGAAATTGTGTGTTCTCCACAAAGAGTTTGTTTAATCCCAGAATTCCCTAAATCCAGATGACAGCTGCTGAGGAATGCTGCTGGTCCAGGTAGCCCGGCTCACAAACTGGAGATTGAGATGCAGATTGAGCTGTGGGTGGGAGCCCGAGACAAGAGGCCGTGAAGTGCCAACCCTTGGGATAACAAAGGCATGACGATGGGGGATGCCAGCCAGGTGAATGGACACTGAGACACACAGCAGGAGCCGGGAATCGCTGATCTTTTGGGTAACAAAGGAGACGGGTGACGCCAGCGACATGATGTGAATGGAGAGCGGGGCGGGAGCCGAAGAGCGAGACTTGCCTTGGGAGAGAAGGGGGGAGGATAAAAGGTGTAAGAGGGATAAAAGGTATAAAAGGCTGGTTTCTTGGCTGGTGCCCTCCTCGGAGGTGCCAGCTCGGGCTGCTCCTGTGTCAGTGCGCCGGGAATAAGCGGTGTTATGGAACGAGACATCTGAGCCTCCGCTATGGGAAACCGGGTGAGGAACCCTGGCGGGACTGTGAGCGCGGTGTGCAGGGAGCGGGACCCGCCGGGTCACTGCGGCTGCTGCTGGGAACGGGCTCCGGTGGCAGCAGTGACAGTCCCTGCCCTTGGCTGTGTGGCTGCCAGGGGGTCACCTGAGTGGTCACACTGGGAAGTTTCCTTAACACTTCTTATTTTTCAGACTAACACAGACCCCACACATATTTGTCAACTCTAAGCCACAATGAAAGAAGTCTGAGTCTGTAAATGAGGAGTTTCAAATGAAAGAGGTGGTTGAGGCATTTTGACCCTATTCAATCAAGGTCAGGTTTCCTCTGAATTATACCTGTTTCCTTGTCTAACATTTCAGGCACCTCCCAAGTGTCTAGCGATAGAGTTTATAAGTGGCATTACACAATAAAGAAGAAAGCAAGCTGCTCACAACTCCTCCTTTCCCCATGTGTCACAAAGCAGAGTTCCAGAGGAAGAGACAAAAGAGTGTTTGGGTCCCAGTTGTGTGCCTATGGGAAAGGAGTGGTGAAAAGAGGCCAGCAGCTCCCAGAAACAGGGAGGGGAGGGAAGAGCACAAATCAGCTTTATGAGCCAGCAAATGATGGATGGCTAAATGCCAATTTAGAGCAATACACAAAATGGGGTTTGCATTGTTGCAATTATTAAAGGATATTTTACTTTTAATTTTTTGTGGTAGGTGTCCTTACTTCTTCCTTACAGAAACCCTTGATTTTCACTTGCTACATACTTAGATGTGCTTGTCATACCCACAAGGTGATTTCAGTTCTCGATGCCAGGAAACCTCTCTGCTGATCAAAACACAGCTGCAGAGGCTCACTGGATCTATTCATGGGTGCCACACGACTGGGGTACATCTGTCTATACCTGTGAAAATAGATGTAATTAATATAACAGATATAATACATGCATGCAAATCCAGATGCTAAAAATGACTTATACTAAGAGAAGGTTTACATTTGCCAAACCATAGCAAAGTATCTGAATCATTTAAGCAGTATACAATCTACACTTGGACTACTGCTGCAGTAGTGACATCGACACCCTCTTAGTTCATTTTTTTACAACTGAGCTTGTTTTTTAGTAGAAGAGCCTAAGGAACACAATTTTAAAACCTTCTTTAATTAGCTTTTTCCAGGCTGTCACCTCTCTGCGGCATTTAAAAAGCTCTTTCCATCACTTCCCACAAGTTGATTGAACATAATTTGTCAGATCATAAGACTACACGAATTGCTATTCACTGGACACTGATCTTATGATTGGAACAATGAAGGAGCATTTCTCTATACATTTGATATAAAATTCCTTTAGTGTAAGCAAGGGAACAGAACCTTTTCTTATAGATAACCTTTTTGTTCATTACAGAAATGTATATCAACTCCTCTAGTAACAAATAACAGGCAGTTTCTTCAGAATGCTTTATTAATAGATTTTGTATTACAATTTTACCTTCTTCATTTTGACATTTATTTCTCCTTTAATGAGTCAAAATGCCTAGCCAAGAGCTCTTGGCTTTAAGTATGTTCTTAACATCAGCATATTAACTGCCACATTCAGGCTAACAGGCTTAACTTATCTCTTTCAAATCTTTGTGGAAAAAGAACCAAACACCCTAATTTTTAAAAACTGATGTAAATGGAAACTTCGACTTTACTGGCATTGGAAGACAATAATGCTTCTTCATCATCATCTGAACATTCAGTATTACAGTTTTACTGCCAAATATCCCAAATATCTGTGATAAGTGCCTCTTCTTGTAATAAAAGATACTGAACAAAAAGCAGTTTAACTGAGATTTTGAAGTCTTGATTTGCAACAGTCCATTCTCAACCCTTCATTTTATTTCCTTTTGTATTGTGCAGGCAAACAATAGTAGTAGCTTTCGACATGAGCTCAAGCAGTACATTTTAGCAGACTGAGCTTAAGCACATGCAGATGGGTGCAACATCAATTTTTTAAAGGATATTATAAATCCATCTGTAAGCAAATTAATGTAAGAACAAAAGAGCATTTTTTCATAATTGTGGGTAATTCTGAGCAAAGTTTCAATGGTTCCTACCAAAAATCTAGATGAAGCAATTGCAGGTTTTGATTATTTTTTAATTCTGACTCTTAAATCACACCAATATGAGTCCCATTATCAATGCAAGACAAGAACAACTGCAATAGTATTTCTGTAAATACTCTGATTTTGTCTGCTAGCAGAGGGGCCCATACACAGGTTATCTGTGGATTTTCTCTTTGCTCATTGATGACTGAAGGGCCATTTCTGCCTTTCTCAGTGACACAGGGCCAAAGCTCACAGCTCATCTGAGTGTGCCTTGCTGGCTCACAGGTACCTGTGTCAGAGAAACTGAATGCACCCCTGAAGATTGGGTCTGCCAAAGTAAAGTGTTTCTCTTTTCAAGATGTCTTTTAGTGATTATAGTATTTCTGATTTTTTTTCTTGTGAAACCAGTAGATAGCATTAGCTTGCTTCCCTGTTTGCCTGTATAAGGAAGTAAGAGAAAAAATTATAAATTGTTTAAGAGCAAATGAAATAATTCCATCTGCCTGCCTGATTTGACATTTTCAACTCAGTTTCTCAGTTTCTCTCATGAATGACCCAGCTCTTCCCAGGAATATGCACTGCTTAAATGGTGGACATATGCTACAATAATAACAATTACAAATAATTACTCTAATGGGATGAATGAGTAACGCCAATTAGTTGATGTGATGACGTTTCCATGACAAACTCCAGCTTTATGGAGTCGTTCATTTTTAAGTCTAACAGCTTTCTGATATCCTTTGTCAGGCAACAGTGTGACTTTACCACCACAATTCATAAATCTGTCCTGACAGATGCATAAAGTCATGGACTGCGCTCCTACTTAAATCAAAATTTCAACCAACACCTAGTGCAGAACTAAGTTTAGGCTTAACTGTAAGGACATAGTCATAATAAAGCAGATTTCCTGATGAATACTTATTAAATAATTTCATTGCCTGTTTCCTGAGGAAACTTTAAAATAGAAATGTTGGTGTGTACATGGACTTTGCTACACATTGTCAAATCAAACTCTTGTTCAGGATAACACTTCAGCCTGTTGTTAACCTCATTAACCTCAGACATCAAATACAATGGACTTGCAGACATGTCTAAACTTAAACTTAACTATCATTCAGAATAGAAATGTTTTACTGAATTGAGGGTTAAACTGAAGGCATGCTCTTAATACACAGAGGACAGAGCTTCTTGCTGAAGTAATATGTACATGATATTGTGTGCATGAGACTAAAATATTTGGTGTCATAATGCTACTCTTGGAATTAAATATCTGTAAACCTAATTCTTAATGGTCTCACTTTGTTTTTTAAATTTTGCATTTGATTTTCTTTCTTTCTGCAACACGACTGTAGAGAGAGGAATTCAAAAACTGTGGAGCAGACCAGTAGTACAATTTTCAAGTTTGCTGACAAAAAAATTCCACAGGCCCACTGAAATAACAGGCACCACCAAGTTTGTGATGATTCACATACATCTGTACTGTATTCTGTTAGGAGGCATGGATGATTTTCATCCACTGTGGTATAAAGACACATCAATATTAAGTCTGGGCTTACCCCACAATTTGCTGCCACACTTTCCACTCTACAGTTGACCTGTGATAACCCTTTGCTCACAGAGAGGAAGTCAGAAGCAGTAATGGTCCAGAAGTCTTCCAGACCTCCTGCAGGGGCAATGTTTCCACAGTCACAGCTTTTCAGAGGAGAGAGATCAGTGCTTTGTTAAATTAGGTACTTAACACAGGAAAATGTCTGAGGAAGTCACAAACCAAAAGCATGGCTAGTTTTTGTAAAACTCCCAGCCAGACACAACCACCAAGTGACCAGAGATCTGTACTGGACGTTAACTTACCAAGTTGTTTCTCCTTGCACATTTACTGCTTCTTTAGCCCATGAAGGTTTTCTGGAGGAGCAGCCTCCCCAGCCGTTGTTGTCTTGGCCATCCTTGAAGGCCTGGCTGTATCAAGGTGCTCTCTGCTGTCCAGCTGTCCTTGCTGCCTGATGTCTCTGCAACAGGCACTTCAGTGCAGCTGCTCGAGCTCACAACTGTCCCGCTCGCTCAGAGAGATTCTTCACTCATGTTTGAGCTACAGTGATATCACTGCCAGAGTATGTCAGTCACTGATATCTTGGAAAGAGAGGAGGAAAGGAGACAGGCTGGAAATTCCAAGTTAAATAAAACCAATATGAAAATTCTTATCACCTTTTGACAAAAGGCTACGGGAATTTGGAAATAAAGAGTGTCGTGCAGCTCCACTGATTTGGTAGCTCAGTGAGTTATATCAGTACAAATGGTGCCTTGGAGTATTAAAAAAGGCATCAGACTGGTAACTTCTGGTTAAGTACTGATAGTTAGGTCAGAGAATAGAGTCCTGTATGTATTTCAGTGAGTCAAAAAATTTACCCAGTTAATACATACTGCATAATATATTGGGCTTTTAAGTTGTGTGATTTTTCTGCTTTGTTTTCAGACTCAAATTTTCAAATATTTGACAAGTTCCTAAACCTGCTTGTAAAAATCCCCAAGTCACGAGCCAGTCGGATAAAAATCTGTTCATTGTAAAAAGGGAAGGGGGAAGGGTAGGGAAGGAGACGTTTGTTGATAAGTTTGCTGCACTATTAAAACATTTAACCACAGCCTGGAGCTCAAATCAGCGTTCATGTGAAGTTCCTATTTATTAGAGTATATGAAAAGTATTCATCAAAATCATGTCTTGTTTTTGAAAGAGATGCACCCCAGTAATTATGGTGTAAGACTATATCCATTTCTTGGGAATATGGAAAAGTAAGTGATAAACACTGTCAGGAACTGTCCTCTGGCCCATTTAAGGAACACACTTCTGTTCAAAATAAACATTAAAATAACAGTAGAAAATGGACGAGGGAGAAATCACAGAGGCATTTATCATGCTGAATCTAGGCCCACGTTGACTTGTCTAAATCTATATAAAGAAAAAGGCCTGCAAGTGGCTCTGAAAGTGATGGGAACCCATGCTTCAAACACATGTCTTGAAAGAATGTCAGAAACATTGTTCCCCTTTTGGCTGCGGTTACAGATGCTTTCTCGGGACTGCAGGCTCGCCAGTTTCACTTGTCTGGAGCACTCAAAAATACATTTTTCCCTGGAAGACAGTCTGCATATGCTTACAATAAACATTAACCAAATCAAATGACTTTCACTTCGGGATAAATACTTTCAAGTAAATCTGTTGGTGACACTCACAGTAAATTGCTAATAGTTTTTCCGATCTACTTGGGTTGTACTAAGGAACACAATCACTCCTAACATACTTGTATGCAGCATAAATCCTGCCTCCCTCTATGTGCCCGTGGAAGGCCCAAGGTAAAATGGGTATATTCTGCTGCAGAAACACGAGAGCCCCTCTGGGTCAGGTGGGTGATGCTGCTGGTTTTGTGTGTCTCTGAACTCTGCTGGCTGGGCAAGAGCCAGGAGAAGCTGCCTGCTCACCCTGGACATCTGCCCTGCTGCTGGGGCTGGAGCAGGGCAAGGCCTGCAGCTTTCTGGCCACAAAATGTGTAAGTTACAAAACATGGAAACTCTCAGCTCTGCAAAGCCAATGAAACCACATTTTCCTATAACTGTGGCTTCCCCTTTTTGCAGGCTACCCGCCCGTAATGGCTTGTTGTAAATTACACAGTGGTATCTCTAGAGATGGGAAATTCTTTTTTTATGCTTGTGAACGTAACCCAACATGAAGTGGTCCTCTAATGGGACTTACTGGAAGGACAACAGTCATACCAATACCTCTCAGCACCCTTCTGCTAAGCCAAAATACAGAAGTATGAATTAGAATTATGTCTATATCATAATTAAATTAACCCCAAAAATGTTACCTTCAGCAATTTGGTTAGTGGAAAATCCCTAGATACAGTGGAGCAAAGCTCCCAGTGGTTTGCTCCAGCAAGTCCCAAATAGTACTGAAATGCAATCCAATCATTATTAGAAATTATCTGGTCTATTTTTGTACAATTTTCTTAACAACTCTGAATACCTAAAGAAGTACTGCAGCAGACCATAAGACCCAGCTCTGTCTGAGAAATCCGCATGCATTGCATAAAATGTATGATTCTACAACTCATTAAGTCTAATTTATGGCATATGTAATTAAGCACCTTTGAATTGAACCTAGGTCTCTAGAGATAATAACACTTAGAACTTATATAGGGCTTTTCATCTTCAAAGTGCTTTACAAACATTAACTAATTAACAACATAATAAGACATGAAAGGCGAAAGTACTTACCCATAGTGCTGCATAGCCTCTGTGTAATTCAGATTTTGATGTCTTTCAGTGCAAGACCCAGTCTGGGTGCACAGAGAGGATTTACCAGTGGTCTCCTCCACAATCAGAAAAGGACTTAGTGCACATAATATCTCTGAATTCCCAGAGTCCATCCCTTCTCTGCTATTTATTGCTGAGTCAGAAGAAACAGCTCCCAAATGTGGAGGAAGGCATGGAAAATGACAATGCACAGCAGTTTGAGAATGTATGAGTTTTCAGGGCTTTGGAGGCAGAGTAATGGGGCATAATGTAGAAAGGGGCTTCTGGAGAATTCACTGTACAAGATTTCTGGTATCACCTAAGTCCATATCCTTCCCAAGGGAAATCTAATAATTACACAAAGTCTCTAGAGATTGGCTAAAAGACTGGGGAGAAGGCCTTACTTCAGCTCAAATATATTTTCCTGTAGACCCTACAATGTTTTTTTTTTTTTCCTTTATTTCTGCTCTTCTGAAAAGTCTGAACTATCTAGCCAGTGTGTTTGTTAGTTTTTTGGGGTTTTTTATCACTTGGTCTAATTTACACATGGTCTCTTGAGACAGTGTATCTTGAGACAGCCTTATTATCTGAATGAATGTTTTCTTGGTGATAGCAATGTTGCAGATGTTATATCAGGTTACTTGAATCTCCCCTGAACATTCCTAATGCAGAAAGATGGCAGATAAAATAAAAAGGGAGCAATGAATCCTGGTAGTTTTAGTGACCCATCCTTCAGACATTAGCCTGTGTCAGTGATCATTTTCCTGAGCTCAGAATGCTGCCCATTGTCTGTGCACATGCTGTGCTTGAGCATCACCTGTTCACCAGCAGGGATAATGGTTGTGGTGGCAGGATCTCTTGTCCCTGCCCAGACAGTGCCTGCCTCTGTCCCCATGGGGATTCTACAGTGCCCCAAAACCTGAGAGTTTGGGGACCAGTTGAAGAGCATGGCAAGCATATAAGGCAGAACAATGCACACATACCTGCCTAACTGCACACCAAAAATATCTCAGACACAAACACAGATGACTCAACAGCAGCAGTGCAGGTGGAGCCCCATCAGAAACTAAAGAAAATGAGACATACCATGAACCAGAAAATAACATGCCTGTGGAACCAGCAGGCTTTTGTGCTCCCCCACAGACACACAGTCCAGAACAAATCCTGAAAGGCAACAATCTCACAGTAGCAATGCCTACAAGAGATCCTACAATAAACATAGGCTCTAATCAAATGCATTACGATTTTTAAATGCAAATGTAGAATAGAACTGTCAAAATGTTTTATCCCTAAATTGTGAATGCTAACCTTCCCATACTTATTATATAGCAGTACATTTTAATTTGCCTGGAGCAGAGTTGAATAAAGCAAGGATCACAAACACAATCAAATGGATATTTGAAAGAACTGCTCTTCACAATAGCTGTGTGTCTGAGCAAAGCTTCAAATGTTGATCAATTGATTACCAAAATCAAAGAATACATTTCCCAAATAAGCTTCTGTAAAGCACTCAATAGAACCAGAGACAAACAGCATAAAGTTCCACAGAACAGCAATTTTCTCTAAAATATTTACAGGTGCAACTTTCTACTGCTTTCTGGGTTTATAACTTAGATCGGCACAGATCTAGAATGAGGAATAAAACACTTCTGATAAATCAGTGGTTTGATTAAGTTTCAGTGTGGCAAATTCAGTCAAATAAAGACAGAAAACAATTTGAAATTATCCAAAGGTATACTTTAAATCTTACAGCAAATCACAGTCTCACTGGTACAATTGGTCAAATGATATTTTAAATCTTTAATGAACAAAATAATGGAAAAATATAAAATTAAGCATAACTACTAGTGTTCTGTCCATCTGCCATCTCCAATGAGCTGGTTTCTGCTGTGCTTGTGTTTTTTGCCTTTCTTCTGTCAGTCATCTTTGCAGAACAGCCATCCATCAAATACACATGGTTTTCGCTTACTGACTTTAACCTGAAAAATGAGACGAAAAAAGGAAAACTAACTTTCAATCAGAAACAAACTTATTATTTGCTTGAGCTTTCTTATATTTTATCCTCCTTCTAAAGGCAAGTTTTCTTGTACCACCTCTTGCAGTGCTGTCTTCACCATAATAAAACTTGAGCTGGGGTGAAAATTCTTCAATATCCTCCCTCTGCAGAGCAAAATTCAGAGTTGTTCATGAGCAACAAAGTTCTCAGCACCATTGTCTTTTCTACCCCATCTCTGGAAAAGGCATTTGTCCTGAAGAACATGATGGGATTTTGACCCTGTCATGTGGCTGCTGTCTGGAAGTTTATAAGGGAAAAACCTGAAGGATCAAACCCATTCTTTTGACTTAAATGAAAATTTTGCTCAGCAACAACTTAAAATATCAGTTGAAAGGCCTCAACCTTCAGAATTTCTGACATTTGATATTGAGGTTCTGAGTCTTCTAGGATGCAGACTTTATAGCACTTAGTCTTTGCCATGAGCTGCTGCTTTACTAATCAGAAAAACCCCACCCACCCACACCACATTACACTCAGTAATTCCTAGAGTAACAGAGATTACACTGATCTGCAGGATTTTTCTCTTTTCTAAACAAATAGCTTTCTGGAGCAAGCCTCTATGCTGAAATCCTCTTGGATAAACAGAGAGCACTCCAGGACTTACTGCATCTTAAGCAAGTGAACAAATATTTAGCCTTATGATGTTTAGGTGCTTGATTTTCTATCTGTACCTTTCTTTCATCTTCCACCTGGAAAAAAAGCATGGCTGAAGGAACCTGACAGGAAAAGGGGAAAAAAAAAAAAAAAGAGAAGAGGACAGAAATGGTGGCTGGCCAATGTTAATAGAGAAACCAGAAATGTTGGAGATCAGCAAGTTATAGGGAAGGGATATTTTGTCTCTCCTTATACTTTTGCAGATCATTTCAACAGATCTTTTTTTCACTTTACCAAAACAGGATTTAGCTCCTATGGCCCTGTGCAGTGAGGTAAGGAGGACTTTCAAGGACGACAAAGACAACACAGAAAACTTCCCATCATTCTGTATGTCCTCAGGGTGCCAAGGGAGAGGCCCCAGTTTCTGTCTCTCACTGGTATTTGCTGTTTTCCCAGACTCTTACCAGAAACACTCACTCTTACATCAGCAGGGAGAATAACATTTTATTCTACTCTGTCCTTGTCCGCCAGTTAATGAAAGATTTTGTGAGGTAAAAACCAGATATTTTTTTCTTCCAGTACTGTTATTCCCATAATGCACATGGAGTTTTTGATCCTTCACCTCTGTATCATGTCTCCTTCAGTATCTCAGTCAGCTCCTAATCTCAGGAGGAAACAGCAGCAATTCTGCCTCTGGGTCTTATTCTCATGTAGGTCTGCTAATCACATGAATATCCTTAGCCTTACAACAGGTGATTTAATGGTGTCATAAATCCCATTTAATTCTAAAGAACTGAGGCACACAGTAATTGCTTGGACAGGAGGCTGGGCACCAAACTCAGATTTCTTGTTAAACTCTTCCAGTGTGGATTCATTTTCTGATACTTCAGTTTTTTCTTTTTGCTCTAAAGTATTTGCAGAACAGGTACAAAAGGTATCAGAGCAAAAAAAAACAAGTTGGTGAGAGCAATTAAATGAAAGTATTTAAATAGCTAATGGTTTTTCTTCTTCCATATGACTTTATATACAAGAAAGCAAGATGAGGTTCCTCCTGTGCTAGCAGATAGCTGCAACTCTGCAGGGTTACTGAAGTGCTAATATTGATCAGACAAGATGGAACATGCTACTGAGGCAATTGGTCAGGCTAAAGCAGTGATGGCAGCACATGGCATGTTATGGATAGCTGAAGTAGCTGAGGATATCTATCTTTCTGTCTATCTACCTGTTTTCCAAGATGTCTATCATCATTGAACTTCGCTACCAAGGAACAAGGGCAGCACTGAAATCATCAATAGATAAATACTGTTTATGCCATTAATTGGGGACTGGGTCAGATTTTCCTTGTTTGTACCTTTGCTGCTCTTTTTTTTTTTTTTAGCTCCACAGTTGTGAGACAGTAGCATTTTCTCACAGCCTGTATGTGTTGTTTTGGGACTCGTGTCAGTAGCAACAGCACAGCTCTGTGTGTCTGCCAGGGCTTATTCAATGGAGCTCCTTTCCAGAAAAACAAAATAGCCAACAGATGAGGGTTACAAAATTTCAAACCCAGTGCCTCTTCATAATATCTGATCCATGGCTTGGAAGCAGCAGCAGTGTGAGCAGTCTCTGCACCTGCCTCACAGCCCCACACAGCCACAAGTGTCTGAACAGCAAAGGGAGTTTCCCAAGTTATACCTGCTGTAAACCCACAACTTCCCTGGCTGCATTTTCTCTATAGTTAGTATTCAGCAAAGACACTGCAACAGTGCAGGGCTGTGTGTTTGCTGGCATTTTTCTTGTTCAAAGCTTTTGAGAACACTTTACTGAGGCATATAATGCTGCCTTGAAATTGGCTTCTAAACCACATTTTGAGAAGATGAAACACAGGCTCTTGGCTGGGTGTTTTTGCCCTGTGCCATGGCTTGCTTGAGGCAGAAAAGCACCCCATCTCCCCCTTCCAAATCTCTCAGCTCAAGTCTCATCAGTCTGGCTCTGATCATGAGATTCCTCTCTAATGCAACAGTTTCTCTCTTCCCCCCCCCCTCCCCCCCCCTTAGTTTTTAAATTACTTATTACAAGCTCTGGTACATAGATTTCCCTCTCTTACATGGTTTTACACTCCAAGGAGAATTCATTTATCATTACAGAGTCTTACATTAAAGACCATCTTCCTGGGGTAACATTGGGAGTAATCATTGTGCCTTCTTGTTTTTATCTGAAGTAATCCAAAAGGAGAGCTAGTTAGTCTAAATTAGGCAACTGAGTTTTTGCCTTGACATTTGGGAGGTCAAATTTTGCCTGTGACTGTCAACCTCTCAGAAGAGGAGATGGCATTTGGAGTAATCCAAAACTCCTGCAGAGTTACATTACTGTGGCAGCCAGATGAGTAAATCTAGGCTGAAGATCTATTGGTTCAATTACTGCTTGGGGTCAGGACATGCCATAAATTATTAGATATGCAAATGGAAAACTCTGACTGTTGATGAAAGAAAGATGGATGGATTTCTTAAATACTCATAATTAGTGCAAAGACTAACTATATAAACTGATGTATAGTAATTTGCTTGTAAAAAACTTCTGGTTTTAAATGTTACCTGTGTGCAGGTAAAAATAATTACTTTTTTTTTTGTTTTACGTGCATGTCATGTTTTAAAAATAAACCTAGGAAATCATTTGGAGGTGTTTTGGACTTCTGCAATGCCCCATGATTTTTGGAAGCAGTTTCAGAGCAGTTCAGAAAGATGGTAATTCTCATTCTGTTCTCACTTGCTGTGGGGTAAATCTGCAGCACTGCCCTGTGCTCTGTGAACACACACTGACAAAGTGTTTGGGAGGAGAACCATTCCTTTGCCTGTGGAGGTAAAGTGTGGAAAGAATGCCACAGATTAGCTCACGTTTGTGTATCTGCTGGAGAGTGAATGAGCTGGCACACGAGAACCTGACCTTATCACAACATGAACTCTGTGGCATTTCAAGAGATTTTTGTGGATAGGAAAATAAAATGCAATTAAGATATTAGTCTACCACACCTGTTTTTGTTGTGGTTTAAATACATTATTTACAGTCTTATTTCTCAGTGTGATTAAAGTTGGAAGAACTTACCCCTACTTTAGTCATGTAGGAAGTCTGCTACATCTATAAAAACTTGTTGAATTTCTCTTGCAGATTCTCTCTTTTGGGAGAGAAGTTTTTACTACATGTAAGACAAAATGATTATGAGAGTGAGAATAACGTGAGCTGTTCAACGCCACCTGCTGCTGCAAGGGGAAATATATTCCCAGAGGCACCTTGGCTGAGCAGGAACAGATGCAGCACCACTGGAAAGCTTGTTCTGCTCGATAGTAAGCTTGCAGAAATACATCACAATGCATGAGGGAATGCACTTTCCCAGAGCTGATGCTGACTTTCCCAAGCAGTCTGTGGAAGCCCAGGGAGTTTCTAAAGGATATACAGCATCACTCCCTGGTTGGTAACTTCCAAATAATTTTCATTTCTGCCACTTTGGATAGAATGTTTTTCAAAACTACTATAGGTTTTCTGAAAGCTCCTATTCACTGCTTAATTATTAATCTCTTGGCCACAGCTCTTGCTGTCATCATTATTATTTTAATAAGAGTTCACATGGTGGGGTTTGAAAAATATACAGTAAATTAAATGTTACTCAAGTATTCAAGTAGAGATCAGAAATTAGCTCCTAACAAACAGTTTATGTAACAGAAAAAAGAAGTAGGAAATACATTTTAGCTATTTATAATACATACCAGTTTGAGACAGAACTATTCTTTGTTTATGCAGGTATAGAACCACCAGAAGCAATGGAAGGTAAGAACCTGCAGCTCACCTTTTGTAACTTTGAGAGTGGTGGAAGGCAGTGATGTTTTGTGGGTAAGAGTGATGTTTTGAGCGTTGGTTGAACTGAGATGAACTCATTCCAGCATGACACCAATGTACTTTGGGAACAACCCCTTGAAGCCAACAAAAGTGTACTGGAAGAATCATAAAAATGAGAGCAAACAATCAGTTTTTAAATCTTTACCTATAAAATTCTGACAATCATTTAAAGTTTGTAAGAAGGCTACAAGAAACAACTCGATATATATAATTCATAATTTCTGTGTAGAAACACTAGTAATAAGGAAAAATTATAACTTTTAAATTAGTCAAAAGATGTTTCATTTAAAATATTATTGTTAAAATTTTTTTTAATATTCATTTTAATCTTATTAGTTCTGCTCTGAATCAATCATGAAAGTATCAAAGTTCAACTGACATTCCATTAACCAGACAAAGTACTCAAAAATGGAAGAAATTTAAGAGAAATACCTGAAATAAAGAAGAAAAAATAAGAAAAGCAGAAGAAAAAAAAAAAAATCATACCTTAGTTTATATTAAAAAAAAAAATCCTGTATGTGGATGACATAATTTGTAAAAATGGAATCAAGGAAAAATCCACCTTGGGGAAGTGAAGAACTGAAAAAATTCCACTTTTTGTGCGACTTCTAAACAAGTGTAAATTCTCCTTATTGCTGTTCAGGTCTTTAGTGCTCAAATGAGCCTGGTCACTTGGTACAAATTTGGGTCTCTTTCTGTAGGCTGAGAGGTTTTAGGAAAGAATAATGCTAGTTTTACAAAAACATTGCTTTAAACTTACAAGAAAGAAAGATGCTGTAGAAGTTTAGCAGCATATTTTTATTTTTTAGTGTTCTTTATTTCTATACCCCCATTTTCCTGTTGTGACACTCATTTAATAAATTTCTATTAGGTTTGCTATATATAACTGCAATTTTGCAACAATAAAAAAGCATATTTTTCAGTAGCTATAATAATCAGTGGCAGAAAACTAAACATTCTAGACTTGCATAAAAATATGGCTTATTGATTAGCTGGCAAATATTTTAAAATTTTATCATGATTTTATTTTTATGAAAGGTCACAATGGGCCCATTCAACCAACTTGAGTCTCATTCATGTACAGAGATTTTTTTTAGATGGTACTCAGAACGGGAATTTTTTACAGCTAGCTCAAAGTACATTTTACTGTCTGGTCCCCTCCCCTCAGCTTGCTTATAGCCAATGACAAATTAATTATAATATATTGGATGTGCTGTCTCTTCTTTTATTGCTTTCTTCTTTACTGCCTTAACAGAAAGTTTGTAGCTAAAACAATTTTTACAGCTTTAAAGAATGGAAGCAAATTCATATTTCTAGAACTTCAGCCAGAAGTAACCATATTTTCAGCAGTTGAATTTTCATTAAAATTTACAAAAGACCTCTGCCTTCACTGATTTATTGTTGCATTAGGTAAAACTACCCAGAGTGTATAAAATACTGTGTTACTCCACTTGTTGTCTGATCTAACATGTTATCAGTGATTGCAAGTACATTTTATAACCCCAGCTGCTGAATCGAAAAAAAGGTGATACAAGCATCAATCTCCAGGATAAAATCAGAGCTCTTTCTACCACGGTTTGACCTTACTGATGCCTTTGGATAGTCTTACTTGTCTAAGTCCTTGCAACAATTACCAGGGGACGGTTAGAAAATGCAGCTTTAATGGTGCAGATTGAAATTGTTAACAGCGTCAAAGGCTCGCACACCAACCCCAGAGATTTCCCAGCACAGGGAAAATTTGAGGAAACTCTTGATACCACTGGAGGAAAGATTTGGAACAGGGCTGTAGACACGAGGCACTGATTTTATTTGTACTCTTTATTGTCTGCATCCCTGAACTCCACGGTGTCATTAGCAAATACAAAAAGCTATAAATAAAAGACTTAGACCTCAAGATACAGTTAACTCCAGCTGTAGCTGCCAGATCTTATTTATAGCATGAGGAGACACAGTTAATTACAGGTCACAAAAATGTTAATTTCTGTCATAATACAAGTAAGAGTCTAAGAATGAAAAAGCTTCTTTTTTGGACTAAAATGGTTTCTTCTAATACAAGTTTGTTAATTTGAAATACCATTTCTGTTTGTAGACTACAGAACAGGCAAAGAAAGGGTAAATGTGCCTTATTAAGCTATTTCATGGTTCTAAATATAATAATATTCAAATTAAAATACTAAATCCCATCAATTTTTCCAAAGGCAAATTACTGTAGGTAAACAAAAATTAGAGATGAACAGAAAAGACTATTTTGAGCATTTTGACTATTTGAGTTGTAGCTGCTTATTATTAACATGAAATAAATTTTGAATCAGTGTTTTTAAAATGCTAAATCTTCATGACCCGAAAGTGAATAAAAAGGTCCACCTTGTGAACAAACTTAACTGTTTTCCCCAAGCAAAGAATCACCAATAATTTCTGAATGATTCTGAAGTACCTGGGATATTAAGACAAACATAATATGAAGGATGGAGTTAATTATGCTGCACATAATCAGACACTGGTCACTCCACAAGTTGTAATTTATTTTCCCCTTATTTGCATTTAACTTCAAAGGTGTTTCAGGAAACGTAAAATAACATGATTTGAGCAATTACAAAGATGATACACTTTTAACTTCAAAACTCTGTTTCAAACTCTTAAAAATAAATTACATACAATTTCAGGAAATAACACACCATTCTCATGCAACCTGTAATTGTTGCCTCAAAAATAGTAAACTCATTTTTGTAGAGGAAATATCACAATTTCGGGCAACAGTGTTCATTTGGCAGGTCTTATAGAGATACAAGGAAACAGTTGGGTAATTTGCATCAATATGTTAATCTAAATTCATAGTAGAGTCTATTTGGTCAAAATGGTCATATGACTGTAACTTCATATGGAAAATTAGCAGACTGGTTTGAATTAATATCCAACCCCTACTGCAGAGCAGACAGTCTCTTCAGTAAAATGGGGAGGGCTGCCACTTTCTACAGCTTGTATTTATCATTACAACTTTGTTTTTGGTTTTTTTTTTAATTTTTAAAATTTATTTTATTTTGTAGCAGGAGCCCTTTGGACAGGTCTACAATCCCTGTATATATGAACATATCAAAAATTCCAGCATCTAGGTCAGTACTGAGCTTTCTAAATACTTAACAAACATCTTTTTGTATCCCTTCATGTCAGATTTAATTGTCCATGGTGAAAGGAAACACTAATCAGAATTCAAGAGAAGTACTCTAAGACATGTATCTTTCCAACCTGGGAAAGGAATGATCCTGGGAAAAGCATATAAAGAAAAAAGCAAGTTTTCATCTTATTTAAAACATCAAAACAAATTAAATGATTAAAAATTTTCATTATTAACTAATGTATGGCTTTTATACACCAGCTACACCAGTATACACCACTTTTATACACCAGTATTGAATCATACACTGCTTTCACAAAGTTATTCTAGTAGCTTTGAAAAAGACCTCTTTTCTATTCTCTGTTCCATGGTTTCCCCAAATATTCCTAATATCTGTTCACTCTCTGTAATTGCCCACCACAGCAGCTCTTAGGGGGCTGAGAGAAACACAGACTTGCTGTGTACTGCTTTATGCTGCTTCTCCCCAGCAGCAGCATGCCCAGACTAACTCCAGTTGTGGCAGCTTACCACACTGATACCAGTGCTGAAATCCAGCAAAGATCCACAGCCACAGCTGAGAAGGTGCCTGCAGCTACCAGTGCCTTTGGGGTAACTTACACCAGGACAAACCACATCAGAGTCACACCTGAGCTCTTCCTAAGCTGGTGTCTTCCTTGGGGCTGCTTCCTTCTGGGAACCACTCCTGGCTGCATGCAAGCTACAATCAGTCCAAGTCCAAGTTGAGTGTCAGCACCTCTGAAAGCCATCCAGGAAAGCATGGGCCCACTGAAGCCAACAGAAGATTTCCAGTTGTTTCAAAGGTGCTCTGATGTCCCCAGAGGGAACAGTTCTTTGCATGTTTCTCAGGTCCACATTTGATCTGCAAAACAGATCCTTTGCAACTGAGGTATCTCTTAATTTGTTTTTGTGTAGCCCTATCTGAACAATGACAATGCAATCCCAACTGAATATTATTTGCTAGAATTACCTGTCATATGAAAAGTATTAAAGTTTCTTTTCATAGCTGATGTAAGCTTTCATCTGAAAATAGAGACCTTTAAGAACATTTTCTGCACAAAATGCACTGGGATCTTTGAAAAATTTTATAAAAGTGCACATATAATCTACAAAAATTATGGCAGATTTTGTTTAGAGCAGTCATGCAAGCAGCAGGCTTGTGGCCCTGCATTTACAGCAGTGCTGGCTGTGCAGCTGTGCTGGTTTGCACAGCTGGGCAGGGACACAGGAAGGCGAGGTCCTCGCCTGGCAGAGCTGACAACTTCAATCAGGGTGACAATCTAACTCCAAGTGACAGCAGTGGCATTCAGAGGGTAGGAAGGGTAACAGCAGATGAAGATCAGGGAAGAGTGATTTGCAAGAGCACTGTTTTGAGGGGACCCAGATGAGCACACTGTTGCAATACCTTAAGGTTGGTCTGTTTGCTTTTTAATTTCAGGAGTGTCAGATTCCGGTGTGACTGCCCAGTTTTCAGCAAGCTGATGCAATGAACAAGAATTTTAGTTTGGAATGGAAAATGAGCAGGACAGGAAGAGCATCTGGTAGGAAAAGCATAGGGAGGAAGTACCTAGAACAGCAGCATTTTCTCCTAGGCTTGGTTACATCTGTAAAATATCAAAGCATCCTAAATAAAGTGTTGTTGGGCAAGTGCTTGGGAGTGAGTGACAGGGATGGGCAGGAATGGCAGCAGTACAAGTGCATACCTATCTTAATGAAGTCTCACACCATGTTTGCAACAGCCCTTTAGAGAAATCATAGCACACCATTTTTAGAGAGCCAGTTTGGCACAGCCTCTCCTTATGTAGGAAACCACTCCTATGTTCTCCTGCAGGTATAGGAGTGAAGTTATCTGCTGCAGTAAATTCACAAGTTCAGCATTCCTTGCTACTGTGACCAAAGGTTAATGTTTTGCTGCTTGACTGAATCAAAATCACCAGTTGCCTATTACATATTTTTGTGGTCTTGCTCACACATTTGACTTCAGCAGACTTTGAGTACTCTAATTCCCTGAGTGGTAAATGAAAGCCATGTATGTAAGAGATTAAGTTTTGTTACTGCAGAACAAAGCAATTCCACAAATGGTTTTCTCTTGCAGCTGATTGGGTCACTGAGAGTAGCTCCAGGCAGCACAGGCAGCTTCTGGCTGCAAACATGCTGGGTGACCATCAGCCTGGTGAAAACACAGAGAAGGAGGGACTGCAGCAGTCTGGAACAAATACCTGACTTCAGGGCTACAGCTTTGTTTGGCACAGATGTCTGTGTGCAGCAGACATCACAACATGTGGTGCTGAGCAGTAGCCATTCCTGACACAGATGAACACAGAGTAAGAACATTAAAGACTTTTGGGGAGAAGAGGAAGGGGTTTGGAATACTGTCTCATTTCAATCCACTTCCAAAAACTACAGAAAATGAATACTATTTTTGAAAAAAATTCTAATCCAGATGCTCAATAACATTCCACAAAACTTTGCTTTATTTTAAATACTCCATAAGACTTGAATGGAGGCCTCTTTTCAAAAATGAGAGGAAAAACCTGAAATTCTTTAAATTGATAGTCTAGTGTATGGCCATGCTCCTACTCAGAGTAACTAATTGGATAATTTAGCCATAACACTGACCTGAACATTGGTACTCTCTTGAAAGTTCACCTTTCTGTCAAGTTGGCAGTGAGTGAATTTGAATGATTTGAAACTGTCCTCGCAAAGCTGTGCCTGAGCAGGGTCATGGAAAGCATCTGTGTGGGGCACAGGGTGGAAGTGTTAACCAGAGATGTTCCATTTGAGAGCACAGGGCTGTGAGCTTCCCACTGAACTATAATTTACTATGCAAATGCCAAAATAAAAAGAGCTAAGGTTCTTTACTGAAGATATGGTAACACCATGTTAGTTCTAGAAGACAAAAAATGGGAGTCACTGAGGATGAGGAGGTGCACTGCAAGTGCCAGAAAGCAAGCCTGAAAGGTAGAGGGAGCAGGCTATTTCTCTTTGTTATCGAGTGAAATGACTCCACAAATATGACAATAAATCACTGCAGGAATCAATCTGAGTGGAGGCAACTGCTCCATGCTGATAATGCATCAATCAATATTTAATGTTTACACTTTAATTAATCTGCACGTAGGAAGCATTCTTTCAGTGACAAAAAAGTGATGAGAAATAAAACACCTTTTATATCAAACAGCGACGAATGGCTGCCTATCTGTGAGGCTTTGATTGGGCCCTCAATTGATCATTGCAGCCTCTTTCGATTGCACCAGTGTGCAATGTCACATTTGGGTATAAAGCAAACACTGTCTCTTTGAGGGAAGGAGGGGGAGCTTCTGAATCTGCTTTTGAGTGATTACAACTTAATCAGAACAAAGAAAGACTGATAGCAAGGTGAATTCTTTGGAAAGACTGGGCAGAAGCAATTACACAAAAATATTTTCAACATCTGCATCGATGACACATAGCTGAACAGATTTTTACTGTGTATTACAATTATTGATACCTGCTAAGGCTTTGCACAGAAAAACAATTCAGTTGTTGACTGGTAAAACTGCCTTCCCTTATCAGGGCTACCAGTGGAGACTGAGAATTGGTCATTTTGTCACTGTTCTGAATGTCAGGGAAGGGCCAGGTGCTGTGGGGACACAGGAGAAGTCACAATTCCTGCCTCAGAGTGTTTTTCCTCACTGCTCTGTTTAACCCTTGTAAACTCTAGTTCCTTCTTTTTAAAGGGCCTGATTCATTGTTCATTGATGTCAAGTGAATGACTTCTATTGACTTCGGCAGGCATTGCATTAGTCCATAGATGAATGGTATTGAAAGGCACAGTGATGAAAGACAAATGAAAAGACAGTGATACTAGACCAGTAATGTTCAATTATTCCTTTAAAAAAGGAATACTACAGCAGTACATTCCCCATACATAACTAAAGCTTTCCTATGCTTATGTCTAAAACAATTGTTTGAAATGTACAGACTTTTCACATAATAAATGCAATAGTAGCTATTAAAAATACAGAGTGATATTAAAATATCACTCTGGAACTTAGCTCAATTAAAAATATTAGACATCTGAATCCAGATACAAAATTCCCATAACCTTACAGCAGGTACAACCCAGGGAAATTTTATGCTATTTTGTGTGTCAAATTTGAGTTATTTTGCAAAGCCTGTCATGAAGTTAGGATCGGGCAAGGGACCTATGCAGATATCAAATAATTTTAAGCTTTTAAGTAGACCAGCCACTAATTAAAAACAATTACAATTTTGGTTTGTTTTCACTGAAGAACTTTTGTTGTTTTACTAGCAAACAAACAGGAGGATTGTACTTAGGATCCAGTCAAAGCAGGTTGCCAAAATGCCTGCCCAGATTTGGGACTTCCCGGTTTAGGGTGCTCTGACTGCTGGCTTAGCCAACACTTGAACAAAACCAGAAATGATATTACGGTATAAAGTAATATACTAGAAGGAATTTGAAAATAATAATTCTCTGTCCTTTAAGTTTTGATTTCACTACTACTGGACAATTTTTTCTGTGGTTCATTGAATTTTTCTGTCTATTCCGAAAGTCTAAGACACTCAGAAACACATCCTGGCATTTTGGAATATCAGGAGCAGCAGAGTATTTCAAGCATGAATGAAATCATAAGACTTCTCTTCATTGGCAAAAAAGTTTTGAAATAAAGTAGCATACAAACATGGGAGGAAGTGCTCACCAAGGAAATAAAAGATGAATATGACATTTAGAATGCAATAGTAGAACTGAAGATAACTTTTTACTTCTGATGTTTCCTCGCCATTCTCACATTTTTTCCCACAGAACTTTTTACGCAGATAAACAAAACCCCAAAGATTTCATAATCTTCATAAAAATGGAGACAATGCCTTCTCACTAAAATCCATAAACAGCTTTTCAGCAGATTTACTACATACACACATATATCCACACACAGAGTTACATCTGCAGTTTATCTTTTCCATAAAAACTTCTTCCCCCTTCTGTGCAAATAAGTTGAACAAACTAAAAAAATAAAAGGGCAAAGTCAAAAGAGAGGAATGCTCTATTGTAATGCATGGTCAACTACAAATATTTATAGAAAAGATGAAAACACTACTGTGTGCACATCAGGGTTGCCCTAGGACAGCTATAACATGCATAGTTAATGTTTATGGAACTAAAGCAACTTACTGAATGTGAAATCTTCATTTTCCTCATTAGCACCCAAAGTAAAGGTAAACTCACAAAAAACCCAAAAAACAAAACAAAACAAAAAGGAAAAAAAAATCTCACTTGATAAAACCCTGAAGCAACAATACAAAAGCACTTAATGTTGTCACTCAAAGGCAGAAAAACTGAACAGAAAAAGTGGCATTTTCTGATGATACCTCTTGCTGCACACAGCTGGAATAGCAGCCCAACCCAGAAAGCCCAGTCCCAGCCCCCATGAACTACAGTTTCTGTGGAGCTTCAGAGCTGCATGGGTTTGTTTGCAGCAACCCTGACGTGCAGGGACACAGGTCACATACTGTGGCTTTGAAATCCCATCCCTGAAACTTCTGGGGACACCAGTCCCTAAGGTTCTTTGCCATACTGATGGAACCTTTCCTTTAGTAAAGGAGATACTTCCCAGCCCTGGACCCTCCTGTCAGGGCTACACTACAGCCAGTTCCCAGGCATAATCACTGTGTCAGTGTCAAGCCCAAGCACCAGGGCACTCTCCAGCATCACTTCTGCCTACCGTAGCTGGCATTAGTCCAAATACTTCCCCCTTAGTTATATAAATAAGGAGCACCCAGTGAGATCTAAGAGTACCAGTCCCTATTTAGCACCAGGGCTTAGGCTAGTTTTCCATCTCAGCTTGTCACAGCTGTCTGCTGCATAAAAAGAGTCTGAAATGTACTAAAAAACCCTGGAAGACTAATAATTCATTAAGATGACAAATGAAAAGTAAGTCCTATCGATCAAGAGTAGAACTTCTTGGTTATAAAGGAAGCATATATTATTCTGACAGTATTTTCACAAGATAAGCTGAAGTTACAAAGAAGACAACCAATTTGATTCAAATAACTGTCTCTCCTCAGAAACATTCATGATTGCAGTCATCAGGCATAAGTTGGTAGGGTAGTATTACTACTCCCATTTTGAAAAATTTGGATAACTGCATAATATCCAGGAAACAGGACTGTATCACTAACACTGACATCCGATCCTATGGAAAATGGTAAGCAAAGGTCAAAAAGGAGCACCACTGAATCCACTGAATCCAGCACTACTGAATACCAGCGTGGAAGGATGTGCAATCACACACACACACACAAGATTATCGCTCCTCCATCACCAGCACTGAAAAGCTCAGGGCTTATTGCACAGCTAATGAGAACAAACACATTTGCAGCTGGCCTTCCACCACCTGTAGAAGGTAAAAGTCAGCCAAAAGCCTACAAGACTCTCCAGTTGTGATGAATGGATGGAAACCAAAGTGTGGCTCAGATTCAAGCCCTAGACTAGTTACAGCACTGTAATACTGTGCCAACAGACCCACTTAGGAGAGGAGGGCCCAGAGTGAGAGGCAGTCTCTAGTATTCTGTGAGGGTAAAATATAGTAGGGCAGGCATCAATTTACCTTGTTAGCTATGTTCTTAGTTATGCTGTATTTTTGTGCTCAGGGGCCTAATTTATAATTGTAATAATAAAATGTATTATGAAGTATAAGCCAAGCACATGCAGGTTCTAATTCTATTTCCTCTCTAAGGAAAGAGCTAAGCTGTTAAGCTCCAGGTTCTTTCAACATTTCCTATTTGCGACAAACACAAAAATCTGAAATCAGAGATGTACCACTGCAAGGCTTTTACAAAGTTCAGGTAAAGCAAGATAAATGTCTGCCTTTTTATTTTTTTTTAAATGCTAAAATGATATTTCTAGTTCCTCAGTGTCAGAGCTGTCACAATGCCTCATTCTGCAGGTAAACTGAAGTTACATTTACCAATCCAGTTCAGACACTTTCCCCACAAAAGAAAAGTTACCATCCCAAAGCTTCCAGGGTAGCACTTCTACCTACATTCTTACAGAGAGAATTTATGGGTCATCTGAGAGACCTCCCCAGTTCCTCAGGATGGGGACAACCTGAATTCTCTTAGGAGAATAGCTCTTACTCTGGTTTGGTTGTAGAACTCAATGAACAGCCCAGTTGTTAATGTTATATTAATTTTGCTCTTGATTGTACATGAGAACTGGAGGAGAATGTTCCATTTTCTCTTTCCCTCTTGATTGGAGCACCCTGTGCCAGGCCCCAGCAGGTGGCTGGTCCCAACTCTCCAGGTCCCTCTTACTGGGACACATTTAGAACAGCAGGAAAACAATTTGTATGTCTGTGAGAACAATGTAATGTTAATAGAAAACTATGTTTAATTATTCAGATTGTCAGTAAGTTATTAAAAAATATGATGTCGAAGAGCAAGAACTAGCAACTGTGCCATTAATCTGTTTTTTACAGTATATAGTATTTATGCTATAAACAGAAGTTTTAATAATTAAAAAATAAAAAGAAAATTACTGCAGTCATTTTTACTCTAGTTCCCACTGATAAATGTTGATATTGACAACACATAAATACTGCTCTGCTTATTTAAGCTGAATAAAT
The DNA here is from genome assembly GCA_013399945.1 of Ploceus nigricollis. Lineage (NCBI taxonomy): Eukaryota > Metazoa > Chordata > Aves > Passeriformes > Ploceidae > Ploceus > Ploceus nigricollis. The sequence goes on along the minus strand of VXBC01001330.1, from coordinate 1,572,816 downwards.
AATGAGGAAGAGTTAATAAGAATACAACTACCAAACATAATAATGGTCCTTAATCTTATGAAATTGTTCTTTACTCACATGAGCAATCAGTCTCACTAATGTCAGTGGCCCAAATTTTGCAGTCCTTAATCACATACTGTTACCTTCAGTACTGTTGTTCTCAATTTAGGATCAAAGCCCATAGTTTGCTGGGGCCATGCTTTCAAGGAAGGATTGGGCCCAGACTTTTAATAAGGGGTTTGGTGGCTTACAAAGAGGTGATTAAGATCTTCCTTTGAAAAAACAGAAAAAGTAGAGTTCTTCTTTTGGATTATAACAGCACAGATAGCCGTAGCTTGCGGATTTCAGAGTATTAACTACTAATCCACAAGTGAACTGAAAGGTTTTTGTTTGTTTGTTTTGCTATTACAGTATTTAAACTTGTCAACCTTCAGTTCTCAGTAAGTCATACTTAAGTTTCTTAGCAAAATATTTTATCACATCTCTGTGCGTGTGCCTAAGAGTTTGAGAGATCTGGTTAGAGGCAAAACCCAGAGTAGTTTTTCTTGTTTGATTTGGTTTTACTTAATGAATATCTTGTACTTATTTCTGAGAACTCAAACCGTGAAGTTTTGGAAACTAAGCCACAATATAAAAGTTTCTATTTTCCTTAAGTGACATTCAAGTATTGTTGTTTGTCAGCAACAAACAGAAAGTACTTAGTATAATTATTATAGCACCTCAGTAAAAATCAGACTCTAGCCGTAGGTGATTGCAGCTATAAAGTTTCCAGAATAGGAACAATGAGCCCTATGAAACTAATGAAAAAAATCGCCAACTTCCTCACTCCAAAGTCTGATTTTTACAAGGACTCCATTTCTTCCTGGTTGCCAAAAATGAACAGTTTATTTGAACCTAGCTTAGGTCTCCAGGAAAATAATTTTAATGTAAAATTGAATAATGTTGCACCAATGACAGGATAATAAAGTGGTTTCAAAACTGAGAAATATTTAGGTAGTGTGCTTCACTAATAAAAATGCAGAAATCATATTCTAATGATAGCATAACTAAGATGATAGATATCCATATATACCCTTTGCTGTACCACTGTACTGCAATCAAATCAATTAGAAATCTAATGACTACTTTGACACAAACAGGTATTTAATATGCTGAAAATGTACCAGATTTCCCCCCTCAAGTATTAGTAAAATCCCCAAGAAAATTAAAATCCAGGTCATAGCTAAATTCCTTTGAAACTGGGATTTAAATTAAAAAGAAAAAAAAAAAGAAAAAAAAGTTTAGTCACTGTAAGAATTCTTTGTGCTGTTACATTTTTATAAGGTTAAAGCTAAAAATAAGATCAAAATCTTTTTAGAGGTTACATTAAAAAATAGACCAGGTGTGTTCAGAAACCCATCACACATCTGCCTGTTAAACAGATGCCAACCAATAAATTAATTAAAGCTACTCTCCTCTCAAAATAGAAAAGAGGAAAGAGCTGTTAGGGACATTTATGGGGTGACGTTCGCATGACTGACAAGTTTTTCATGCTTGGCCTCTATTGTACAAACCTCTGATACTCCTCAAACATTTTCCGAAAGGAAAATGAAATCCCTGTGAGAAAGAGAATTTAGTAACCTGTTTCAGGGCAGTCAGATTGATGCTAGAGATATGGCATGGCTGTTTATCAGCTGGGAGAAGTGAATTAAGGAAATGAGGTTTCAACAGGAACCTGATGAAAATCCTTGCTAATAACCCCTGCCATCCCACTCAGGAAATCAGAGTTTGCATGTGAAATATCTCACTATCCTTTGTATGCTGTACTTCATTGTCACAATTAGCACCTCAGCTGATCAAGTGAAAAACTTTCTTGTGCTGACCTTAAATCCTACTATACTCATAGAACCTGGAAAAATAAATAGAAAGGCCTTTGAGGAACAGTAAACAGTTCTGAAAGGGCAATGCAATTCCTTGAAACATAAACTTTTCTCAGACTTTAAGGACAAACAACATTAATTTCTACATTTCTTCTTCCAATTATACAAATTTAATTTTTTCTGGAAAGTACACAATTGCTACAAAAGGAATTAGTAGATGTAAGGGGTTATTAAACATGGCATTCACCCACTGCTCTTACACAGAAAAGGCAGCTCTCAAAAAACCAAAGCTGATTAATATGAAAGGCAGCTAACCTAAAAACTAAAACTTGAAATGAATGGTGTGTGCTAATCTTTCTCAAATACACTTATGAAAGCTAAATTTTCTGGTATTTGCCATTGCTATGCAGCCTAAGTGTTCATGTGAATGGTATCTCCACAGTTCTGAGCAAACCAGTAAAAAATAGAGAGTTTTGTCCTCACTAGTAATTTTCTCAATCTCCTGTTCATCCACAGCTGCCTGAATAGTGAACACTTCACAATCCAGTGTCATCTGTGATAAACTTTGTTAAAAAGCTGCCATTCATTACTGGTAATTTCCTTAATCCTCAAGTCTCTTGTAAGGAAAAGATAGAAATTCTGTGTTATATATTTGCTCTAAGGGTCTACAAAAAAAATCTCAACATGTTAGCCACATTAATAAAATACTCACCAGATCAAACTCTTAATAGCCAGCCTTAGACTCTCCATTGTTTAGTGATGTTTGTTTGCCAGCCTATCTGGAGACACAGGGAAAATCTTAATAGCTCTGGCCACTCATTAGCAAAGTACCGTGGAGTCCTAATCCCATAAAGATATTAAACTATTTTTTCTTACAATAGCAACAAATGGAGGGAACTCTCATTACTTATTAAGATGTGGTACATTCTTTGCATATTGAGTTTCTTCTTATACTTTGAACTCTTATCCCCTATCACTCTGTTTCTGAGGCTGAGATCAAAGTAGGTCGGCCTTACAGAGCTGCAGATGAGTGGCCGCCTTTCAGAGAATAGCAATGCCCTCCTGAAGGGCGCAGCTGGGGAGGAGGTGGATTCCCCTGATGGGAGAGCCCTGCCAGCCCAGCCACACCAGGCCACCACTGGGGACACAGCACAGCCCTGCCGAGGGGAGCTGCTCACCCCAGCTTAACTACACGGCCCAAATCTCAAAGCAATACTGAGCCCAGGTCTCTTCTGGAACTAGAGAACTGTGTGAATCTGAATTCTGGCAGACTGGCACAGAGCAATTTGTTTTATAGCAGGAAAATATGTGACCAATTTTGTATTTTGCATTGAAAAAAAAATTCTGGTCTTTCTGGTTCCCATTTTTGACTTCTCCAGTTTTAGTTTTTACTTCTCTTTACCTCAGCTACTCAAGGACTGGTGTTATCAGTGAATTCATGGGCAGCTGGCAAGACAGTGTCCCCCTCCAATCTTTCACCTCCAGCAGGGATCCTGCCATACAGGGTTTCTTTCTTGCCTTCAAATTTGCTTGCAAGACTTTTAAAGGGGAATTACTTTAGAGCTTGTTAAAGGTAAGAGTAAACATGCTAAGTACTGAGACATTCAGTGAGTATCAGAAAAGAAGAAATGTTATATTCATTACAGAGGAAAATCTAGTAATAAAAAGTATTACCTGCATTTATAGCCCTTGTAACCTAATTTTTGTGACAAAGCAAAGAAGTAAAAACATTCCTTTCTGCCTTTCAGTGACCCCTATAAGAAACCCCCCATGGAGTCATTTAGGATAGTAATTTGAGTGAAAATATATGTAGCCTTTACTTTGCTTGCTCTTCTTAAATTAATAACCCATACTGATAATTAATCTAAAAGTTTCTAAAGATATTTACAAAAATGCACTCAAATTAGTAAGCACTTAAAAGAAATAAAAACTTAAAAGACATTATCCACAACATAAAAGAGCAACAGAACACGGAGCTGCGTTGTTCAAATGTTAAAACTGTACATAAAATACTCCTTCAATATACACTGCCAGTAAAAACCAAAGCAAAGCAGGTCATTAAAATGTCAGACTTGGGGCAGAGTGGAAAAAATGCTGTGTTTAAAAGAAACACGTAGACCGTTTATAATTATTTCCCCTTAAAGTTAACTGTTAAAAAAAAACCCCAAACCAACAACAAGCGAACCAAAACAAACTAAAATTAACCCCCAAACAAACAACTGTAGTAGCATCAGGATACAGTCAACTCCAGTCTTAGTCTTGTTCCTAAGCAAACCTAAGGACACTTTTTGAGTCTCTCTGCAGCTGGATGCCAGCTTTGTTTGTGAAATGTCATTTTCCTTCTTTTCTAAAGCAAAAGCAGAGTGGTGAGTTCAAGCCATTGATATCCATGTCATGAGTGTGCTACAGCTGAGTAGCAGTAACAGGAGCAGCAGAAACCTTGGGAGCCCCATGTGCATCTGGAGAATCCTTGGGAAGATGCTGAGGTTCCATGCACAGCCCTGTGCTGATTGATGGACTTTCACATTCACTGTTGTGGTGATGTTGAGTCTCATGCAGGATTTTAGCACTCTGTAAAGAGCTCAGAGCAGAAAACCTCAATCCCTTCTCATGTGAATTAAAACTGCCCACTGAAACTGGCAAAAGATTGTCAGGATAAAAGAGATGCTGTGGTAGTTACTGGGCAGCTGAAAGGCACGTTAATGACACTTATTTGAATTAACCTTTTCTGCAGTCCAGGGCAGATGAACCAAGACAGTAAAAGAAAAGCCAAAGTCTGTCTCTTCAGACACAAACTATGTTGCACTACTAAAAATAAATTGTTGTATATTGTATATACTTTATCTACTCCCAAGATTTTTGAGCCAGTAACAAAGACTAATGTCCTTCTGACTCTTCAAAATTGAAGGTTTCAATTTCCCTTCTACTGGAAAAAAGTGCATCATGGCCCCAAAGAAAAAAAATTCCATCTCATTAATTTTGTATTTTTCCAGCAAAGTGTCTGCATATGAAGTCAGTATATAATCTTCACTGAGCTGAGTTCCTAAACTGTGTCTAAAAGGTGGCAATGCCCTAGGAACAGCTCTGTCCAGCAGGTACAATTTCATATTAGCTGGGCTAGTGTTATCTGAACAACACCACTGATGCACACAGCTATTCCAGATTAATTTTGTTTTCACTAAAGTAGTTGGCTCATAAAGCAGAGATAAATTTAATGATCAAAAAACAAAAAAGTTGTACCCTCAGGCAGTGTCTGGGACTCCCACTGAAGTCCATGCAGGAATACAGGTAACTTATTTTGTCCTCTAACATCCCTGTAGCTCTGCTCCCTAAAGCTAACAAACACCACTGCTGAAAGTACAGGTTGTCACATTTACAATCAGCAATTAAAACCAAGATTCTTCTGGTTTCCATCTGATAAGAGCAGTGCTGAAAGTGGAGAGACAATAGAGAAACACATAATAGCACCAACAAATTCAACTTGTGTTTAACTACTCCTTTTTCTTCAAATCAGCTTCTGCAATGCAAATATTTGTAAGTTGGGAAAAAACCTTGTAATCTTGTTTGACACATGTTATACTCAAAATACAAAGACCATGGGAGAATTTTAACCTTCATACTTATGAAGTTTCTTTTTCTACTTTCTGGCATTTTATGTATTATGATCAAATATACCAGGAGGAGACAGAGAAGTGGACACAGTTTTAGACTGGTATAATTGACTCAGCAGGAAAACAAGGACATCCTTAGGCAGCTGTGGTTCCATGACTGTTTACAACAGGTCTGCTATGCCCAATATTCCTCACTAGGTATGATCACTAATTCTTAGTCATAGGCTTACAGTGACAATGAAAACACAAAATCATACCGTATATGTATTTTTGACAGCTCTATGATTTTCCTTCTATGATTAAAATTATGAGTAATACTTAAGAAGGACTAAAATTAGACGTTGGAAAGTTGGTTTCTAGCCACATATAAAGTCTTCAAGCAAAAAGTCAAAATTTCTTAAATTTTGAATCAGCAGGGTGACTTTAGAGCACTTCAATACTTGCTATAATTTCATCAAACTATTTTGATCCTGTAGCAGGAGCCTAAAGCCAGGCTGAAAGCACCATGGAACCCATGGCTTGTGACCTATGGCTTTGATGAGGGCAGCACATCATGACCCTGGAGGGCTGGTACTTAGTTATAATGATAGGTTTGAACACTATTTCCTTTCTTATTGTCTACAAGTATTCAGGATGATAATCCCAGTTTAAACAGAGTTTCTAGTCTCATGACATCTCTGGAAGTTCTAATTTCCTTAAAGACAAGCAAAAATGTTAATTTTACCTGTAATCTTTATGCAAAATCAACTACTATCAACAGTGGGGATTCCAGAGCTTGGAAAGAGAGTTCATTTTGCATTCTTCAACCTGGATAAAAAAGAATGAAATAACTTTCTCTGAAAATATTAGCTTACTTGCAGCTCATTGTGAGGATTGTTCATTGTGAGAAGCTTGTTATTTACTGATTTATTATATAACTACTGTTACTGTCTTCCTGGCCACAGGCTAAAACAGTGGCAAGTTCTCCATTACAAAACTGCCAAAAAATGCAGTTTGAAAGTTCACATTAAATATTTCAAATGTTTTCTTCAAAAAGACTTACCATATATCTTCTGAAATCATGTGCCATATTCCAAGAAAATTCCTTAAAAAACATTATTTTCATGAGCATTTGGCATTGCTTGCTCAGGAGTTTAAAGAAACTGGTATTTACAGAGCACGGGCTCAATTGTCACCCAAATGCAGGCAATCTGCATTAAGTCATCATTTCTCCACAAACCTAATCTCTAGATATTGAGCAGGAAAGATAAAGCTCCACAAATACCACCTACTTACATATTGAGAGCACATCATACACATAAATAACACCCACACTCCACAAACAGCCTTCCTGCAGGGTTCCAGTCTCCTGTAGTTCAGCCTGAGTGTGAACTAGAACAAGTCATGGCCATCAAGCTACTTTGATGTTCTTATAATTTCAGAAGTTTTTTTAGAGATCTAATCAGCAAAGTCTCTAAGACTCTTCTCCTGAAACTTCCCAGAAGTCCTTATTCTCATTCTCTATTCTGGTCAACTCTGAAGATTGTAGGCCTATTTTATTAAATTGATGGTTTGCCTTTTGCTCCAACTAGCATTGCTCCTCAAGAAAAGAATCACACCAACCTTGCCTGCAGGTATTGCTCCCCCAGTGCTGCCCATGGTGCTGGAAGGGCAGACATTCCTATGGCAATGTGAGTAATTCAAACCACAGGCTATTTCAGTTTGAAAAATGAAACAAAAAGCTAAAACCCAAAACGAAAGGGGGAAAACAAGAATGTGACTGAGTATCAGCTATTGGATCAGAGAGTGGGCAGGGAAAGCTGCAGCATGGGAAGGCAATGCAAGGCCAAGGCACCTGTGCTCACTGCCCTTGGAGCCCAGCACAGCCTGCCTGCCCAGAGCCACCTGTAATCTGTCTGATTTCCCTCCACTGCAGAAAGGGATAGATTAGGAATAGTTCAAATGAACTGGTCAGCTAGTAGGACTGGAGGAATTACAAGCTTCTACCAAAGGATGGTGATAAAACATTTTCAATCAGAACAGCTTCTTTGAGATGTAATGTTTGGCATTAGGAAAAGATGACTTGAGGCAATGCAGGCTACCTGCTGTATTTTAGAAAATGTGCACATGCTCATTTGTGCCAGAGGACATAGTGTATTATATCTCTACAATGAGTAGTTCATCTTTAACTGGCACAGTTATACCTGGAAAACTGGGTGATTCACACCTTTACTTTCTCTTTTGTTACTCCGTGCTGGACACAACCCGTCTTACAAAACAGCCCTGGACCGTGCAAGTTGCTCAACACATTTAAATGCTGTGCTGAGATACAGATCTATAGATGCCTTAGAGAGCATTTTCTAAAAACCATAAGGATCTGATTTACCTTCATTTATGCTGCCATTATAGCACTGCAGTTTGAAATCAGTATTTCGAGGCAATGGTTAGAAATCTAGCAGCATTTCTGTATGAGCTGTCATCACCATCTGCACCACCACTGACTTTTTCTTAACTGATCCAGCTGAAAAAGAAAGAAAAAATTTGTTAGATCAGTTTGAGTCCAATTCCCTGTGCCTGTGCAAATGCTTCTCTTGGAACAGGGCAGGAGAAGCAGCAGGGGCCAAAGCTGCTGCAGAAACGCAAGTGCAGCCACATTCCTCGATATTGGCGTAGAGGGCCAGATGACTTAGAGTAAAATATCTTTAGGTGCATTCTAGTCTTTTTTATGATCATCAATTTTTTTTTCACATTCCAGATAGAATCCATCCACAGACCTGGTGTTTTTCCGGTGGATTTGTTCACACAATACTTTATGTTGGCAGCTCATTTCTGTCTTAGTCATGTTTTCGTTTTTTCTTTTGCAGATGTTTACAATTACTCCTTAAAATGTTTCCATTTTCTCTGATCACTGAATGTGAATGAGGTGACATTTTTAAAAATAATTGTAGCTTTTTCTGGCCAGAAACCATGTTCTTAGATTCAAATAGTCTTTGTCTTTTAAACTGTGGTAAAGGTCTTATATCTTTGTAACAGCAGCATCTGCACTACTTTGCCTGTTCCTTTTTTGACAAAATCCAAGTGTTATTTGTCATTATCTGACTGTATCTTCTGTCTGGCAATCAGATGTTTATATGGCTTTTATTTAACCTTAAAGACATGAGGCCTAGTCTCCTGAATTTGTGTTGGAAAGACTGCAGAATAAAAGGTACTGCAGCAGCCTGAGCTTCTGAAATGCAGAGGAAGGTTTCTCTGCTTTTCTTTCAATCGGGTTTTTTCCCAATTATTTTTATTGACTAAAATTTAGATCAAAGTTCTTACAAACAAATGCCTCATTTCCAACACCTGCAATTATATTGCAATGTTTGTGATGCTTCAGTTGTTCTTCAGAGCCCCATGTCTGGGAGTCCTCCAAGCTTTTGAGAAAATTCAGCTGTTTCTTCCTTTTTCTTCTTTTGTTTTGAAAAATAAGATTTTAATTTGCAAAAAAAGTATAAAAATGTGCCATCAGTTTACCACAAAGACTTAAACAAGAGAATCACGTAGATATTTAAATTTTTTTTTTTTTTTAATGCAGTCTCGTGACTTTTGGAGTGCTGAGTCATGGTTTTTGCATGCTTGACATCAGCAATACCACAACTGAGAGAAAATCTTTGTGAGAGATTCCTTTCTAGTCCTCTTGAGACAAAGGGATCCTCCAGGAAAAGAGACAGAGAAACAACTGTTTCTTATTCATTATAGTTCCCAGTTAAAAACAAGCCCAAAACCCAACTTTAAAGCAAACAATCTAAAATATCTGCCAAACCATCCCCTGCTTCTTTCCTTCACCATAAGGACTCAAAAAAGGTATAAACACATTTTTTCTTTGTTTTGCTAGGATTATAAAATCATAAAATGTATGAAAATGAATCTTGTAGTATAATTTAATATTTTTCAATAAACAGCTTTTAATAGGCCAGATTTCTCCCTCTTTCTTGTCAAGCAAGAAGTCTGGCATTAGGGACAGAAAATTACTTTTTTCATTAATGATCATATGTAACTTTGTATTTTTTTAGCTTCCATGAAAAAAATGTACCAGTTTTATGATGACACTCGTTCCGCTTCATTAAAAAATGTTTTCCCTTAGTAGGAGTCAAGTATTCTGAGAGACACATGGAAATGTCACTTGAAAAAAAATTTAGAACCATTTTCCTCCTAAATGAGAATTTTGGCCCAAGAGTTAATGCACTTTCACTGCAAGTTGATGCATGACCTCAAGTTTCTACCTGTGTAAAACAATTACAAATATTCCCTACTCCTAATAAAAGAGAAGGAAGTTAGGGGCTATCCTTAACATTACTGATAGCAGTAGTAGAGGAATAAGATAATATATTATACTAAGTGTAAAAAATTTGATTCTGGAGCTGGCTGGTTTGGCAGCCAAAACTAGACTCTTTATTGAGCAAAACTTCCTATTCCTTCCAAATAGTTTTCCTACACTAAGACTTGAGGATAAATTGCTTGTGGGCTTGATAAAAATGGTCGGTATGTGTCTGCATTAAAGTATTTTTGGCATAAACTACTTCGGAGACAAATCAGGTCAAATTTACACAACTGTTGTTGTCATATGGCATTAATTTGATACCTCACTTCAACTGGCAGTTGGACTTGCTGGTTCTTTTATATTCACCAGATTTTTAATTAATTGTGCCAAGCTGAAAGCCACCAAAAAAATTAGGCTGAAAATAAAACTCTATGCCAGCAAAGGTACAGTCATCCAGATAAATTCACACTATAACCAAGTCTAAATCTGTACTGTGCTATGAATTACCTATTTACACCATCAGAGTCACCATTCATGGAGGGCTGCTCAGCAGAGAATATAAAACCTCCAGCACCACAGATCACTACTTTTCTCCTACCTGTTTGTTCTACATGGACCTGTACAACAATATTGCCACTACTTCTAAGTATTTCTAACACCATTACTACTAAAAAAGTACTTTTATTTCATCACCATTGTTTTTTCGGAACAATAATGAAATCATAGACAATTTAAGTACCTGTTCCCAAATTTGGATCTACCAAACACCTGACTCTAAAATATGTGATTTGATCTATGCTGCATCAGTCCTTCAGCTGACCACAAAACTCATGCTGCATCTCCAAACATCAGTAAGCACAAGACTAATTTAAGAATGCCAGAGCATCACTTCATAACTGCTCCTTAAGCACAATATCCAATATTTATAGTAACTCTTTGTAAACCATGACTTACCCAGAAACTCTTTTTATTACTCTGCTAAACTCAGTTTTTTAAAAAAATACACCATATTTTCATTCTATCACAGTAGAAATATAGTTATTAGAAAATATTTCCATTTTTATGCTCATTTGGGCAGGTGGAATTAAGACACCACATGCTGCAAATATATTAATACTAAGTAAAGACCTTCTTCTTCTCTCACCCAAATGTGCACATACACATAATGATGATGTTTTACTTGATCAAGATGGGGGACAAAAGATTATCTAGAGCATTTCAACACTCTTGAAGTGGTTTAAGTTTGCCAATATGAGATCTCTTTTGGAATTATTCTTTCCCAGAATCAAAATCCTATTTTAAGTGCCCAAGCCATCAGCCTTTCCCTTCCTCCCAATAAAAAAAACCAATTCCCTAGAACCCAAAAAAACTTCAAAGTCCTCAGCTCACCTTCTTCTTTGGCTTTATAATGCACCACTCAATATGCACAATCTTGAAGGGAGACAAAATTATTTCTGTATACATATCACTTGGTTAAAAAATGCATGCTTAATATAATTTCTGAAAAGAACTCTATGCCTGAAATCAGGATAAACCTGGTATTAAAAATAAATTGTAATATGAGTTCTTGGCTACACAGCTTGTTGTTGTAGATACAGGGTGGTGTGGACTGAAAGGACTGTTTGTTGACTGTTTCTCTCTGACACAGTACATGAATCCCATTCCAAGGTGGTCTGCTGGTTGCCTGCAGTGCAGGAGAAAATACAGTTTCCCTTTTGAGGTACAATTTGCTTTCCTTAGAGCACTGATGACTGAACATGGCTGGAGCTGGTAGAGGATGTCAGACTGAAATGCTGCTGCTCTCACTATACCAGAGTACCCAGCTGGGGTGTCTTCTTTATATTAAATCAAGCCTCACATGTGAGGTCAATGAAGCATTTCCACCAAATCAGATTGGTACAAACCATTAATTTTTTTTTGCAGGTATTTGTTTAGTTTTTAATTTTTTTAAATTATCGTAGGTAATTAGAGAATTTTGAAACCATAACCACATAATTATTAATATAAGAGGAGCAACTCTGTCACTTGGTGACTGAACACAATACCTTAGTTTCTTATTTACTGTTTGACCAGTGTCTGTCTGGACAAAAGTTGTCACTCTTGCCAAAAGATGCCCAAAACTTAGACTATATTTCATTGGAGAAAGCAATGTCAAATTGATAGACTGACAAAGCTGTAACTTGTTTTGTCAAGTTGAAAAAGAGCAAGAAAATAAAAACTATCTGAATGTGTATAAATAAACAGCTTGCCAACAAACTGGCATTTCACAGAGTCTCTTATGTTCTCAAGAAATGGATGAAAGAGTCATGATGAAATGTCAATAGAAATACTGGCCCATCCGAGCTTGGTGAGTAGGCAAGGAATGATATTCATGTTAACCAACATTAATTCTTCAGAAATCCAGTTTTCCCTTTCATCTACCATTGGAGGGACTAAAAGAAAGATTTTATTAATCAATAAAATCTTATGTGGGAGGCTAAGTAAAAAAAAAATATTGTCACGTCTCTAAAATATACATATTGATTGGAAAGTTTGGGCAAAGCAGCATCTGCATACAAATTAGTCTTCACTTCCTGCACAGATAAGCCCTTAGATTAGAAAAAAATGTTATGTCAGAATAAGGAGTTATAAATTCTAAAAGCTTGTCTTTCAAAAACTGATGGCAATCTTGTGCATTATCTAATATAGATGTCCTGTTTCATTCAAATGTTAATATATACAAAAAATTAGGATTGCAGGGGCCACAGGAGGCCCTGTGGTTAATTATGAAGCAAGCAATGTCTGTTTTTCACACAGACAGCCCTTTGGGCAAGAGGAAGAAGACAAGTTATTGTTGCTCAAAGAACTTGTAGTGGGTTTCCTACTGCTACATTACTCGGGAGGGTTCTAGAATAAAAACCCTGGTCTATACCATGGGAGTTTCCTTGTGGTCAGCTGGGCTAGGATGGAAACAGTCCCTGTTTTCTAATTGCTACCTTCTGGGCATTATGCTGGAAAAACAAATTAGTGCAGCTCCTGAGCTCACCAAAGCTGGCTTTTCATTCAGGGGCAAGAGAAAACTCATCACGAGTGCTTTTCCTCACAGATCATGCAATGCTTCCCATCTAACACCCAGTCTAATTTACACTCATTCATACTGAAGGTCTTAAGCAAAGGAGGTTGGAACTAGTAGAGCCAAACACACTAATGTGAGTTTGGATTTTGTTTTGTTTCTGTTGATTTTCTGATCACTACATCACAAATGTAGTGATTAGCAATAATGTTTTAGGAACCTGCTTTGGTGAGACCTGACAGCCAGCCTACCTGTTTGGGGGTTCTTCTGGAAGAGATGACTGAATGTTTCAACAAAGTTAAAATCCTCTTAAAATTGCGTAAGATTTTTATCTGTGAAGATTTGGTTTGGCCAGGGACTTCTGCTTTCCTGTCACAAGGCCACTGATTAATATGAAATTAACTCCATCTATAACTATAACATCTGTTTTTTCTGTCTAGCTAAGGTGGCAAGCTGCTCTATGAAGAACAGTGTCTGCAAGGCTCTGGCAGACAGTACTTCATGTAACTTTCATGACTGCATTTACTTTTAATTGATCCTGCAGTACTGTGCCCCTTATGGAGTGTTTTAAATCAATGTCAGCCATAAAGGGGTACTAAACTGTACAAGATCATTTTTGGGTTGCAGTTAAAGATAACTTATTTACAAGGACATGAATAAAACTCTAAGTGTGTGAATGCAAATATGTCCAAAACTTTCAGAACTCTTTTCCTTTATTTCATAGATTGGAAAATGTCAGGCATGGATTTTTTCTCCTTTTCCATCATGAAAAATTCAACAGGGCCCTTTGAATGTTTTCTCTCCCCTTGTGTTTTTCTCCATCCCTGTATTAACTGGATATGACATTGGAAGTTCTGTTATCCAATGAGAAAATCAAAGCAAGTAGAAGAGAGGCTCTTCCAAAATTGGCAGTGTTCTGGCATTCACCCAGAACTTTCATGTTATGGAAACAAGCCCTTGACAAGCTCAGACACGTGTGATTCTCACCAGAAATGAGCAAGTCTTCTCAGCCCCCGTGTACCAGCATGGACATTACTCCTGAAAGCAGTTGTTTCAGAAGAGCTGTTCTTTAGTAACTTCACTTACAAATGTTTCTAATTTACTTGCACTGTATAGTAAGAAAAACAGCTGAGGGAGTGACTGCATCACTCCATCAACCAGATCCCTTTATTTTGGGATTGTCCCCTCAAACATTTTTCACAGCCTGAAGTACCTCCATAGTATCACACAAAACAAGAGGTTTGTTCTTATTACAGAAGAGAAACAGCAAATAGTCCAAAATCCTGGCCAAAACTGCCGTGCTTACTGTATGCAGGTAGTTACAAGGCATTAATTTCTCAGTAAAGGAAAGAGAACCCAGAGAGGAATTAGTGAAGTTGCACTGTGTGGTTTCTCAGAAGAGTCTCATATTGCCTGAGTATTTCTGACATGGAACTGATGAATGCACAGCAATGAGGTACAGAATGAGAATGTCACTTGATCTTTATATATTACACTTTTCCTTTCAGATTCTCATAGAAACTAGGAATGAATCAGTATGGGAGACTGAAATCTCACCAAGATCAATACAAAAGAAATTAAAGATGGTGAATTAACTATAAAGACTATTAGTGCCCATGAGTTATATTCAAGGTAAAGGATTACACTGAAACAGAAATTAAAGGGATAAACAAAGACAGCTCATTACCTTACTTAACTTTCCCTTTTATGGATATACTTCTAGAAGTTTGGTGGTTTCTTTCCAGTCAAAGCATAAGTTCTATAGCTCACTCAGAAATAGAATTTTAATTCTGTAGAAAACTTCAAAGTTCCACACATTATATATATGGCATATCATTCCACTGGCATGAAATATTTTCCTCTGAGAATGTAGCAGAGAATAAACAACTCAGAAATAAAATAGTCCTCAAACCTGAGTTTAACATGAATCTTATGGAAGGTGTTCAATTGCACCTGCTCAGAATCCAAAATCAATTGTGATGCCTTTAAAATCTCCATCCTGTATTGGACAGTGCAACTCCATTGCTTGGAGATTTTTCTACAACTGTCCTCTGAAGGGTAAATCCCACTGAACAGGCAGCCTATGAAGGAAAGTTAATATCACCACAGTACTTGTCTGGCCGTGCAGGGATGGTGCACAGGGACCCTGCTGTGCTACAGCAGCAACAGAGCCAAAAAATCCTACTGTGTTTGCAAAAATAACTGACTTATTTTTCAGCCAGAGTTGGTTCTTTTATGTCCTGACTCAAAATACAACAAATCTTTAAATCTTTATAAGAGTTTGTTGCTGTTGTGTTGGGTTGTTGATATTTTTTTTTTTGTAATAACAGAAGTTTTTGAAAACTATTCAGAAGAACGAACAACGATACCAGGTTTGGCCCCAACCCAGCAAAGCACATGTTTAACCTTCTGCATGTCACTAGTTTCTGAAATCAATGGGACTGCTTGCAGCCTGAGAGTAAATCATGTGCTTCAGTGCTCCACCACAATAAGACCTTTACAATTGTTTTCTTCTGTACAGATAATTCTAGGAACCCTCACAGAGCCTCAATGACTTTCACAGATGAAGAAGCATCTCTGCTATAGGTAGGAGGAAACCTTGCTAAACACCTCTTTTTTCAGCTTTCTAGCCTTATGTCCCATTTCTTTGTTAACCTGGAACCAGAAATTAAACCTTGTTGGAGACACAGATTAGCTAGGAGCAGAGGGAGTTAGATGCATTTGTAAAAGGGAGGCCTTTCCTGGCAAACAAAGAAAGGAAGTTGGACATATATAATAAAGTAATTGTAGATATGTAAATTATAAGTGCAACAAATAAAAGGCTCCTTTAGCTTTGATGCTGAAAACAGTTTGGGTTGTTTTTTCCCAAAGAGCAAAAGACTTGTATTGCTGCAAGACTGTCTTCAAAGAAAGTATTGGGGTACAGAATTTCATTCATGAAAGTTTCATTAAGCTCTTTTATTGGCTCTACAAACCATGAGCAACTCTTCAGAGATCAAGCACTGTTGAAAGCTTGGAGCAAGGTGCACCTTGACTGTTTGCACGGGGTGGGTGATTAACAGTTTGACTTGGAATACTGCAAGTACCCCAAATTACTGCAAACACCTTTGGAACACCAGGACCTATATCACTAAGGCTGATAGTTTTACAAAATAATCATCTCTGTTTTCTCTAGGAGAAAAATCACTGAAATTTGGATAGACTCGGTCTTAAAAGCATAAAGGCTCAAGAAACTTTTGAACAGAAGATAGACATTAAATTGGCAAATCTTTTTCCTAAATATTTTTTATGACTTGCCCAACCAATACCTAACAAATGGCTGCACTTTAGCAAGAAAAATTAGCCTTCCTCTTCTGAATAACAAACCTTTTTTTTTTTTTTTTCTTTTTGTGCAACAAAACCCAGAGATTCAGACCTACTTGTTACTGGCTGAAGAGCCCTCTCCTACAAGAAATCAGTTTCTGATGAAACCTGTTATGTGCATTTAAGGTGAGAAACCACTCTCAGCTCCACCTCAGGATGCTGAAGTGTTTTATGAGCTAGTGCTTGTGGTGTCAGCCTGAAAAATACTACTTAACATTGTCCCCTTAAAAAGCTCACACACACACAGACACACACACACACTCTTAGCCATAGAACTAAACATCCCAGAGTTGAGAAGTGGAGCAGGTTTCTGCTGAGCATTGGCTGGATTTGTACCTGTGATGTCATTTTTTTCCAGTCACACCAGCATGCACACAGCAGCTCCGGCACTGCCCTGCCGGGCTGCGGGTGAGACCCAACGCAGGTGAGAGCCCTCCCTGACTCCTGTTTACCTGCAATGCCTTTACACAGGCTGCAAAATAGCACATCTTTAACTCTGCCGAGCTTAACTAATTTACCTCAATGTGTGGGCAGGGCTGCCGCTCCTTTAGCACGGTGTAAACACCCTGTGCCCTTCCATCTGCAGCTGGGAAGCACCTTGCCCTGCTGCCAGGGTGAGGAAGAATTTGTATTCACAAATACAAATATTGCCTGGATATGCTGATGAAAACGAAACAGTGCTCAGGGTACTTTGCCTCTGATGTCTGATTTGTCTGCTTCATTCTGCATCCTCTCTTGGGCAACAGCACTGGAGGTTTAGCCACACTAACTTCTCCATCCACATTGCTTTTTTTGAAGGGGAGAGATGCCTTGAATTCACTATGAGAGGTAAAAAACTAATTCCTAGCACCCACACCTGCCTGACTTCAGTGATGTATTTCAGCCCTGCACATCTGACATGCAGTAAAATATCAGCATCTTACAGTACCAGATACTAATTAGAAAAAGAAATGTGTTAGATGTCAGGCCTCAAGAAAGCAAACTTAACATTCTGACAGCAGCTGGAGAGTGATAGCCATAATCAAGCATTGTCCCTGCTTAGATCTGTGCCAAACAACCTCGCTTACTTCCAGCTAATTCTCCATCTGAGACGATCTTTCTTTACGATTCCAAAGAAACATGTTGTCAGTTCCCACCTGCTGGCACTGCTAGAAATAAAACCCCAGTTGATCGGATGCAATAGGTCAGCAGAATAGTGCATTGAACTGTTGTTTGTGCTTCCAAGCTGTGTTACGGGGGATTCACTAACATTTATTAACCCTTTCTCAAATCATGGCTTTTGTTATGCTTTTATAAAGCAGGAAGGTTTCAAGGATGAAAACACATCTTTTTAGGAATTTCAAAGGAAGCAAAATTTGGGCTTGCTGCCAGGCTGAAAGTTCGATATCATTTGAAAACCAAAATATATTAGAGAAGAAAGAAAATGCAGATGTCAGCCTAGTGACACAGAGTAATGTATTTGCTCAGTGCTTGTATTTTCCTACCAATTTTGTATTTTTCAAAAAGGACAATAAAAGAATTGTGCTCACTGCTAATTAATGACAAGCTGGTAAAAGCATCTATCCATTGTTCCATTTATTTCTTCATTTCCAGCAGTTAACAGCCCTGTTCTGAAATGAATCAATGTCGTTTACACAATGTTGTCACCCCTATTGTTTCTTTATCATCCTTGCATTTTCATAAATTGGAGGTGTTAATGGCTTCTCTCAGAGCTCTAAAATGTATGCAAAATGGTAATCCATCCCCTAAACAATTCACATTTAGGCAGGCACCCTCTTAAATATGTTTACTATTAAAATGAATCCTTTGTTTGGATCTAACCCTATCTGTTTGTTTTCTAAACACTGAATCGTAGCAGGTATGCAGAGTCTCATTTTAAGTAGGGACTATCAAGTAACCCTGTCCTTTCAGAAAGCTGGTGATTTGTCTATAGAGATGAAAGAGTTTCGGGGTTTTTCTTAAGGAGCCATATTATGTATATATGAAATTGCCTGTCAGGTTTTGAAGGAAAAATCAAGGGTTTGATGCAAAGATTACAAATGCAAGGAAAAGATATTTATTGCCCTTAGTGGTCTTTGGTCTGGGCCTGAGTAACAGCACTATGTGCTCTCTCAGAGACTGGAAACGAAACCATGACATTTATCCAGCATGCTTTAAAAGCAGCAAACTGTCTTTGCTGATAGCTTTGATATCTTTATTATTCAGAAGTGCAATAGAGTTAGTGCTTAAATCTTTGAAGATCGGGATTGTAAAGTTTGTGGGACAGGCTGCACCTTATTGTCTATGCAGAGATCTGCACAGGCACCTGGACAGCTGCTTACAACATTCTCTAGTTTGTATCAACTTAAATGTGCTTGTTCTTAATTATCTTTTATAAGCTTTATAAGCTTTTTAAAGTAAATTCTGCTCAGCTTAATGGCTTCATCCCTCTGAAATATTTTTTCCATTTCTTTTTGAAAAAGTCACTATCAATGCTAATACTTTACATGCACTTTCCTGAGCCTCATTCAAAGTCATTTAAATCATTGATTTTCACTTCATTGCTTTTATTTCCTTTAGGTCAGCACCAGAACGAACTGCATCAAAACAACTTTCTAGGAATTATATGCAGTTAAAGGATAATTTCCAGAATTAAGGTGCAAACCTCTTAAAATGAGATTTCAAACATATTCTGATCTGAGTAAGGTACAGTTTGATGAGATATTATGCTGGCATAAGGACCAAGATGAAAAAGAAAAAACCCAGAACGTTAAAACTGAAATATCTGACAAATAGATGGGGAAGCATTTCAATAACTTAAAGGAAAAGAGAGCATTGGTAGCAACAGAAGCAGCAATCTGAACTAAAAACTAAAACAAAAACAATAGTTAAAACATCGTTTGTGTATTTCTGTTTAATTCACTTTTGTTTCAAGTTGCAGAATCTGTATTGCTTAGAAGTGACACTGAAGTTCTCCAACAATGTATGATTGTGCGATCTATGCTGCTTAAAGGATGGATCCTTGGAGTACTGACACAGAGAGAGAAGATCAAGGCTTGGCAGTGACCGGAACATGCTGCTACACAGCAGGCAAACACTGGAGTCGAGCAGCTGCACCAAGGCGGGTTGTGCTGCCTTTTTCCTTTATGCTCTTGTTTTGACTTGTGTTAATCACCCATTGTTCTAGGTGGGAGAGCTAAATTAAAGGACAGGGCGATCGAATAGAGCTCCCATTCAATTAGAGGAAGCAGGTCACCGCAAATTCTGCTGCACAACGAGGTGATAAGCAGGAATTAGAGGCATACCTGGAGAGGTGTACTATTTAGAAGTAGGCACAACAGCCTAATTTTAACTAAGGTTAAATGAAAATACTTTGTAGTCTTCCCAAATGTTCAACATCCTTTAGCATTAAACAACATAAATCGCTGAAGTTTTCCTTTTGCTATCAAGTTACAGCATGGATTTTTAAGGGTGGAAGTGTAGCCTAATGGGAAGATAAAAAAAGATACATGGGAACAAATTTTAAAAAATCACCTTGATTTTTTTTGCACTGCTTTGGGATATCTTCAGCGTGTTCATGCCAGCCAAATTAGACTGCCATTTCATAAATCAGCATGGAGAGAAGTTTGACTGTGTAGAGCTTTCAGCCTGACACGTGGGATGGTGGGATCCCCCAATGAGAGAAATCACTGAGAATCATGGCTGTATTTAGATATACTTTCTGTCAAATAAAAAATGGCAGGTTTAAGACATTTCATAAGAATAACCATTCTCATAAGATTTCAAACCAAATGCTCCTGAGCATATAATACAGAGGTTTTGAAAAGACTTTGAATGTGAATTTAAAACTGTCACATCCTCAGAGCTCCTGAGAGTTTGCCAAGCATTCTTCATTAGTTTTGCCTAAACTCTGTGGGATCTGGGGATAGCAGCATACACTTGTCTTCTAAGTAGGTGGGCTGGGATTATTTGATCCACAATCACAGAATCACTAGGTTGGCACAGACCTTTAAGATCATTGAGTCCAACCCAAATCTACTCAATTATGTGAGCTCTTGAGTTAAATTAGTGGTTACACCTTTCAAGGAGTCTTATGGACACATCTGCACTCTGGGGACATCTCTCAGGCTTTTTATTTGACATATGTACCAGGAAAGCCCTCTGTGGGGTGTGGAGTACACCTTTCCTGGCTAGAGAAACACAGATTGAAGGATAAAGGGTCAGTGTCACATCCACGTTGGAGTTAATTGCTCTTGATGTGATGATATTAAAGTGAATCTCTGGGACCTTCACAAGATGAGATTTGGAAACAGATATCATTAGTTCTCCAGAGAGCAATAATGCACACGGTCCAGGGATGCAAATAAATTGGAAATACTATTCTCCAACTATAGCTAAAAATGACACAGTTATTTGTGTGTAAACCCATCCTCTTGCAGTGGCATAATGCAATTTTTGAGGCTTTCAGGCTCCTATACTGCCACGTTCTCTATTTGCCATACTCTGTCCTGGGACAGATCCCTGTTTTGTGGTGCATGTGAAGAGTGGACATTTTTGATCAAAGCAAATACTGACAAGTTGTATGTGAATTAATGAAAGGATGAAAGAGGCAGATCTGGAGCTGGTTTCTATAGATTTCAAATTAATATTTTAAATTAATAGAAATGGAATATATAGGTTTATCTGTGTTCCTTTTTAAATCTAATGAGCATAACCATCAAACATAACTTTAAAAAAATCAGGATTTCCTATTACCTCACTTAAATATGATAGAATTCTCTCTACAACAAAGCAGGAAGCAGCATTTCTCTGTTCTGAGACTGTTCTAAGTCATAGACAGGAGGCAAAATAATCAAACATACATTGTTGTTTGCCAGAAGAGTCCTCAAGTATTCTGCAACATATATTTTTCAGAGGTATCACCTGAAAAATTCATCTTTGAATAAGATTGAAATGTGAGGTCTAGCAAGGTATTCTGAGTCTGGATTTTTTAAATCTAATTCTGTTGCAAATGTAAGTACTCTGATTGTTTTGATTTAATCAAAACTGGCTGTTAAATCTCTAATTCTAATGTCTTTTCAATCTTTGCTCAAAGTGACACATATGTACTCTGTGACTGTGCATTGTGAAGGTAACAACTTGTTATTTGGCCTATCAGTTGTTGAATATTCAGCCCCTTGTTGGAATTGTTCAAAATGTAAAACTATTTCTGCCTTTATCATTCCTGTCTCTCAATTCATCCTTAGAGATCTTTTCCAGAAAACAATTAAGAAAAATGCAGAGATGTTGTATTTTTAACTTCTGAGGCTGAAGGTTTCCAGACTTGCTTTTGTAGTTGAAGGAAAAAAAGAATAAGGAGGAGGAAGAATAAAGTATATATTTCATCTTCTAATGATAAGCCAATATTAAAATATACCTGTTTTTAAATACTTAGTCAACAGCTTAATACAGAAATAAAATAGTCCAGGTATTTTAAGACAACCAGAGGAGTTACCAATCCCATTTTTATATGAGTACTTGATAAGTCTCTGAAAAATGAAAAATTAATTAAACCTCACAAATATTAGTTCTGGTTTTTTTTAAAGCAAACATCTAAGTTCATCTTGTCTTTAGACCTCAGCATAATCAGAAGAAAAAATTTTAGTTGGTGAACTCTGTTCAACTCATTGAGGAAAAAAAATCCCTACTTACACAAGCCAGTTAAGGCTTATATTTCAAAGAATCACCAAGAAATTAACATTAAAATTTCATAATAAGCATTAAGATTTTCAAGTAAGGCTATCAAATACAAAATCAGACCATTGTAATTAAGGCTACCCTAGCAGTTTTTCAGAAACAATTGCCAACCCTCACATATGTCACATCCAGCCATCTACATGCATGGCCAGAGTGAATTGGGACTGTGTCAGCTGATTATTTCTGTAATCAAACACCCCTTTGATTAAATGAAGCATTGCTTGAATATCACTGAATGGAATTAAACAGAGAGTATTTATTAAATTGTTTCTAGCTACCATCACTGTTGGGAACATTTAAACCAAGTCTTGTTCATATTTGTTTGGGGGGTTTTTTCATTTGTCATTGACAGCAGCTGTCAGGACTGGACAAATCAGCATTTTTATGTCATTTGTGTATGGAAAAATGCTTGTGCTCTTTGCCTAACAAATCCTTAACCTCTCACTGATAAACTATGTACAGAATTTAGCCACAGTTTATTCACCCTAAGTTTCTATCCAGCAAACTAGAATAAAACATTCTTAGCCAAAGGATGAAGAGTTCTGTGCATCTGGTCTAAATCTCAGTGAAATCAGTAGAGACTCCTCCAGACTTTGATAGGCTCTGAATGAAGCTCTAGGTGTAGGTTAGCTTTAGGGACACATTCTTTTGGTGTTATTTTTGTGGTCTCATGCCACCTACCCAATAGGCTTGTTTGCACTTTCTGGGCTAGGCTGGGCTGTGACTCCAATGAAAGGATCATGTCTACTCTTATTTAGCTTTGATTAACATCATTAACCTATCATGCACTGGAGCAACTTGCAGAGCAAATTGGCCAATTTCAGCAAGCCACATAAAGCAAAGAACAGCTTGGATTGTCAGATAAACATACCCAGAGGTGCAGTTAGGATCCTGAAATTATTAGGTGAATGATAGGAAGCCAAAAAATCAGTGAGCCACTTGAGCAGAGAGTATAAACATAAATATCCAAAAGCATGCCACAGTGCATGTGTATTTTATGTTGATGTGCCAATACATTATCTGCTAAGGGTTTATTTAAACCATTTTTGTATTCCCTGCAATTCATTTATCTGCATAAAGAAGAGCCACTAACAGGACAGTGCCTTATGAACAAGCAACCTTGTATGTTTTCCACTGCTGTTTATAATTCTTCATGCTCATATCTACAATTCATGAGCAAATTGGCTCGTGAATGTTTCCATAAAGGTTGAACAAAGTATGGTGCTGTTAACACTCGCACTGTCATGCACAGAATCAAAATGCGCCCACTCTCATTCTATTCATCACAGCTCAAAGACATTTTGGCAATGATATTATCCAAATATTATTAAAACTTTGAACCCTGTCCCCATAAATTATAGCAAAATGGCTTCAGAGCCATTAGGCAAGGAGGATGTATGGGCTCCAGTTGCTTTGGAGTAATTATGTGCTTAAAAGGAAGCGTGGCTAAGCATTCTACCAGTAAAACGAGAAAAGCTATGATCATTTGTTACTGTTTCAGTGCTGTACACAGTATTGCTCACACAGGTCAAGCCAACCTTACAGCAGGACAATTATCTGCCTAGAGAGACCAAACATCTGTTATTAAGTACGCAGAGGCACCACTGCAGCATGCTAGAAATCTTGTCCACTTCATTGGTTTGGCTTACGGTAATGTACTTCAAACACTTGGCTAACTCTGTACAACATCCCCCCTTTCTTATTGTTACTGCAACAGTTCAGCTTTGAAATATGCAGTACCTTCACTCCCCCATTACTTCCTTTAATATGTGCACAGCTGTTAAAGATGATGGTGTAACTTAAGATGAGTCGCTCTTTCTCTTCTCTTTTTTTCTCTCTCTCTCTCGCTCCCCCCTTTTCTTCTTTCTTCAAATTGTGTTCTGAACATTCCTGTACTTTTTAAAGTTACCCACTGAGAGTCACTGTGGAGAATATGAGTGGTGCAAAAGTGCAGGGACACACAGTTTTTACATTATAAAACAAAAGCTGCTTGATTTCAAATATTCCCTAAGCTGGCTGAAGAGGCAAAGGAGTCATTTTTACACAATGATTATGAAATAATGTGTTTAAAACAAACAACAGCACAAGGAACAGACACTACCTCCCTGCACTCACTGACAAAGGGGTAGAATGATCCTCTCCTGCCAGGCTGATTATTCACCTGAAGTGAGGAGATTCTGAACTCTACACAATTTGCTCCACTTTTTAAAAGCTCTGATGTTAATTTACAACTATTTTCCCCCTCTGATAGAAATTGGAGATGTAAGTGACACATTTGCTTTCACAGGGCATAGCAAGAAATGTAAAAGAGTAATGAATGGGTGGCAGAGATGTCAGGGTTAGAAATTAGATCTATCTTATCTGTCTTGGGTTTTTCTGAGCAGCCTATCACAGTGTAATAATCAAAACTTTGAAGGAGATTTTAGGTGGGAGAACTACAGAAATCAAAGATCCTAGAAATATTTCTTTTTGTGCTTTGAGGAAAACTGTACTGCTTCTGCATTTGCTCTATGCACACTGTACTATAGAAAGAGGAGCTGATACAACTGACAGATTTATGCCATCCTGAGATTCTATCAGCACACACTTATCTTTAAAGAAACCCAGATTTCCTTATGTTAAAAGCAAATGAGAATAATACTCTGGGGTGAAAAGCACAGGTCCACACTGCTGCATACGTAGGTAGGAAAGCTGAACATGATCACAAGAGCTTACAACAAGCCTGTGTCAAAGATGACATTATTGTATAATCCAGATTATTTTGCTCCTTAGAGAAAAAAGGCTCTGGAGGAAAAGACATACCTCATCACTGTGATGCGTGGCTCACTTCAGCCATTCCCATCTACATTATGCTCCCTTTTCGTTATCTGTGCCCAGGAATAAAAGGCCAGTTAGGCAGAGAGTTTGAAATTGGATCAGCAAAGTATGTCTTCTGTCTGAACTTCATATTCACTCATGCCTAGCCTCAAAGGATTTACAGAATCAATTCAAAACATACCTATAAAAATATTTTAATTAGCTTCTTATAATATTTAGTATTTTTAAACTCAAATATACAAGGTAATTTTTAAAAGAAATTCTTTAAGATTTAGACACATTTTCCATGAATATTTATCTGATTTAACTTTGAATCACTTGATTACATCCTTCTGAGTCCCTAAAGACAATAAATAAACGTGATAGGGCAGAAAAATGACATTTTAAAATTTGGAACCCCACAGAAATCAATGGGACCTTGTTTAAAAACCACAGAAGCCTCTGGTTATGATATACATAGTTTTCTGTCTCAAATCACTACAGTTTATAAGTACTCATGATAATCCAGGTGTTTGTTTTCAAAATGGGCCACGGATTTACTGATAAGACCCATCCAAAAGAAGAGTTTATACATGTCCCATATATATTTACTTCTTTACAAAATGGCCATTTACACAGTGCAGATGTATAAATTAAAGATGCATCAAACTCAGCTTTATGGAATATATCAAACCAAGCTCATGAACTCAGTTTTTTCTAATTAATTTAAATACCATTAGCAACCAAGCAGGATAATTAAAACCCAACTGTAAAATAACACTGTTTGTCAATATGTTCACAAATAGAGGTGCATAATTTTTGTGTCAGTGTAAGAGCAGTGACAATAGCTGCATTAGAATCACAGAATCATTTAGTTTGGACAAGACCTCTCAGATTATCAAGTCCAATCAGCACTACCAAGTCCACCACTGAACCATGTCCCTAAATGCCACATCCACATGTCTTTTAAAAACCTCCAGGGATGGTGACTCCACCACTTAACTGGGTGGTTCCAATGTTTGCAACGCTTTCAGTGAATTTGAGGTCTAGGGCTGGAAAATGAAACAGGAGAGAGGAAACTAGGGCTGTTCTACAAACTCCTACATTATTTTGGAAGACATCCCTTCTGAAGAATGAGACAATCAATTGTTTGGAGTCTGTTTCTGGATCAGTGAAGTCACACTGGTTGCACTTACATTGAAGGTTACTTTGAATTCTGTGGGCTGCTCAGTGGGCACCAGTATTCACCTGGTGATGCCTCACCTGCCAGCTGCAAGTGTACTACTTGTAAGAAACTAATCACCATGAGTAAAGGCTTCAAAAGAAGTTTCTTGAGATCACTGGATAAAAGAAATTCTGTAAATGCAAAGGTGGATAGAAAAAAAAGTCCCATGCAAAGCAAATTTCATAAATATTCAAGCCTGATGGGTGCTGCACACAGTGCATATTAATTAATGCAGTCTTGCAACTCCCTGCACTCTTTCTATGTAACTATTGTCAATTATCACAGCACTTCCTAAAGCAGACACCACGTTAGCCTCTTGCACAGCTCTCCTGTAGCCTAGTGCTTAACTGAGAAAGTCTGCCCATTCAATCTTTGCACTCAATTATACCATTTTTCTTTATTCTCTTGTGGAAGGCAAATTACACACATTACATTTTTTATACTGTGATCAAAGGTTTTTCCAAGAAATATTGCATTCTGTGTAACATTAAAAAAAATACAACCTGGAGTGTGAGAGAAATCTGTGATAGCATTTCAGGGTAGAGCTCAGAGTTTATACAGCAATAGTTCATCAAAGAACCTTCTTCTACTTGACTACTTTGCCCAATGCCAGCCTCAACACTCTTTCCATGCTCCCAAACTTCTCTAACAAGCTAGTGGAACTTTATTCCATCCTTTAATATTTTTTTAAAATTAAATTTCCATATTTCATTTAAATACTGATTGCCCCAGAGATGTAGAGCTACTGAAATATATTTCAAACAAAGTTTTCTTTATCTCAACAAGTCTCCAGGAAAAGAGGAGAAACCTAATAAAAAAAAAAAAAACAGGTTAAAAAGGAGAAGCGTGGGAATGAGCTTGTCAAAGAGGGTTTTTGATCTGTCTCACAAAATATTTGACTATGTGAGGAGACAAGTACAAGTAGATGAAATTTTCTGTATAAGAAAACTCCTCCACAGTCTAGTTTCAAAACAAAGAAGTACACACATTAATGTCAGCCGTTCTGTGCCAACTGATTAATTTTTGTAATCTTGTTTTAGGTTTCCTCTTCAATTGTCAGTTGTAGTTTCTTAAGAAATCTGCACGCAGCTGCATTTTTAAGCACTCTCTCTACTCAAATGAACTAATCTCTTATATTGTACTGTCAAAAAAACCCCACCAAAACCCTTTCAATATTCTTTTCCCCTCAGAAGGAATAATTTATGGCAAAGAACATTTTCTCAAGACCTTTTCTTATCAGGAGGACATATGTGAAACTGTGGGCATAATTTTGTACTATCTTTTGCCTTCTTGATAACAGTTTGTGTTACTAAAGCACTTCTCTATGCAGGTGGATGATAAAACCATCCTTCAACCTGAAGAAAAATATTTCCTCATGCAGCTAGGACTGCACTTCCAAACTGCTCAGAAGAACAGATATCTTTGCAAACTTATTTTGAAGCTTTCCTATGTTGATATGACAAAGTCACTGCTTCCTGAGAGCAGCTGCTTGGTACTGCCATAAGGTATAGCCACTTTCAGACTTTGTAAACAAAGGTTCTCCTGTGACATAAAAAAATTACTCCAGGTACCAAGTAATTTCTAAGCCTCCATGAGAAATTTTAATATTCTTTTTGCCGTGACAGCTGTTTTTTCTCACTGCTGGATGGTGGTGGAGTTGGAAAATAACCTAAACAGTTAACATGCAATGAAACTTCAGTGGCCTACAGGGAAAAATCTTTCAGCCCATTTTTGAGAAGACAAACATCCAACCAAAACATTAACAGTTTCAGTAAGCAATAATCACCCTGGTTAGCAATCTAAGCAGGGATTGTACAGACATGGTGATGAAGCTAAAATCGAATATTAGTATGGCCTTTCTAAGTTTAGTTGGTAGATTGAATCAGGAAAAGTGCCCTGTCTAGACAGCCTCAGCTTTGTAAATAGAGGAAAGACCCCATTCCCTGTTTATCCAGTCCTTTTATGTGTTCACCTGAAGACACAGACACACACACACATTCGAGTTCACTCCAAGGTTTAAGAAAAGTAATATATTCCTTTTACAAAATATATTAGACCCTTGGATTCAAAATTATAGAGACTTTCTGTTGGGCCTTTCAGCAATTCTTGCAGTGTTTATATAAGAGTCCTTCTGACACTAAATTATTTGCAAATGTTCCTCTTTTTGGGGGGGATTTGGAGCCAAATCATAATAAGCAAGAGCAGATTGACCCAGATTAAAAGATACAATTAGTCTGTCTGATTAGTAAACCTAAAAAGTACTACTTACATTAAGTTATTGTTTTTATGACAAAAGAAGACATCCTGGCAGAACAATAAAGTCAGTGCCATGTAGAAGAACCTTGCAATTTACTCCAAACAGTTTAAAAAATTCAGTTTAGAGATACAGCAATTCAGTAGAGCTGAAATATTATTATGCCAAAGGTAAGTAATGACACAAGTAAATACATTGTAACTGTATATGATATGATTCTTTCTCATATCAAAGCCATTCTTTTTCTTCTGGCATGGGTGAAATTTTAATCATATGCAAAATCCTACTGAATAGACTAGGCTCTTACAAAAAATGGGGTTTTTTTCCAGTAAGCACTCAGGCCCAAACCGACTTCACTTTACAGCTCCTGTGGGACCTGTCTTGGTACAAATTGAAATGAAAATTAGGTCTTCATGTGTGTAAATATATACACATGTATATTTTTATTTACACAGATGCAGAATTATAAAATTATTGCTTTAGGAACCCAACCTTAAAATATTATATATTGGCTAAATTTAATGACAAACAATGCATCAGTCACTACTTGTGGAGTGGGGGAAGGAAGAACTGAATCCATTTGCTATCCTATAAACCACTAGGATTAATTAAATAAATACAGTAAGAGTATTATACTCCGTAAGATATTATTGTAATCTGAACTACTTCCATTCAAGCACCCCAAAGCAAAGCATCATTCAACCTAATACTGTGCCTGAAGGTATAGGAGACAGTGGTTTTTGTGTGAACCTGTCACATGGCTCAGCTCTGGTTGCATACAACAGTCAGTAAAGTGAATTGTGGTCACAAAGCATGGGCATCAATGCTGGACAATGAGGCAGCTTCAGCAAGAATTCTTCCCAACCTGGAAAAGCTGGTGATTATTGTGACCTGAAAAGGGTCTACCCTAATGGGTTACATTTCATCAACCAACTCAAAGTTGGCAGTTCCATCATTTGGTGCTTCCAACACTGCTGAGCCACTTGCACACACTGCAGTGTTACACACCGGCTTCCCAAATTGCTTATAAAATACAGGTCATAAATAAAATACAGCTAGGAGCCATGTCCTGTTTCCCCTTACAGCAGATCTCTTGAGTCCATCAAGAAAAAGGTGGTGGGTTTTTTGGGTTTTTTCCTAGCTACACTGCAGGACCTTTGAAGAGAGGCCATCATCTGATTTTGAAAGACTCAGAATAGCAGGATCTCCTGAACAGCTCTCTCAAGTGGGAAACAACAAATTTTGTTCCAATCTCTCTCCCATATATGCTGATTTTCCCTCTTTCTGGGAGGCAGTTTCCCATCTGCTGCTGAGTGCTATGATGCTATAACTGTGCCCATACTCTAAGCAGTTTCAGGATGACTGTGAAATGTGCATTTTTAAGACTAAAGGGAGAAGGAAAAGCCTGCTGTCGAGACAGGAAGCTGATGAGTCTTATAATAGCTGACACTGCTATACACTGTTTTCGTGAGAACAGGAGATGAGCAAAAAAGCGACCTGCAAGAGATAGGAAGAAGCCCTGGGAAGAGGCTGCTGAATATTTTGAGAGTCAGAGTTAAGATTTATGCAAAAAACCCCTTACTTTGGGCTACTATATTCATGCTTCCAGTTCAGGATTATTTGTGAATGTCTGTCTGTATAGGTTCATATTATGGCACATTTTCATGGGTATAGGTAGCTGTGTGAGAATTCAATCCTGCCCTGTGTGTCCATCATCAATACTTCATGTGGGTTTTTTGTTATATACTACATTTAGATTTATTAAGCGCATGTCCAGATTTTATGGCAAATGACATCAGGGCATTAGAATGAATTGATGACTCAAAATCATGACTGCAAATACAACTTTGAGGAGTTTAAAATAAGTAATAATACACTGAATTGAAGACTAGGAGCAGAAAAAGTTTTCCCTTCTCTCAGTGAAGTTTCACAGGGCAGCTGAACTAATGTAATTGTTATCAGCTTCAGAAGAGTGGGTTTGCTCCATCCCACCTAACCAACCTCAGCTGAACATCCAGTTAGACACTTATTCAAACCTTGCAATGAGATGTTTTGATTTTCTGCAAGATATTAATTACTATAAATGATCCACAAGGCAGAAACAACACCCTCAGACCAGAAGTCTGGTCTGATAAGTCCATATGATAAGTCCCAAAATCTAGCTCTAGATCTCTTTGTTCAGAAAGTCCAGTGAGCCCAGATAGTCATGATTCATGTTTCCAGACTGCATCCAGCATGAATAATGACCACACAGCCTTCTGAAAAATAAGTATTATTTATAATGGTATTGACATGTGTGCCATTTCTGGCACTGTTTGCACACACTGTGCCCCTGAGCAATTCCAGACAGCAGCTCTGCCTCTGTCAAATTCTCCTGAACCATAAAATTCCATCTCTAAACAGATCAGCCTTTGAAATCTACCATCTACTTTTTATTTTTCCCCTCCTGTGTTTGTAGGACTTTTCTTGTCCTGGTTCAAATAGCTGTAGAGGAAGCTTCAGAGCTGATAGAACTTTCCTAAATGATTCTTAATGGTGTGCCAAGAAGTTTCAACTTGGGCCATTCCTTGTCCTTCTACTTCCCCCTTTCAAATCCTCCACTAAGTGAAAACAATGTATTTTACAATAAACATACCACTAAACACATCCATATATAGACTGATTTGATTATTATTGCAGAGCAGCTCTGATTTTTCCAAAGCAACTTATCTTAGTCATCACTATACAACACAGAAAAAGCCATAAAATAAGAAAGTAAAAAAGAAACTCAAAACCATCTCTTTAACATTCCTCATTGACAACATCTTCTTTATGTATTCTACTTTGTCCTGTTTCTCTAATGCTTTAGTAACTTGCTATCCTCTGCTTACCACTGTAAGTGAGCCAAACAGGGCACATGCTTAGCAGGGCACATTTTTATGCAATAAAGGAAGTGAAGTATCCCCTGTGAGCTTAAACTGCAGGCTTTGGGAGATAGGAGAAAAGTCTGGGAAAGTGAAATGAGAACATGCTTGAAACACAGAGTGAATATCCATACTGCAAAATTACCAATGAATATATAATTAAAAGTTCTTGGCTGCTCAGTGTTTTGTCTCATCCCCCTTAAAAGCTGCATTGTGTCACAGGAGCCAGCAGCAACTCTAATTGTGTCACCAGTAACAATGACAGTTATTATTATTTTTTATTATATGCAAATTCTCCATTTGTTCCTGCAGCTAATATGGCCTTTAATCTGGTATCAGTACAGCATAGGTGAATTCTGTTTTTACTGGCAACAACATATTCCCTGCTGGGAAAATATGACCCATCATGGAAAAGGCTTAATCTTGAAATTCAGCTATTTTTTGTTTCTTGGTGGCCTCTAATTGCAAGCTTGAGGCAGTGCACAATAATTATCAGTCTGCAAGCATGAAAAGGAGCAAATGCCAGTCAAGCTATATGGTTGCTTTGTGCACACAACATGTAAAGAACTCTGCCATGTCAGTGGTGGGTTGGCAGCTTTCTTCTTCAGTGTAATGGCAGTGATTCAGCTGGTAACTGGATGAAAAATTGCAGCAGGTTTCCCTGTTATGATTCTTTCATGCATCTCTGTCAATGACAGTTTACATTCTGGGATTGAGATCATTTGTTTCCTGTTTGCTCACAGCTTCAGGCTTTTCTTGTTTGCCACCATGGATTTACAGCCCTCCCCCTCCAGCAAACCACATCTAAGGGGTTGAGGGATTACAAGGCTTAATACTTTACAGCTCAGCACATGTACAGAAAGTTGGAACTACTGTAAAAGGAATGATGACTAGATATTCCTGTGAAATAGATACATCCACGTGTGCAAATATGTACGTCTATGTAGAAAGAAGCCCACAGAGCAGCCCACAGAGCAGTGAGATGCTAGACTAAAAGGTTCATTAGCAGACTGTCTTCTCATCTCATAAACTAACAGACTAAACCTCAGAAAAAAAAATATACAAATAACATTTTAAATATGTTTCTTCCCCTAATGCTACTTGGAAAATGATAGCTAAGTAAAATGCACACTTCAGAAGACTTAAAGTTAGACCTTTCTGTAGTTTAATGAAAAAGAGTTTTATGTATCCATTAAAAAAAAAAAAGAGGGCGTAGGCACAAGCATGAACAACCTGACACAGTGCTAATCATACCTGCCTAGTAGGAGAGATGCTTACACCCCATGTGCCAGATCTAAAATATTTCACTCCCATGCTTCTCCACCATGGACCCCACCAATGCCTAGCTGAGGCAGGGAACTGCTACTACCTACATGAACCAGTGTGTAAATATGAGCACAGACAGGAATGCTAGGGCGTGCATTTAACTCCTGCTAAAATTAACTGGAGTTGATTTCAGCCTTGAAAAATGCAACCCTAAGATCTCAGAATAAAACATGAGGGTAAAGCAGTGAGATTAGAACAGAATGGTGAGTGTGTAATTAAATGGAGACCTGAATACAAGTTGCACAGTCTCGCATCTTTCATCTTTCCTTTTTCTATTTCTATGAAAGGAAGTATTGTTTGTCTTTATCAATCTTGTCATGGTCAGCAAAACTGGGTGCAATGCAGAGTTTATTTGGTAAATGTCACCTGTTTTTTGGGGTTTTTTTAAATTTACTAGCTGCTCAGAAGCAGTTCAGCTTTTCCTTGAAAGAGTATTTGTATTCAGAGAATTATTTGTGGTTGCCAGCTTATTCTCAAGCAGCTCATTACAAGCGTTCACTCTGTAAGTACTTGGTTAATTTTGATTAGATAAATGGCTATAGGGTATGTTTCTGTCCCTGACTAAATCTCTAAGTGTTCAGTTTCTTGATTAAGTACTCTTTGTAAACTTAATGTTTACAAATTTACAACTCTGCTTCTAAGACTGTTCTTAAATATTTATTTAATATACACGCTTTCAAAAACATTACTGCCACATGAAAATAAGCTTTGTCACAGCAGTTCAAGCAACAGTCACTGGTGAGTGAAGTTTCAGAAGGGGCATTACTTGTTTGAGAGAGTACAACTGATGTCATCCTACTTGAAAAGGCAAACATGATGTATTATACAGGCTCGCTGTAAGAAAATCAATCTTATAGTTACAGTGTGTTATATGAACCCCCCTGAACTCACTAGAATATTTTTAAATAAAATGGCATAGTCAGATTTTTATAAATATTTCTGGATATAGACCACAGAATCAAATCCACTGACTTGTCCTTGTTCCTTTGCATGGTTCCAGAGTTACAAAACAGTTGTGAACCTGTGTTCATCAGTGAGTTTATTATTGCTTACCTCATCAGAATGGTTCAAAGAAGCTTTTCAGAAGTAGTCCTAGGGACCTAAACTGAGACAAACCACTGCTATATTAGTCCCTTGTTTCCATCAGATTCACCCACATTTACTGTCAGTGGTATATAGGAATTCTAGGAATGAAGATGTTTCCTTTGGGGGAAACACTATTAAAAGATCTCAGGATCATGTCCTGAATTAGGTTGGACTTTAAATATCAGTTCTTTATGTCAGATGAGACTGAGCAGAAGAACCAAAAGGAGGCAAAGGCCAAGCCATAGCCTAGCAGATGTGGGCCAGCAGAGGCAGCCAGGGAACACAAGTGGCAAGAAAAGAAACTAAACTCCTTCGCAGCAACTGTGTTAAAGCCACTGTTTGAAATGCCCACCATGAGCAGATTCTCCTGAAAAGAAAGGCAGGAAAAGGATAACCCTCTTTGCCAACTGAGTCAAGTCTCAGTCTCCATGCAAAACTGACACTAAGTATTTTACTCTTTATAAATAGTCTTTATAATTGGGATTTTTAAATAATCCTTCTTAAAAGGGATTGCAGCTGTAATCAATTTGTGGAGGGCTGTTTTAATAAGAAGCTGCTCGAATAGGATTAACTATGAGACCCTAGACCTCTTTCCTCCAGTCCTTAAACTCCTATTTGAAACATTTAGATACCCCATAAATTATTTATTGGTCTTACAAGGTGTCATCAAGCTAAGAAAATGATGCTTGACAAGTTGAAAACCGTAACCATTTCCACCAATTTGTTAACAGCCTCTCCCACATGGCATGTAATGTCTCACTTCTGCCTTGTCTTACAGGAACAGTAGTTACATTCACCCATTGCACCAAAAGCACATGTGGAGAGCTGTCAGACCTTGTGCATTCTGTTTATTTCAGGAAACATTCCAGAAAATAATTTATAGATAGCTTGAAAATAGAATGTCAAAGTGGATTTCCTTTTTCTTGTAAGGTTCTTAAACAACAAGGGAACAGAAAAAACAGAGTTTTTCTCTCCCTCTGTCTACCAAAAAACTCCCTCTGTGATTTCTGGGCTGCACATATCAACACACATATAGGCATGCTATAGAAAGAAATACAGGGAAAATCTATGAGGACTTTGGTCAAGAAAAGAGAACTCACCCCTCCACATCTCTCAACAGCTCTATCTGTCAACTAAGGTTGGAAAAAAGGCTACTGGAGGTTTTTTTTTTTCAGGACTTCTTGAGCAACACTGGTTAGTGATGACTGGTAAAAAGACAATGAGATGGGGACATATCTTTTCTGCAAGGGATCTGGCTTAAGGATCACTTCAAGCATGAGGCAATCTGCATTTAGCAAATATCATCTTAAATCAGTCTTTATAATTCTGATTATCTGAGAAGGATAGAAATGCACTGCACCTGAAAATAGGTTTCTGCTCATCACTGCTTCTTGTGAGAATGTAATACAAGATTTCACATTTGCTTTCCTCTGTAGGGTCTTAAAACACTACCTCCCATGCTGGCAATGTTCAATCACTAGTTACAGCAGTTTTGTGGGGATCCTAGGCCATAAGCACTTCTTTTAAATAGTTTGTTTTGCTTGTTTTTATTTATTTAGGTATTTACTTTTTACAACCAGCATGAGATTATAGATTTGATCCATGGTGCAACCAATCTTTGTACCATGAAGCCATCTGTGCCAGGATATCACATAAAGCAGTTTAAAAACTGGTTAAACAAAGACTTCAAAGTGAGAAGCTCTAATTTATTACTTGCTGTTTATTTACTGTATTATTCTACTAATACCTGATCAGTCAGCCTTCAACAGCAATCATAAAACTGTCCATGGGACCAAGGCTCACGGGGGAGTGACCTTTAGTTTTGCAAGTGTACAATTTCCACAGACAGAATATCTGAAACTAAATCCACTTAAAAGCACAGAAGTGGGGAAACTACAGATGCACACAAATAAGGTTTTGTCTGACCTACTTCCTGATATAATTTCAAGTTCACTGAACTTCTTTGATGTTTGGTCATTTTAAGAGACAGTGACTGCTGAAAGCTTCTCTTCCGTTCAGTCGTGGTGCATGGACACAAAGGACAGCAACAACTGCCACCATTACTTATGGACAATCATGTACATCTGACTATATCAGCTATTTAAACATTGGCAATGGGTGTGGTCATTTAATAGAAAAATCCCTCTGTCTTAAAAAGGGAGAAAACAGAATATGAAGTGAAAAAATTAGGAAAAAATTATTTTTACTTTCAAAAATATTTAAGCTGTTTGCTTCTGACTCCTCATAGACACATGAGATGGTGGTTTGATTCTTTGTACAAGCCACCTGCTTAGTATGAAGCAGTGTTAGTGTATCATGTAGAGCAATTAGACAAACTGGCTAAACAACAACTTCAAAATGTGAAGTGTCTGGCAGTCCTGGCTAAAATATTTAAAATACAATACAGTGCCTTTTCCACAAACTGCTCTGTGAAATAGATAACTCCCAGAAGACTGAAAACATTAGCAGAGATGTCACTGAAAACGCAAGCTTAGACTTAATGCAAAAAATTGCTGCTGTCTTCCATCTGATTTTTAGATGCTTGTATATGATTTTGAAGCCACTTTAGCACTTTAAAAACATGTACTTCCACTTCATATTTACAAACTTGGGCATGATTACCTCAGATACTGGGTGAAAGCAAACAGTGTTCTCCCATTTTCCTTTGAAAATCTCGACTTTGTTAAAGCACACTGTCAGCCATAAAGCTACTGTATATCACAAAAGGAAAGCACAACTTTTTAAAGCTGCCCTTTACAGGTGTGAAAAATTTTATAAGAAATGCTTGAATATGCAGAAATATTTGAATATGAGATTTTCCTTGTTCAAGGTATTTTGTAGAGCTTTTATGATTGTACAGTCCTGCTCATTCATGAACAACCATGTTTGTAGTTTTAGGCAGACACACAGAAGCAAATGAGTTTAAAAGACAGATAATTTAGCAAGGGGAAAATGAAGAAATTCTTGAGCTGCTAATAGAAAAGAAGCACATTGGCTTAGAAACCCCTTTTTGTTTATAATTTCATAAACTGAGTCAGTAGCCTGAGACAAGCCTGTCACATCTTTGGCACTGAACAAGGGTCAGTGATGGATAACTGACCTCCTTTCTCACTTTTATCAACAAATGTCAAAAAAGGCAAACAGCAGCAATGACATCCTGCCCAAACAGCCAAGAGTGTTTCATTTTCTTTGCACTTCTGTTTCCTCTGTGCCTTTAATCAGGGCTGGGGGATGTAATTGCTCTGTCTGGGCACAGCTTAAGGCATGCTGTGCAACTAACAATTAGTTTAGAGACTGAGATCTATAAATTTTGAGAAAAGAGTAAGAGGATTTGGTGTGCTTGAGCTATCCTTTCTAATGAAGAAAAATATCACACCGGAAGGGACCCAGAGTGTTATCAAAGCAACTTAATATCATCTGGTAGTGATTTGTAGGCCCTCATAATCTATTGTGATCATGTTGAAGGGGGAGGAAAAAGTCCACGTGTTCCACTATTTATGAGATTTCCCAAACGATGGCCGCCATCTGTGCAAACGCCACTAATCTCAGCCACCATCTTCATGGCAAATGGGATTGTCCCAGGGAAGGGAAACACTGCAGGAATGTTGGGCTATTTATTGTTTATAAAAATAAACCAAGGGGACTAAGACATATGCGAGGAATTTATATCAAACAGCTGCAAAAGCAAGTTGCCTCAAAAGGCAGGGTGCATCGATGATGCAATTGGACCACACCGAAAGATTTTCCTATTAATCTTAGAATACACATGGCACGCTTGAGATACTGATTTGTCCCCATCTACACCCAAACTCACCTTACATGGATATTCTTAAAGTAATTTCTGAAAACAGTTTATGTAGACAGAAACAGTTTTATTATGTGAGTTTATTAACTAAATAAATATAAACAACGTCTAAGGACAGTCTGTCCCCATAGAATCTTACCTCTCTCAAACATTCCCTCATTGCTCTCTCAGCTAAACAAGCACAATGCAGATACTAATACTCAGTGTTAGTGAACCATGCACACCAAGTTCCTAAGATTTGAAAATTCCTTGTTTTATGGTTAGCAGTCTAATCCCACTAAAGTCCTTTCCTAATTTCTTAATGAAGAAGATCAAATCCATCACAACAAGAAACAACATTCAGCAAACATAGAGTCAAGGAGTAACCAGATAACACCAAAATGACAGTGTCACAGCAGCCCCACAAAGTACAATATTTTAGTGTTGAGTCTGCATGACAGCATCAGACAAAGGGGAAAAGAGAGCTGATCAGAGACAAGCTTCTCGCCTTTGTAAAACTGGTTTAGCAGACGTGCTTGACACTGGAGAGACTCTTACTTTTTTAACTGTTAATGGCTTAGTATATGTACAGCAGCCTCTGGGAAATTCTCTTTCTAGGTCTACATGCTTGAAAACAGCTATCTTCGCTTTTCATTAAAACTGCATGCACTTTGAAACACCTGCCTTCAGGAAAACTCCCAGGCTGATTGACTCTAACATTTGAATTAATTCAGGCTGCTTCAGTGTGTGGACAAGGCTACACAGAACAGCGTGTCAGAATTAGGCTTTTCCATAATACAAACTGGCAAGGATTGCTCTTTTGGGAGTCCTGCTCAGCTGGAATTCAAGCACTTTGTTTGACAACAGATTTTCAAGGTGTGTGTCCTTTTCTTTTAAACAAACACATGATGCTTGAAAGCCAAGGTACAACAGTGCCTATGTACATACATATGAATGAGAAAAGGAAAATTCCTAAAAAATCCTTTGCTATAACTTGTGAGGGTTACTTATCCATGCAAATGCCAGAGCTTTCCAGCTAGAAGGAAGGAAAAATGCTTTGTTTGATCAATTTGTTTCAAAAGAGTGATCATAGGTGCCAATTGTACTTCCTGACTTCTAGGAGACTCTAGAATTTGAGTCTTTCTTTTCTGGGGGGGAAAACATCTCTGCACAGTCATAAGATGTTCTAGCTCAGACACTGTTAATGTATGAGGTACACATTTGAACTGGATGCTTTTTATCAAAAAACCCACCCCCAAACCCCACTCTTCACCCCAAAACAAAAGGCTTTAACCACTCAAAGAACAGTTTCTGTGCTACAGGCACATTGTGCATTGACAGCACTGTGTCAATGAAGGATTTTGCTGAAGCCCAGGCCCCAACACCTGCATTGGTTAAGGCCCCAGTTTTCCTGCAGTTATAGCTGATCTATAAAACAGCATAAAGGCTGTTTAAACTCATTAGTGAATCTGACAATAAACTCGCTCTTTTACAGGCAAGAGACAGTTGAGAAACAAATTCAAAGATATCTGTTGTCTTAATAATCACTGAAATGCAATCTTGGTGTTGCTCAAGGTGTAATTACCTGACATTTTTCTCTGACAGTAAGGCATAGAAGTTCTTGTATTTCCTTTAAACACTGACTGTTCATTTCTGTTCCTGTGCTGCAGTTAATCCTCTTCTGTGCTGAAATACACAGAAGTGGCCTCACAAAAATCTGTAGAAGCACAGTAAAGTCAGGGAACCTTCACAGTTGCCTCCACCTCTAGAGAAAATAGAACTGCATCAACAACAGGCTTCATTTCTGATCAGATTCTAAACCAATTTTAGTTAGAGTACATGTAAAGTCCTAAAGCTTACTTCAGGAAAATTCCTGCTTCAAAGAATGATAAATTTATCTTGTCTGGTAATATAGTCTGAAAAACTAAGCTGGGAACATTTGAATATGCCTCTCTTAGAACTGGACTGAGACATTCCATGTGAGCATGTGAAATGATCAGTATTAAAACAATGTGCCTGGTGGAATTTCCTTGTGTCAATGATTGCCTCCCTCCTTGCCAGTATGTGATCATCTGTTTGAATACAGAGATATAATTTTAGGTTCATTACCAAACACATAACTGTTCCTAACACAGGTAGGATTGCCATGCATGGACACTCATGGCTGTCGAGCAGATCAGCCAAAGAGCAATGTGCATGAGAGAACCCATGTTCAGCCTGCAGTTGGTGCTCTTATGCACCAGCCCGTGGTCCAATACTCCAGAAACAGCTCCAGCATCCTTCCTCTGTATCTGCTGGCAGTGGAAGTAACTAACAGGACGAGCGGGAGCCCACCTCAGCCCAAGCTCCCAAAAGGAAGTCTCCTGCACTGGGACACTGCTCCCATCTCCTGCTGCAATTTATTTTGTTCTGAGTTGTACCACTGGAACTGTTTATGAAGTCACACTATAAAGTTTGTTGTAAACTGATCTGGGTTCAAAAGCTTTTATGAAATGCTGGTGGCAGATGTGAGGTTGGCAACAGTCTCCTAAATCAGTTGTGCTACATGAGAGATAGAGAAACTTTATCTAAGGTTTTCTTTTCCCCACCAGATTTTGCGTATCTTATGTCACTAAATTTACAATCACGTTGCAGAAGCTGATGGGAAAAGAGTTGCAGAGCTTGAACCTTACCAGTGAACAGTCTTTCCAGAAGGAAACTTTACACTGGCACTGGTTTGTAAAAATGTATGCAGATGACCCAGGTAAACCTAAGTCCCTAGTTTTCAAAGACAGAAACAAAAATAAATTGTGTCCTTGTGTAAATGCATGCCAGGAAAGTACAGTCATGAGGATTGAAATGATGCCTGGTTTTTGCTCCCACTCTCTCAAGCACAAAACAATCAGAAAATAAAATTCACTTACTGATTGCTTTTGAGGTTTCATTTAAAACATCTTTATAACTCCAGTGTACTTCCTACTCAGTCCTGCATCATCAGTCATGCACAGTACTGTAAAATACCATGTTTGTCACTCTTCTGAAATGTAAAGGTATATGCTACCTGAGAGATGTTGTTTCAGGCCTGCTGAGTGATTCACTCCATGATGAAGTTTTACTATGATGGGAGGACAACAGGCCATTCAGTAACTAAGTTTTTTCACAAGTTATTTATCAATCTTTCAACACATTACCACATTTTTCCTATTAAAACACACAGAACTATCACCCAGGAGCTAGCAAAAATGGTGACATTTTGCTCCTGTTCACAAAATGTGTTCTAAAGTACCTGTGGCCTAGAAATATAAAGTGCTTTTTACTGCATATAGTAAGCATAAAGGGTTTCAGACTGCAAGATGCACAATTGCTTCATCACAAAATGAGTAGAAACATTTAATTTCTGCAGAACCTAGTCATTATTTGTGAGCTGTGCAACATGAGGAGACCTACATAGATTTCCCCCCTAATTAGCAACTATATGTGTCCAAGTCAATTGAGAAATAGGACTTGGAAAGCCTTAAAAACATATTATTTGCAGTGCTATCATTCCCCCTGTTTTAATCAGGAAAAGATTAGGCTAAGAGACACAGGTACACAATGAGGATCTTACCTTTTACTTCTCTGCCTGGATGCACAATTTGAGAAGCCATCTGTCCTGTAAGACAACAAGCAAATATCTTTGCTGGTTTTATGCTGACGATTTATTTTTGTGATCCTAGAGATCCTCTTTTTTTCATCAGGTATTAAATAAAGCACTTTCTGAGGAAGGTGAAGGTTCTAGTCAGGCTCTTAGAGGTTGAATAGGAATTGCAGTTTAAGCAGAGCAAAGGCAGAGCTTGAAGCTTACCTACATTTCTATTCCACCCTCCTATAAAATAGGTGCAGTCTTCTATCTCTTTATAGAAGTATATGCATATCTCTTTAGATATTCTGTACTTGCTAAACACATATGATTCACTCATAAAAAGAATAGTTTTCAAGTCCTAGAATCGGACTTATTTCCTTTTTTTCAATCTGATACGTTACAGGCTAAGCTGTTGTAAGGAAGCATGAAGGAGCTATATTTATTTGCACCAGCTAAATACCTCATTTGTCAGCGTTCTGAACAGGAGCAGTCTGCAGATCAGTGTCTTTCCCCCCCATATCACAAAATGAAAATTAATTGTCCCTCCCTCCAAGCCCCCTGTAGCATCATGAGCCAATACTCAAAGGCCATGTGAGTACCATCAATGTCATACCATGCAATTTAAGCAAAACACTGATGGACAAGATCTCCATCTTCACAGAAAATCTCCAGATAAAGGAATTTATTTTTATAAATTAAAGCACATCATTTAGCATTTTTTATAAGCTACATGGTTTTCTTTTTTTTTAGTTGCATAATTTTGGGTTATATGACTAGCTAAAAAAAGTCTATAATGAAGATTAACCTAGAATAGGCAAGATAAAATTTTTGACTGTTTTGAATCAAAGCCAGTTGAATCCACCAGAAACTTGAGGGGTAAACAAAAAAACTTAGTCTAAACATTAGAGAGAGTGAAATTTAAACATTATGATATAAACTCATGTTACCTGTAAGAGTCCTGCAATGGATAACAAAGGTATTTTTAGGCACCCATCACCCTCAGGGTTTGCTTTGATCCTTAATACGCTCACCTTGTTCCTACAATCTGAAACCTAAAAAACAACAAAATCAGTGGTGGGGAGGGTGGGTTTGCTTCCACAAACCTAAAAATTTAATAAATTAAAAAGCATTTTGAAATTTAAGATAATCTTAAGCAATATGACCACAATATATCATCACATATAATGACAGACTAGAGTCAGGGGTCTGTGTCACCCCAAAAGGGGAGAGGAGGATCCTGCAGGGCTGAGCTTTGCCC
Source organism: Ploceus nigricollis (assembly GCA_013399945.1). Classification (NCBI taxonomy): domain Eukaryota; kingdom Metazoa; phylum Chordata; class Aves; order Passeriformes; family Ploceidae; genus Ploceus; species Ploceus nigricollis. Next base: position 1,530,704 of record VXBC01001330.1, on the reverse strand, counting down.
CAGGAGTTGCTGCACTCCCAGAGGAGGTGGCTGTCCAGGCAGCTGCTCTGGTGGTGGGGCTTCCTCAGAGTCCAAAACTACATGACATTGATCCCAAGAATGGTGAAGTGTGGTTAGAAGCCAAAGCTACTTCTGTCCCTTCTGAGGACATTATTTTCTTCTGAGTTTCACACTCACTGTGGAAGGGATTGCTTTACAAAATCACCTTTTCCTTACATTGATTTTCTGGTTGCTTTGCCTTCCTGAGGTTTTGTGGAATAGAAAGGATCATGTAGTATTGAGCTTACAATAAACAAGACCTGGAAAAGGATTCTGTATGACATTAGGAGGAAGAACATAAACTGATTTTTTTAAATCAGGCAGTAAAATTTAAAAAATAGCAGATTAGCCTGATGAAGTGTCTTTTTGTTCATATTTTCCTACTCTTAAAAAATAAAACTATTTTTCAGGTTTCAGAAAAGAAGGAAAAATATCAAAGTAAGGAATGTTCTCAGCATTCTTGAAACAAGCGAATCTTCATATTACTACTTTTTATGGGAGTGACTGTCAATCATCAATCTTCAAAACTGTCATAAACACCCACACATGCTATTTCAAAGATACCTAATGTAGGATATATAATACCATATTTCAAGCTGGATTCAAAGCTTTTCATCTATCTAATAGTTAGGAACAAGGAAAAACACAAACATCAAATGAAATGAAATGTATTTGTTGATGCTAACTGCAAATATTCATTTTATAAAAATTAAGTCTATTACACATCCATTTAAAAATAATTTTTCATGTCTGAATGATGATAGGGATCCTGAAATGACTGCATCCATAGAGAACCACTGATCCAAGCAGCTGATCTGCCAGACAGGACCAATATTAAAGTGCATGTCATGGCTTACAAATTTCCTCATTTCTTAAAGAAATCAATAATCTTTCACAGATTTCATCCCATTGTGACCTGATCTCAGATACCCATCAAGAATTTATAATACACAGAAGCGGAGAGGGGAAATTCCACAAACTCCTATTTGTGGAAGGCACCCCTCCCCCAAAACAACAGAAATATTCATCACAGTTTCTAGACCATTCCATATCCTGTTAGCTAGGTATATTGAAGACAGAAAAGATGCATACAACAGATTTTTACAATTTTCAAATTATTAGGAAAAATAGTCAGCAATTATGTATTTGGAGGTGCACAAGGCAATAAATTATAGCTTGTTCATGATGTAATTGAACCAAGAGAGAAACACTGGGCAACCAAGGGATGGTTGTAAGCAAGTCTACACAATCCCAGGATGATTGCTTGGAAAGAACTGCAAAGGAACATGGACAGAATGAAGTAAGGAGAAATTATTAGGACAGAAGACTTTTAAGTGCTTTGCTCCTTGATCATCTTTGATGCTTAGAGGACCATACAGTGTTTCAGCCAATCCAGAAATTTTACACAGTACAGCAGTCACTGTTGGTTGACAAACAAGTGGACCACAGCTATGTATGCAAAGTTCATCAAACAGCCCAAGGACATGGCCACAGGGCACTGAAAATGTTCAGAGCTTCCCTAGAGGGACTGGTGACCTCTCACTGTGCTTTGTTCCAGCAGGCCAAGGACCTCACAGGATACAACCAAACCTGAGCCTAAGGCAAGCATGGATACCAAATAGAAGGTGTTGCAGCAAATGCCACAGCACATGTAACAGTTGAGATGGCCACAATACACAGAGCATCACCACACAATTTCAGAAAGCTTTAAGCATTCCCCAAACAGAGTAGCACCCTACCTGAAGAAGGCTTCAGGAGTCTGCCCATACAGAGTAACACCACATCACTTCAGAAGGCTGCAAGCATCTGCCCTTCTTGTTCTTTAGCCCAACCTTTTATACCCTCATGTTCATGCATTGCACCTGTGTGCCTCTGATCCCTTTGGTGGCTGGTCAGTGCCCCTGGGTCCTCCATGGCTCATTGCTGCCAATGCTGCTCACCTGCTTCTCACAGCTGTGCCCATTGGGGGTGAGGCTCAGTCCAGCCTCATCCCAATTATCACAAACTGTATCTACAAAAAAGAAACACAGATTCAAACAAATTTTAACCTAACATTCTCTTTTGTCACATTCCTTAGGTTGAAAAAGTTCAACAATGGCTGGAGAGCACAGGAATTGCCAGCAAAAATGTGGGATGGGAGGAACAGCTGGGCTTGTCTCCCTGTGGCTGGGGCAGGTGGCAGGGCACACTGGCATCTCCCTGCATGGGTCCTCCCTCTGAGCTGGCACATTAATGGAATTTCAGGCCCACTAAAAATACTGGATATATTTCTCAGTCTCAACTCCAGCTTTCAAATGAGTGCATTATTTATTCATTAGTACTACATTCAAAGTGCTGTTTCCCTTGTTACTTGGTGAAATAAATGAAAGAATAGTGATATCACTCTAAATCCCAATTTACAGCTCTTGTAAGCCCCAGATGACTGTATCATAAAATTCTCCTTACCCTCCTCCTCTCCACTCCTTTCTGTCTTGCATCTGACTGAGAGAAGAACTGCCCACTGCAAGGAGCTGAAGGCTGACCTGGTGGCCTAACCTAAGCAGAGGAAGATATAATAATGATCAACATTAAGGGCAGTCCTAGACTCAACACTTGGATCAGAGGATTGAGCTCTGTATGTAAGGTGCACCTGCAGATAGATTTTTTCCCCTGGAGAAAGACTGGACAGAGAAAGTAGGGCAGACTGGACCATACAGACACAGTGCACATATGTGGAGAATATTTTAAATTCTTTGTTTGCTCACTTGTTTTATGAAAAACAAAATTTATATCTAAAAAAATGTAGACTTGATTAATTTCTAAATCTTGATTTTGATTTTTTCTTTGGGAGACACACCAAAATATCTCTGGTTCTCATGTGCTGAGCTCCTCATGACTGTAACACAGCTCAGGTCTCATATGCTTCCTCTGGCCAAACTTGCAAACCTGCTGTTGTAAGAAATTGAGCAAAATACAGGGAGATTAAATAGTGGGAGGTTTTCAAATCGGATAGGTTTAAAACAAGCTTCAAATTTTATGTTCAGGTACTGGCCTTTTATAATTATGGAAGAATTCTAGCTTTGGCTAGAATTCAGCTCACACTGGCTTTGGGATCCTAGTCCTGCTACTTTTGACACATCATACTTGTAAGGAGAACCTTAACACCAAATGCTTAATATAGCAGACTAATAAAATTTCAAAAGTTTTCTAAAAATCTATGATTTAAAAAACTATGAGTTTTAAACCCCATCTGGTGATTGTCAGTATCCTCCTGTCTGCTTCACACTTGAGACACAGCAATGTGGAGGTATTGGGGTGTAATTTTTCAAAGGGCTGTAGCTGTTAAGCACCCACTTCTGACCAATTTCCGTAGTCACTTAAACTCCAAGGAGCCCTAAGTGTCATGGGAGAGCAATACTTAAGGGCAATATTATCTATCACGTCTCACCTTTCAGTTCCCTTGGAGCTGCTGTTGACTGCTGAGAAATTCGAGTTATTTTAGTACCAGGAAACTTAAATTTTTATCTCCCCAAATATTCAGGCTCCCAGGAAATAGCAGATGCTTCTCTCACACAGATGTGTATGTGTGTAAGGGTATGGAAAAGAGGGAGTGCAGATTTGTGTAAGGGTGTGACAGATTGGAGATGGCTCCTGCCGTTCACTGAGCTGTCTAAACATACCCAGCTACCTCCAAACAGGCAGTAAAATACCAGCACTGCCTGTTCAGGAGAGGCAGACACATCACTGTGACTTGAGAGGAGGATCTAGTGGGACAAAAGCAAATTTAGTCCTTTCTGTTCGAAGAGGTAACTCAAAAGAGGCTAAAGTAGGCAGAGTTAAATTAAACCAAGGTCAGAATGTAACCATTTCTAAGACAGATTTAGGCAGCAAACCCCAAACTGCTTGAGGACACAAAAACTGGTACTTTATCGTGAAATCTAACACGTACTATCTGGCACAGCATTGTTTCAATTATGAAACAATTCACATCTCAGCTGACACATGTAATGAAGCTTGCTACTTGCCTAGTACATCATTTAAGGCAAAAGAAAATAGGGTATGTTTTATCATGGTCTTTCATATCTTTGTCTATTGTTCTGCAATCCATTTGCATACCTAAAGGGCCTTTTTAATTTCTTTCCCCTCTCCTAATCATCTGAGGCCTATTTAGAAATGTTCTGTATCCTGTAATCAGGCAATTTATACAGTGTGCACCCTTAGGCTACAGCCACTACAAACAAGCTGAAAAACTCCTTTACAATAAATGATTTAGCATGGGAAGACACCATTCATAATTAATTTTTTTCAGTTTGCGTTGGCAGATGGTCTCAGACATTGAAACATGGCCTATTGCCCACATCTTTATTCCAAAGAGAAAAGGGCAGCCTTAGAAGAAAAAGAGAAATGCCTGTAGACTGCTTCACTTTGGGAATAAACATGCTCCCCAGTTTTTCATGAATGTGTGCATGCTGAAGACTGGATTCAAAGATTGTGGAAGTCAAAGGAAAATAAATCCCATTAGCTTCTGACCAGGACCTGAATTAAAACCACAAGGAAAATATTGACTTGAAGGACAGTGTGACTTTTTTTCATTATTTTCCATAAGGGTTATTTCTGAGGCAGCTTAAACAGACATATTGTGAGGGTGGAGTTGAAAATGATCAGCTTTGGATTTCTGAAAGCTGAGTATTCACTGAGGCTACTAGCCACATTTTTAAACATGCATTTTCCTGCTTCCACAGAAGGACTGATGACAACTTCATTCCCCATTTACTCATGTATTTGCTCACTGTTTACACGTTGCTTTTCAGTACTTTAAAACAATTTCTGATGCACTTCAGAGTTGCTGGCATCACTGCAAACTCCCCCAGTCTGAGATCCAGCCAAGCAGACTGTCATTTTAGTGGCCTGTGCCAGTATTTTGTTGATGGTGATAGGATAGTCCAAACTACTACACAGCAAATTCCTAATTTAAAATAGTGTGATCATGACTTTCTGTGTCATGACTCAGAGTACTCTGACCCTCCCTTTTGCTCTGTAAGTAAAAAGCAAGCTGCATTTCTATATGTGATCTCTAGAATGTGAGCTAATCAAGTCTCACTGAAGTCTGCAATGTGTTGAGTGCTGGTACACACCCAAAGCCACTGACTGCCCATTCAGGATGGTCTGGTTCCATTTACACACACACAAATGCAAAGTCCCTGGATGAGCTCGGAGCGATAGCACAGGGATTACAAGATCTTATCTGAAAATGCAGTTAGCTTTAGCTGCATCTCATATTTGTATCTAGTCATGCCTTTGCTTGCCAGGAAGACACATTTACCATAAGCTCCTAGGGCCAGCATCAGATAAGCCAGGTGAGCTGACCTTTCCAAGAAGAGATGACACTTTTGATGTACTTTAGGCAGGGGCATTGCAAGGAGTGACTGTACACAGCCAGAGACCACTCACCAGGTCTCCACAGACCTCATGAAGCTCTTGCTGTTGAACTCAGGTAATCTTCCTCTGAAATGTAAGAATCAGCTGGTACTAACACCTACAGGCATTACATGTTTACCCATTACAGTCTCCAAAGGAAAAAGAAAATGGGAGCATCCCATCTCCAAACACTTTCCTGCCTTCTGGATGTGATCCTCAGCATTGCCCGACCTCGGAGGGCAGAGCCAGGCCCAGGGATCACCCCGGGGCCCTGCAGCCACACACAGGCACCTCCAGGCAGCACGGGTGGGGGAAAGAAACCAATACACACTTTCCACTGGGCTAAATCTTACTGACTTCTGCTTTAATAGGGTTTTGGGGATCACCAGAGTTGCTTAATGTTGTTTTGGTCTTCTCTTTTTCCCACTGTGCCAAAGCCAACTTGCCTGACAGATGTGTTGAAATGCCAACAGGAAAGCTGTTTTCACTGTAATTTCAACCTGGCTCAAACCGTCACTTTTACCACCACACCACAAAGATTTGTGAAAGTCAAAAAGTTTCATCTGATTTAGAAAAAAATAAAGCCTTTGAGTTTTCAAGTTTTGTCATTTATCACGTGTCCTAACTATGTCAGCCAAGAACTGAGGAAAAAGCTCTCTGAAAATCTCCAATTCTGAAGAAATAAACAACTGTTGTTAAAATGGCATTGTTCTCTCTGCAGCAGAGTTCTCTCTAGCAGAGAACTAGGAGACACTGGATATGCCACTGGCCCAGGGAAAAGTACTTTCATAAAACCAATCTGCTTCCTTCACATGAATACATTGCTCTCACTGTTTCTTGCAGTTGATGCAATACATGTTTCTGCCTCTCTATGAAATTTCAGCAATACCTGTATTCATTAAAATACCTGAGGCCATTAAAAGGTTGTTTTCTTAGCCCTTCATTATGTATTCAATAGAGATGGTAGCCAAGGTGTCTTTTTCCCTTTCAGACACAGAATAGGAGCTTTCTCTTCTCCCTCTTTCCCTCACTGATAGATACTTAAAATTCAAATTACAATTATACTAGACCATAAAAATATACAGGTAAGGCAGATGTTGTGAGCAAGCTACTTGACAGAACCTCTTTATTTATTTGGATGACTTAATAAACTGCAGAAGCTGAGGTCATCAAAAGCTCTCAATCATGCTGCAGTCTAGTGCCAACAGCTGTAACAAAAACTGATGATGTAAAAGATGTTAAACATGCCAACCCCAAATTTCAGACAAGCCAGTCTGTAATAAGATTATTTTCTACTTGAACATTACACGGCAGTGTGCTCAGGTTTATTTATGCTGTTCTTAATAGGAATAACCAGAAACCCTGTTTCACTTGCTCAAGGCTGAATGCAAAGACTGTTTTGTCATGAAACAGCTTGAGATCTATATTGCTTTCAGATCCGGTTAGGCAGAGCACAGGTATTAAAATTGGATTTTAGAAATTGAGTTTCATCTTTTGTAGAAAAAAAAAATCTTTTCTTATTAAGAAATCCTAATTGTTACAATAGTGGGGTGAGAAAGAAAAAGTACATTTATAGCCTTCACCATTTTCTGCCTCTTACTTTAAAACCCTATTTCAATTAGTCAAGAATTCCATAAAGAAAGCATGAATTGTACAAAGAAAAACAAAAATATCAAAATTGATTGATCAGATAAAATAAAAAGGTCTTAGGCAGGATATCAGATTGTGAAGAATAATCTACAGGCAGAACACGTACAAATTGCTATATAGGTAAACTATATTGCAGAATATTAGGGAAAGAAAGTAAATAGAAAAGAGAGTAGAGGCAACTCTCCATGGTTTTCCTGGGACACCACTGTGGCAAAGCTGAAGGGTCAGATTCCAACATCTAACGCACAGCACGTACTGCCACACAAGTCTAAAAAATTCTGCTGACACTCGTAAATTGCCACATGTTTGGATTTCCAACAAGATCTCACAACAAGCTGTGTTACTGCAAGTCATTATTTCCTTTGGGGGAAAAAATGTCTCTAGTGATGTTAAAAGTCGTGGCAGGATGTGCTATAGTGTCAGGAGAGCTCACCGGGGAGCATTCCTGCCTCAAGGCCAGGAGGTTAGATGTAAATTCTGCACCTGGTTAGGGGCTGGGGGGAATGGGCTAAAGTTTATCTCAGAACTGTAGAGAGTCAGTGGTTGTGGACAATGCCCCACTGGCAAATCCAGAGAGTAAAGGCAGGCAGGAGCAGTGCAAGATTCCCATGGCTTACTCATTTCCAAACTCTCCTGTATAGAAAGTGCATCTGAAAGATGCTTATGCTGCACTTGCCTTTTCAAAGGTACACACTGAGCTATAATGAGCTTTAGAGATTTTTCTGTCAGAGACCCATGTTAATTAGCTGGTCTGCATTCCCCAAAATTGGAGACCAAAGAACTGTGCCTAATATTTTCCCATAAATAGATGGTTTGTATCTGTTGGGTTTTTCTGGAATAAGGAATCAGAGGAAAAGGACCAGAAACACTGAGTCAGCTTGCTATTTTTTTTCCAAACTGATTCAAAAGATGCTTTATATTTTAAGATGTTAAACAAAAATATGATTCTTCCTATACACAGAAAAAAAACAATAGAAGATATTATTCTAGAATTGCTTAAAATGAAATATTGATGGCCTGCACAAAGTTAATATCTTGCCTGTTTGTCTATGATATTGGCTTAAAAACACATGGATTTGAGACATATTTTTGTTTATCACTTCCTGTTGATGTGTTGCTTCAATGGCCTGAGGTTAGCAGGCAGCATACAAGACTGTTACTGAATTTTCCCAAGTTTGAACACAGAGAAAAGGGGAAAAGTTTGACTTCATCAACTTATCAGTGCCTATAATAGGTAAGAAGAGGTTGAGTTTGTTATGTGAAATGTTTTTTCAGTTCCTTAATAGAGTAGAAATTAAACATCTTACTCTCCTGAAGTGATTTTTGTCTCTGTAACTCTGCTGAGAGGCAGGAAATGGCAGTCCCATGGGGGGAAGCTCACAGTCACCAAAGTCTCCTGCCATGGACACACTGGCTGAGCCAGCACTAAACCCAAGCAGATCTGAGTCCCAGCCCTGTAGCCCAAGTTCTGCCAACTCACACAAGACCAGAGCTCACAACTGCAGGTGAGGATTAGCTCAAGGATAGGCAAGAGCCACCGTGAACAGGTTTTGAGCAATCACTGCAACAGCCAGTAGCAGACTGTGCACCAAAATCCATGGAAAGAGAGTTAAAAAGCCCCCAAATTGCACAGAACTTCTCAAATAATGTCCATACATGAATCATTGCAGGACTGTCTTCCATCGCCCCCAACACATCTTATTAAAGTCTTATACACTGATTTGTGACTTCAAGTGGAAGTAGAAGAAATACTATGAAAATAATGCCATGATCCTCTAGATATATCTTAATTTCAACAGTACTGCTTATTAGTCACATGATATTGTTGAAGTTTATAAAAGGTATTGTCACAAAATCCACTAAAAAGCAACAATAAAGTCATTGATGAAAAAACAAGAGAAATTTAAATTAATACTTTGTTTATGAATCATACGTTATCTTCTCATAAAATGTCACAGTTGACATATATTTATGCATAATATTTACAATGCAAAACTGAGTTGAACAAAGATTTGTACTAAAAATAAAGTCTTAACTTCATTTCTTAAATTCTTAATTGTGCAACTTGGTAATGGGGCATAATTTGACAGGACTGTCTCAGTACAAAAAACTAAGATTATATACTTGGCTAATAAAAACCAGTTTTCCCTAAACAGGCATTCAGAGGTTTGACCTTTAACTACACTGAAAGTAATCCAAAGTACTCTGAATTTATTGGACTTTGGAAGAGCAGTTAAGAGGTCCTGATTTAGAAAAGCCCATTTTAATCTTAATTTGAACCATGATACATATTTAAACTTTAATCAGGCAAGAGTACAATGGTACCATCAATGGGGTTGAAAATAGGAGGATTTTTGACTCTTAGTGGTGTGGCCTGCTCTTCACAGCCTGATGCACCATGGTTACTCTGATTTAGTGGTATTTCACACATAGTTCCTCAGCAGATGGAAATGATGAGAAGAAAAGACAAAGGACACAGTCTAATATTTTATGAAGTAACCTTATGAAAGTCTTGAAGAACATTTTTGAAATTAAACATGCACTCTTTTTGTTTTCATAAAAGTGATAATGGCTTTGGAATGGGGGAATTTTTTTAAGAGAGGACATGGTAGATTAACAATATTGTGAAATAATCTGAAATAATTCATACATAAATTCCTCAGTTTTTATGAAGCCCATAAAATATTGACAAAAAAAGTTGTGACTTCAGCCCTGCAGATGTAGATGATGACACCTGTAAAAAGAAGTTAAATAAGATTCTTATAACGGTCTTATGTTCACAAGAACTAGTGACACGATTATTCCATTGTTTGAATGGAGACTAATATAATTTCTTTAAGTTTGCCTAGGTTTTTTTATCTTCTTCAATTGAGAGGTGGAAAGAAAACATGCTTTTTAACAATAATACTTGCACAAAACCGCACACAACTTACACGCAAATGTACATAGAACAAATATTATTATTTTTCAAAATGTACCAGACTTACAATCCTAGATCTCAGTCTTCCAGAAACTTACAATCTTAATTACCTTATGTTCATGAATATGAACTTAGTCAATTAAAGTAGTTATGTCTTTTTTAAAAAAGCAGATGCATAGGAGTAAGTAAGGACTTACTAAAATCAGTGGGGGGAACCTCAAACCCAGTAGCACGTCTAATCTTAATTTACCTAATAGAAGGCAAAATATAGTGAGTCAACCCCCTGCTCAGTATAAAACAACACACCTTACTGATGTGAATGGAGCTATGCTGACTTACACCTACTGACACAGCAACCCAAGAGATGTAAAGGGAAATTCTGATCCTTGACATTCCAGCAACTTCCATCACTCCAACTCACTGTCATATTGTGATTTCTGAAAATTTAACCATCTAGGGGAGGAATGTGGAAATACTGATTATTTTTTCTTGTCAGATGACTTGTTCAAAACACAGAAGTAAAATAAGTTGCAAAAAAATTCTCCATATAAAGGACGTTTATTTTGGAGAAATTAAGAAAGAGAAAGAAATTATTAGGCACCTAAGGATTTTTACTCAATGATATTCTAAAAGTAGTTTGTGACTGCTTTTTTTCTCTTCAACAAATAACATTTAAATACTCCATACAAAAAAGAAGCCTAAGGATGTTTCATCACAAAGTAGCTGATGCTCTGGGGTAACACAGTTCCTTGAGATATCAGAGTCCTCGGTTCAGCCACTGCTGAATTCAGTGCAGGGGCAAAAATTTGGGCTCTTCTGGCATATGTTTGAACTCCTGTGATGTGAGGATTCCTTCTCTACTCAATGACGTACAAGCTGACCACGCAAAGTGAAACATTTATCAGGATAAGAATCAGAGCACACATCATCTGGTGGAAGGGCGAGGGCACCCTTGGACGGTAGGAAGACTGAGACGTGCTTGAGCCAAGGCATCTCCTGGCATTTATTTGGTAAGCAGCTGGGTGAACTTAGCCTTTTATTTCCTTGGCTTCCATTACAATGCACAAGCCCAAAACATTTTGAAATATCAAACCAGTTCATTTGACATTTTCAAAATGAAGCATTTCAACATTGCGTTGAAAACATTTGTGAATTTTGTTTCTACTCAGACTATTTGTCAAATAGTTTCAACCACTCTGAACCTTTTCTCAGCAATAAATGTTACCCTGATTCCCCCCCACTCCTTAGCTATGCTTTTCAAATGGCTAAGCCACGGCCCTACTTATACTTGGTAAAATTTTTGTTCTGTTTTATTTCAAATGGTAATTTTAAGTACAAGGCTTCCTGCAATCTGCAATGCAACAGCCTGCTTAGTCAACACCAGCCCTGTGAATGCTTAGGAGACCCTATGGTGTTTAGGAGGAAACAGGATATGTAACATTCTGCTAATTGAATAGGACAGCTTTTATTACTAAGCAGCGTCTTTCCATTTCCCACTGAAGTCAAGATATTTACATACACCTAATACTTCAATTTACAGGCTATAAACAGCGAAGTCATTGCAATGCAATTATTAATTGTTAGTGTATTTGCATGGAAATTATTAAGCAGTTAATATTTTAAAGGAAAGAGCAGCAGCTAATTTTGGCCTCACAAGACAATTTGTCCAATGACATATTTCCTAGACCTCAGAAATAACAGGAATAAAAAGACAGGTTTACACTGGTATAAGATGACTAAAATGCAGAATTTTCACTAAGTTATTTCTATATGTTTAGATGTGTAATTTATATGAGCCTTAGCTGTAGGTTTGAATGGGCAGTAGAAAAGCATGCTGAAATGAAAGGCTTGGATCATTCAGACCCACTGAAATGGATACTACAAGTTTCAAGGAATCTCTGTGATTTTTTAGTCAGTGTTTTCATTTAGAGACAGAGCAGGAAGGCCAGTGTTGTACCATAAAACAGCAGGCAAATTGCTCTAAAATGCATATTTTGGTTTATTATCCTGTTTTGAATGTGTTGAAGATGTAATGATATCAAAATATATCTTCTAACTTTTACTGAAATCTTAGAATGCTATGTAAAAAAAAAACAAAGGCTCAATATAAATGATGACATAGGAGTATATATATTTAGGCCATGTAACTAGCTGGAAAGACAAATTAAAACTTATCCTGATTTAAATGTTCTCCTGACTTTAAGGGGAAAGTTTTGGCTAAGCTCAAATATGAACACCTGCTTCTAAACACAGAGCTGACTATTTCTGCCTTTTGCCAAATGCAAACATTATACCATGTATTAACTGTAGTAGAAATGAAAGTGCATGTATTTTTGACTTGTAAACAGAAATGGCATTGATAGGTCTTTAAAGAAATAACCTATGAAAAACTATGAAAATTTTAAACCAAAAACTGTTTTTCTAGGGAATAAAATAAATAATAACAAAAAAGAGGTCATCATTACCTGTCATCATAGGTGTGTGCTAAAGCCAAGTGAAATCAAAAGGCAGTTTCACAGTGTTCAAAGTGGGTATTTCAAATCCTAAACTTAAGTAACAGTAGCAATTCCCTATCATCTGCCTAAGCCTGAGTGCTTCACAGGGGCAAGGAAAATACATTTAATCACATTTACTTTGTTAGTTACCATGCATTTTATTGACTTTTTTATGTGAAAATCCTATGATCTATCCTGTAAGGAAATATTGCAAATATGAGTTGTGCCTGGAAGTCACTGAAGAATACATGAGAATGGCTCATAAAATCTGAATCTACAAAGGCTCAGCCCCAAGTTACAGTCAACAGGCTTGGAGACCTCACCAGGGACTGCAAATGGGGAGGAAGACATTTTTATGACTGAATTGTATAGAAACATTGTGATTCTCAAGGTCAGTGTGATTACTCCAGAACTTCAATGAGGCACACAGTCTTAGCTGTTTGTGGGATCAGGATCTGACATTGCCACTGGCATTTTCTCCAGAAATTTACACTGCTATGGGTCCTCTAAAATCATTAGTCAGAATATGTACTTTGAAAATAAAATTCAATTTGCTAACAAGTTTCAAGGGCCTGTTAGATACTCTACTAAAGTTTCTATCTTCAAAGAAAAGAACTAGAAAGTTCAAAGATTACAAAGAAAGGAAACAAGTTACATTTCAAACTACTTGTGAATGAAATTTAAAGCTTGTTTTTAAGTTTTTCTTGTCATCATTCATTAACTCATTTGCTCATTCAAATCCTCAAGAGAATAAAACTCAAATCCTGACAAAGTCACTACACCAAACATTATTTTAAATTTTGCATGTGCTGCTCAAAGCCTTGTGCTCAGAGCTACAGGATTATGTCTAATCTCAGAGTCAAACACGGTGCAGCTCCTACCTTGACTGGTAACTGTTAGTAATACGAGCAAAAGACATTGCACTGCTGGTGCCAAAGCTTTGAACAAAATTACTTCCTTTAACACACCACCACCTTAATTATGTGCTGGGAAACATAAAGCAGGTCAGACAATTTGTACTGGGACATCATAATTCCATCAGTATAATGCTGACATTGCTAAAGATTTATGAACGGAATGTTGCAATTATTTTTTTAGTAAACATATCAAGTTTCACTAATGGGGGGGCCGGAAGTACTAATTAGCTTTTGTTTTGGGTGGGTTTTTTTGCAGTGTATCATATAAGATGTGGGGAGCAAAGAGTGGAAGGGAAGGATCTGTGACAAAAACAAGCACACACAATTTATGTATGGCCTGTAATTCAAGCAGATGTTCTTACATAGGGGTTGCAGGGATTAAAGCCTTTCTGCACATAATTCTATTTGTTAATTACCTTCTTTCTGCACAAACCTTCCAACATATGACGGAATTTTGTTAAGCCACATATCCTTAAAAGAGAAAAGGAACAATAGACAAACAATCTTAAAAATTTCTGTTGTTAAGTCTTAGGATTTGGCAGTTTGGCTTTAAGCTTTAAGCAGCTGGCTGATTCCATTGGAATTATTGTAACTGCATCCAACAACAATGACCTTGGTTGGCAGAGTTTCCTTTGGATATCCATTCAAACCAGCACTTAACTACTGCTGGCACATATGCATTGGTAATGCAGAAAGAAATTATACTCATGCTAAATCTGAAAAACTGATATTTAAATAATATCCAGACCCCCCCCCCCCTTAGTGACCACACTCAAAGGTTTGTCAAGATAAATAGACAGCTCTAGAGAGAAAGAGGTAAAACCAGTTGAGTGTTCAGTATTGTAATTCTATAATATGGCAATATCACAATATGATGGCAATAGTGCAAGCTGAGGGCAGAACATTGCAAAATTGATGGTTTAACACTTGCCTGATGGACACACTGCCTCCAGAATAAAAGGACTGGTGGAAACATTGAAGAGTTCTAAAAGTTTCACTGAAAATTATTTGCCTGTATTTAAAGAAAACAGTTGCCCGAGCCCATTTTCTCAGACACATCAGTGCAATTCCATCCTGACACCACTGTGGCGACTCAGCATTTGCACCAAGCAATACCCAAGCATGTCTTCAGCAAAAATCTTTTCTGCAAGGAAACTTAATAGACAAGGATAATTTTTGTAGTAAGTAACTGCTCAAAAGCAGATCTCCATCTTCCTGCTCCTTCTTGAAAACCTGTGTGGTTCATCTCTAGCTAGACTTAAAACCACAACACAAGTATGGAAGGAGAAAAACATGGACTAATTCTTCTTATACTCTGTCATTTTCTACAAATGTAAAGACTGTAACAGTCTCTTTTAAATAAATGCTTTTAAATAAAGCTGTATCTATGTGGAGACAGGCAAAAAGGAAGGGGAACAGGATTCAATTCATGATCTGGAGCTGGAACTGAATTTTCGCTGTCCTCTCTGTCATATTTCTAACTAGCTTAATATATTTAAAAATGAGAAAACATTATTCAAAATTTATCTTTTATTTTATAATATAGCTGGTGTAAATTGTGGTTTTGGTGGATTTCATTAAAAATCTAAATTCTGCCCCACCACCCTCTGCAAATAACTTAAAACATTTAAAATATATAATTTCAATATATCATTTCAAGGACACCTATATTTACATGTAACAGACTGACACAATCTAGTTCAGGAATATTTTGTATAAACATCTTTTACTGTTGTACAGCTTCATGAAAAGGTTGTTGATTCACAAATGCTGTGGATCCTTAGCAGGATGCACCTCAGTGCATTTCACTGTTTCTCAAATTATCTTTGAAATAAAGAACATAAGTCAAGAACATGATCCTATAAATGTGACAGCTAAATATAGAATCCTTAAGGTTGTAAAAGACCTGTAAGATCATTCAGTCCAATTGTAAACCCAGCACCATGTTCAACATTAAGCTATATTCCCAAGTGCCACATCCACACACCTTTTGAGCTCTGTAAAGTGGTAGGATAAATTTCTCATCTCAGAATAAAGATAAACATTAAATCTTTATCAAGAGATTTGCTTTCAATTATTCTCATATTAGAGAGCTTCTAAAGAAATCTGGATAGCATCCAAATAGTTTGGGATCAGTTATTTTCTTTGAAAAGGCTTTTAATATGATGTTGATCATAGACACTCCCATCTTCTTGTGTTTCAAATATGTGACAGCAATGAAACCTTTTTTTTAATGCCAGCCAGCTGCAGCACCTGCTCTTGTGTTCACTTTTCATATTTCACTCGAGATTTGAAGCTTTGTATAACAGGGCACATTAACTAATTGTAATGTTCTTATTTAAGCTTTCGTCTTCACAACACTGAACATAAAATGGAGAATGTTACTGAATCCTCTGCTCAGGAGTGCAGTGTGAGTACTGCACATATAGGAGGGCTTTTGTCCCATATCACTCTGGAACTGCCTTAGGGATTTTGCATACAAAAAATGGAAAAACCCCAACAAATTAATCTATAAACAAAAAGACAAATCATACTTATTTGTCAGTGGGTAATATCATACATACTAATTCACTAATTTATTTTTTTTTCAGCATGTCCAAAACAACTGATCCTCAGAAGTTGTGTTTAGTCAAAAAAGTAGCATCATCAGGACCTGACAGTGGAAGCTTCTGACAATAAGACAGATGTTCAGAGATCACCACTCAGCTGTGAGATGTTCTTCAGTGACAAGTGGTACCAAAGTAAAACCCTGGATAGGAACTTTCTTCATGATCTCGAGGGAGAAAACAATCCTCAGAGTGATTTAAAAATGAAACAATGTAGTCTGAATACTTTTTATCTTATTCATGTTTCTATTTTTGTTTCTAATCTTTGCATGTTTTTGCATCAGATATTAGAAGGATTTTTTTTTTGTGCGAAAGCTACACCGAAAATGACATGAAGGTGAAACTACAAGCCCATCTATTTTTGGTAATACAAGGCAGAAATTGTTTCCTTATTCACTTGCAGTCTGAAATCTGCACTGAATCCAGTTGTGCCTACACAAAGCGTTAGAAAATTTCATATGGCATTTTTGTAGCATTTTCATAATTCTTTCATAATTATTTTTAAGCACTTGCTTTAAAAATCTGCACATCTTCACTGAAAGAAAATGAGTGGGAGAAACAGATTTTTTCCTTTTTATATCATAAACTAATATTTTCCTCACACCACTTTTAAACACTTCATTGGTGAAGAGCACATCTTTGGTGAAGAGAGATTAAAACACAGGATAAAGACACAAACTGACATGTTGGAAGAGGGAACATACCAATATTACTGGTAGGAACAAGAAATCCAGAAGTCTAAGAGGAAGCAACAATGCAGGGCACAGGAACAACACCAAATGAAATTTTTTTCTGTGCAGCTTTAAAGACTATTACTTGCCTGGATCAAGGACTTATGCCACCAGTGGCCTTGATAAGAAACATATGGATGCATTTTACAATGGTGTGAGGATGCGATTCTGGTATTATTAGATCAGTCGGCAGCACTCCCCCAGGCAGTGGGCATATTGTGAGCATAATGGTATTAATTCTACTTCATTTGCTACAGCTTAGTTGTTTCCTTTGCATCAAAATCCTTATAATGAAAGGAGAGAGGTCAGAAAGTTTTCCAGTGTACTGAAAGTCCACTGTAAGCCCTTTAGATGCACATTCCTAAATCACTGTTACAAAGGAGAAGCTATTAAAAAACAACAGGTACCACACTGGCTTGTGAATATTTTTGCAGTTGAAGGATTGCTCATGAATGGAAGGTTGAATGGGAAGAATCCAATCACATATATGGAGTATGAAGGATTGGTTTGGTGACAAAATCAAATCTCATTCTAAAAATCACATATGTGAAAAATAGATATTTCACCCATTTATAGTTGCTAGACAAAGGGATTCTGAACTTTCTTCAACCTTTCCCACTCTCAGCTACATCTTTTTCTTAACTGAAAGGATTTTTGCACTCAAAAAATCTATAATGCCTGCTGTGTACAGAGTTTGCAAAGATTTCTAATGAGCACAAACTCTTAAAACCTCTCTTCTTTTTTTAGATAAACATATTTGATCTTTCCAGTCATTATCATTTTAACTTGCAAAGTGACATTATGCCAAAAAGAAGGAATTCATAAATTAGTTCCAATTTAGAAAGTTTTCTTGTCATTGTATAAATGACAGATCTTTAAAAAGACGACTTAAAATGAAATGCAATAAAAAAAATTCACTTTTGTGTCAGGTTTTTCTTTTCTCTCTCTCTTTTTTTTAAGACTGAAAGAATAAAACAATGTGCTATCAAAAAAGAAATGAGTGGTACAAAAAATCACAAATGTGCATGGACAGGAAACTCATTTAAATTCTCAGGTTGTTTAGGAAAGTTAAATTTAGTTGGGACAGTAGCAAAATAAAATGTGAGCAGAAAACACTTTGCAAAGTTAAATTCATTTTTCAGCAGAAATTAATGAAGCAGGATTCACATCCAGCTTCTTATTTCAATCCCTGCTGGTGGCTGGAGCTATTGATGTTTGGGATCAAACCCATTCTCCTGAAGTCAACTAGAAGTTTGCTAATTATGTTACTAAGCCAACATCACACCCATGCATTTTGTTTTTATTCTCTTTAGGAACTGCAAAATTTAGATGCAGAGTTGGGTTTGGCCTTCAGATAGCTTTGGGATGCTTGGGAGCACTTGAATTCTTTGAGCAGAGTGTATTACTGTAATGAATTGATGATATGTGCAGAAAAAGATCATGAGCACAAGTGATGCCAAGGTGACAAACAGAGCAGAAGCTAATGGAAGACTTCCCTCAGTGAAGGGGAGAAAACAAATTTAGGGTTGTGTGTGAGGATTTTCTACACTAGGAAAGGAAAGCATTCAAGTGAGACACCACTCCAGGCAGTGACCACAGAAAACTCCTGGGGCTCCTGTAAGTGGTTTTTCAGTGGATTCATTACTTCAGCTCATTCTCAGCCTAAAATGGGATTTATCAGGGGTCCCACATGCCTGTTCTGGACTTATGGTTGGCAAATTCATCAAAATACTTATCAACATACTGCAATGGAGCAACTCAACCACACAACCATCGACCTATAGGAAATAATTTCCTGACATCATCTTGTTTCCTGCTAACTGTCCAGAGGTACACACAATTCTTTCACTCTAAGATCTACGTGGCATCATAACATTTACTTCCCTTTTTAGTAAGTGCATGTTTAGTTCTTTAATACTGAGGTTTTACTGCCCTGCTCTTTCATTTCTAGGTGTCTTTTCTGAAAGTTTCATAACTTCCAAACAAATAATTAAAATTAAGTTAATGGGAGCTCTGTTTAACACCTCAGGTTTGAGTATTCACTTCTTAGTGAGATTCTCTTACTATTTTTAGCTTCAAGTTTTAGGCAAAAGAATTTTAGTTAGGAGATAGCTACATTTTCTCACTCGAGAAATCATAGCACTGTCTTATAATGTCTGCATCACCACACTCTGTGAAAGGCAAATAAATTAATTTCTGAGGCATTTCCACCTTTGGCAGCTCTGTAGAAGCTTCAGTTGAAAAGCAAGTCTTTAGGCAGCTTAATGATAGCATCGCGCAGGTTAAAAAGTACATCTGTCAGAAGCCAGTAGATATCAAAATACAATAAAATACTCTGGTGTTTGTATCACAAGTAGGAACATAGAGGTAAGAGAAAACCACTTGATGTGCAGATCTACTGCCCTAGTGCTGGTCATTTTAACATAATCTATTATTTGTATTTGAGACAATAGTGATTGCAGGACACAACTTACAAACCTTCTTCCCTAGTGGGGCATCATTTGTGTTTCAATATCTTTTTTTTTGTAAAAGAAAGTTAAACACACAAATTTTCTGAATGTAGTGCCAAACTGTATTTCAGACAGTCATGAATGAATTGTTAATTCCTGAGGTGCATTTCTCCCAAGTGGTTCTTGGCTACAAGCAGGTTCCCTGGATAGTTTGACCAAATGCAGAGGATCATGGCAGTCATGGCCTCGAGGCACACATTCCCCTTCCAGCATTGCATGTGAAGGGAAGACCAGCAGCACTGGACAGGAATGCCATGGCACTATGGGATCAGCTTCCAGTAAGAGTCAATACAGTTATTTGAACATTAACAACTGCCAAAGTATAAAGAGTTCAAAGCCTTTCATGGGTTGTAACTTCATTCTTCCATAGGAATACATTCGGAGTATGTCTGACACCTCAAGCAACCAACCTTATTTTGGGGGGGAAATTTGGATCTGAGCCTATCCAGTACAATCTCAAGATACTGTAACTGCAGCTGATAGCAACTTCAACATAATTAGAATGATCACTATCCCCACATGCAAACTCTTCTGTTTTTCATTTTTACTTTTGTAGTAGACCTCCTTTTACTACTTTAATGCCTACATTTAAAGCAGAAAGTGAAATGATATTTAGGATAATGTTTTAGCATCTGTTTCACAATGGTTTTTATTGAAGCTGTAAAGCACTTGTATGCATAGAGAAAAGAAGATGCATTTTAGAAATAAAACTATTAAGTAACATTATCTTGCCATGGTTCATTCCCACTGGGATAGAAGAACCATTTGAAAAGCATAACTGAATTCAGTTGAAATATAATAAATTTTTATCTCCATCTTACCCACCTTTCCAGCACTGCATGCTGATCAAGAAAGTAACGAACCATGAGTGTTTATGTTTAGAAGCTTTTGTCTGATCATATGTTGTACAATGCCTTTATATTTTCCCCCTACTATGTAAAGTAGAGAATAACTTGAGTAAAACAGCTTCCTCCTAGAAAGGAGGATGAACATATATGTTTCCATACCTCATTATCAATATACGGTCCTCCAGCAGCAATCAATGTCACAAATGGATGAAGATATGAAGAGAACTGAAAATACGCCTTTGCATATCATGGCAAGAACAAATGGTCTCCAGGTAACATAATGAAATGGCTGCTTGTATCCAGCAGAAAATCACAGAAATACATATTTAAAGCAAAATTTACAGAGACAACTTCATTGTCATTTTTCTGGGGGCCAAACCCTAGATTCTGCATATACCTTCTTTTGGTAAAGCAGACACTGACAGGAACCATAGAGATATGCCTATCAATTATCTTGAAAAGATTGTTTACTGATTCTTTCCAAAGAAGATAGAAACTGTCTTATTTAATGACTAAATATAGCTATAATAAATACAATAAAAACATAAATACAATATTATGAATAAAAAATTACCAAATAGTTAATTGAGAGTTAAATTAGTATGTACTTTGAAATATAGGCCCCATACCCATTTTGTAAGTCACTGGATCTATGAGTGAGCTGCAGACCAGTGATCAGAGTCACTGATGATCAAAGATGTCTTTTGAAGTATATTGGTTCTCCTATCACCCTTATGAACACTGCCTCATATAGAAAAGTAATATTAAAACCTGAGTACACAGTAGGGAAGCACCATTTCTGCTTTGCAGATGGCCAGCTGAGACATGAAGAAATTAAGTGATTTTTCCAATGTCAAACAAGAAACCTGCATCAGAATGGAGAAAATCTAGGCCTTCTGAGTCTTGGCTGATTTCCTGAACAATCAAACTATTCTTCTGTTCTGGCACGAATAAACCTCTGGTTGCAGATTGGATTGGTGAAAGCATCAGTTCATCATGGGATGAAAAACAAAAAAGAGAAGAACTATCTGACACAGTACAATATAATCTGTACAGCAGTTTTCTTCTCCAAAATTATACCCCGAAATCTCAAAGTTAAATAACACAGTAATTAAAAAAAAGAAAAAAGAAAGGCAAAAGAAAAATTAAATATCTTAGACAAAGAGAAAAAGATGTTTCAACTGAGGCATGAAAATAAATGTAGATAATAATTACCACTCATGCAATGCTTTTTATCTTCAAAATGCTGTATAAATATTACTTTAAAAATCCTCACAACACCTCAGGAGGTGGGAAAATATTAAGCATAATGTAATAAGTTATATCCTCATATGATTTAAACCAACTTTCATTCTAGAAAACCAAGCTAAAAAGAAGATTGGGATGCTAAAAGAGTTTGTTTAAAGCACCTGAGCTGGCCACATTCTACAGAAAAACTTCTGCTACCACCTAAGAGGACTGTGGTTCTCACAGGCATACATGAGTCAGCTTTAATTAATCCAGTTCAGACTCAGCACAGGCTCAGCAGCCAGGGTTCAGCAAGACTTCACAGCCCAGCCCAGACTCCAGGCAACTCCTGCAGGATAGTTAGCCAGATTGCAAGCAGTGGGATGGGGTCACTCACAGGATATGAGCTGGCTCATTAAAAACTGAGCACCTTGTACAAGAGGCCATCCTACAGCTACAACGTGGCACAGGCACACCCAAGGCTGGGGCTGTGGAGCTGCCTCCGAAGTTTTCTCCTTTGGCTCAAAGGCAACCTAGCAGGCACACACAGAGGCTGTTTCACACAGGACGGAGCTGCAGTGGAGATGGAGCTTTTCCACCTGCAAAGCCTGCCAAAATAATGTAAAAGGGCAAAAAGGAAGGTGGTAAGTCTAATCAAAGACAATGTTTTGAGCTGAATAAAACACTTAACTGCATGGAAAATTCCATTAGGTTGATTAGATACTTGCCTTAGGGCCCTCTTAAAACACCTGTTAAAAAAAAAAAAAAGATAGCTATTCCAACGCGGCTTAAAAATATTGGAAAAGCAGGAAATGGAGCTTATTAGAGTTCAAATTAGATCCAAGATTTATGTGAAGAACAGTTGGCCTCTTTAAAAGGCCTGCTTAATCCCTAGATGCTTTTTATTGTTTCTATTATTATTATTTATTTATACAGTGCCATAGGTATACATGGCACTTTACAGACAAATAAAAGAAAACATGGGTCCTCCCCCAGAGAGTTTACAGTACCTGATCCAGCAAAGAGTTAAGTACACGAGTAACTTCATTTGCAGGACTAACCTCCCTTGGAACCAATGAGATTTTTCAAAAAATCAATTTATTGACATGATTATCTCTTCCAGGTCAGACCCTCTCATCTCAGACATTCAGTCTGAAGCCACAGGTGAAGGACCCAGTTCACAGGAATGACGACTTGAGTTGGGCACTAACTTCTGCTGAGCAAACCTTACAGTAAGATTTAGTTCCAGGTAAAGATTTTGTTCCATTATAAAGATAAATCAAGCAAAGAATGAGAGAAACTAAGCAGGTTTTGTACTGGTAAGTTGGCTTCAGTGAAAGTCTTTTACTAGTATTTGTAATATCTTCTCACTTGAGACAGAAAAATTAGTCAGTGATTGAGGAACAGCTCCACAACATGGAAATGGGATGTTGTGCTCCTCCTTCCTGCATCCCAGTGTGACAAAGCTGAGAGGGACAGAGCTCTCCATCTGCACTCTGGGGCTGCTGAACTGGAACCTTACAGCACGTGCATTACACCTCAGGTGTAAACTCTAATAACATTCTATGGAAATGTGTTCTTTCTTTGCAAAAGAAGCACTTCTGGCTCCTGTTAAAATCCCACTATTCTGTTGTGTTTTGTCTGCAAGATGAGGGGATTCTGCTCTGCTTCTTTACTGTCCTGATGCCCCTATTTCTGTGAATGGAAAATTGGAGCTACCTCAAGCCACTTCTCTTTTGGAGGGTAATAATGACTACTTCAAATGTGCAACCCTATTTGCCTGCATATAAACTTTTAATAATGTTCATTAAACTTTATTAGAATTGTTCGTGCAGCCAGATCAGGGTTACAAATTAAAACCTCAATCCTGCAAATGCTTATGGAGCTTTATTCATGTAACCAAAAGGAAAAATTTCTCTTTCTATACTCATATACTTAACTGAATCTGAAATGTAAATACAGTGCTATTTATTTTCTTATCCTCTGGCATTAAGGCTAAAACTATGCAGGCAGGAAAGAAATTATAAGTTACTGGTGTTTAAAAAAAGAAAATAACTGCAGTACCTTTTTGAAACTGCATTTTTTTTTAAAAATATCATGTGGAAAAAAAATTTCTGTTGCAACAGACTTGGAAAAGTCAATGAAAAGAGTGATCTATGACTGTAGGTACATAATGATACACAGAAGTGCTGGCCAGAAGAGACACTGAAGTCTCTAGAAGTGTTGTAAGGAACTTCATGGGCAAAAGGATCAGATCAAACCAGAGCCTGATACAAGAACCCAGTGAAGCTGGAAAGAATTTTCCCATTGATACGCTTTGAATCAAATGCAGTGACCAACAAACTGCAGGACTGCAGGTATAGGAGCAGCCATAAAACCCCGAAAGAGTTTTTAAAGAAAGCAGAAATGAGTGTCATAAAGTCAAGGTCAAATTCCATCACGAACACAAGTACATGTGTGAGAGAATAATACCTCTTTTAATGCTAAGTACAGTATTTATGATTATTTATTTATCTTGGAACAAAAGGTAAATTAATCAATTTATTTTAAAAAGGGTGTTTTTATTCCATTGAGTAATTTCCTTTGAAAAAGAAAAATGTTTCCTAAACGCATTAGCAGTTAAACCTGATTTTTTTGTTTCTATCTGAGAGGAGGCTGCATATCATTATTCATGCATAATCTGATTTTAACGGATTCCTTGTTTACAATTTTTTTGGGTGCATTTTCTTATATAAGCAAGAATTAATATACTCAGGCATGAAAGAAATATGGTCTATTGTCTTTTTTTACAATTCTTTGGAATGTGCCATACATCATCTTTAACTCCCAATGATGTTCAAGGAAACACATATGTGTATTTATTCGTGTTTTCTGAGGAAAACACAAATAAATACACATATAAACAAGGAGAAATACACTAATAGGAAAATCATTTAAGGCTTGCACAGAGGTACATTAAGCATGTGTAATATAAGCAATGCAAATCATGAGCTGAGCCCAAATTTTTGAATAAGCACAAAAAATGACTTGAAGTTCATCCAGCCTGGCTGATAAGTGAAGTCAGAGTCACTGCCTGCTCCCTGACAGCAACCAGATGCCAAAAGCTCAGCCCTTCCATTCCTGCCTGCCTGCGGGAGGACCCCAGCACGAGGAGTTCCCTCTTCTCTAAATTCGAGCACCCTCCAGTGTGCACACCCAGTAACATCCACACACCAGTAACAACATCCACACACCAGTAACAACATCCACACACCAGTAACAACAACCACACACCAGTAACAACANACAACATCCTCACACCAGTAACAACATCCACACCCCAGTAACAACAACCACACACCAGTAACAACATCCCCACATCGGTAACATCATCCCCACACTGGTAACAACATCCCCACACCAGTAACAACATCCCCACACCGGTAAAAACATCCACACACCAGTAACCTCCACACACCAGGAACAACATCCACATATCCAGTAACAACGTCCACACACCAGTAACAACATCCTCACACCAGTAAGAACATCCCCACACCAGTAAGAACATCCTCACACCAGTAAGAACAACCACACACCAGTAACAACATCTCCATACCAGTAAGAACATCCCCACACCAGTAAGAACATCCCCACACCAGTAACATGGAGCCCATCCCCAGGCACTGAGCCCGTCCCACGCCGAGGGAGCAGAGGCTGTCGCTGACCCCAGCGCTGCTCCCTGCCAGGGTTCAGGGAGCCACGTGCCTCCAGAGAGAGCTGCTAATCCCCAGAGGATAATTCACACGAGAAACACGGTGAAATTTTGAGGCTTGCCTGCAGATCCACCCTTTCTAACCCTACTGGGTTTCCTGTCCTCACCCTAATTCCTTCCTGCTATTTCTCACACATTTTTCATAGTTCTGTACCAGTGAAGGTCTCAGAACACCTTGAATCAATACAACCTGCTTGATTCTTTTCCTTTTGACTTTTCATACTTTTTAATCAGGGGGAGTCACAGAGCCTGCAGCCTTTCATCATGTGTGGGCAAGCAGCTGCCCCGATATGTTAATTGTGAGGAAAAAAGGACAAAAGCAATTCTCCCTGCTCAAGTACAGAAAAATATAGGTGAATATGGAATACAGTAAGACTCAAAATGCTATGTCCCATGTAACCCATCAACATTTATTCCTGAGCTTCTTATTACAATATAATTTTGCTACTCCTTTTTCCTTTGAATTTTCTGTACATGGAATGACAAGCAAAAAATTTAATGTTCAGAACACCGAGACTATTTATCCTGCAGTAGCTAATAATACTCTTTTTTTCTTATTTATCCTTCATAATAATTGTCTTCTTCTCAGCAGCTAGATTGGTTTTTATTTATTTTTACAATTTAAAAAAAATATTTGCAGTTTTCATTGATTTTTGCCTACATGCAATAGTACATTTTGTGGCATTTTAACGAATTAAATTTCACATGGTCGATTTCACCAAACAGTAATTTTGCAAGAGTAGTTCACATATTCCTGTACAGGAAAGATGAAACAGATATAATAACTCTAGAGGTAGTGACTGGGTTGTAAAGTTTGACCTTATGAAAGAAGTAATGTGATGACCATTCAAAACTAAACTGTTGGAGGTCTGTAGTATTTTAGGGCCTGTCACAGTGTCCCTCTGAATGCTGCTCACAAATATAAAAGCTGTCTAACCTGTCTTGCAACTAAAATTAAAGTTTATTCCAACTAGTCTGTTCACAGAGCCAGATTCTAAGGGCAACAGTGACTTGGCAAAACGCAGGTCAAATCCATCTTTTCCATTTCAGAATTTCTCTTTCAATCTAAGGTTTAACAAGAAATAAAAGATTTTATAGTAAATTTGTCTATAATTAAAAGGATATACTTGTCGCCTAAATGTCTGATTTACATCACTATAGGCTTTGCCAGGATCACCTCCCAACGTGCTGAAACTAGTCCTACTTCCCAGTGAATACCCCAGCATTCCAAAGGTATCTGTGTGCCCAGCTTCTGCAAAGTTGCCACCTAACGTCTTTCATCATGTTGACTGAAATCTCAAAAACTGATTTTTTACTGATAGATTAGTTTTGATGCACAGAGCCTGAAGTAGTGCAGCTGCTTTGCAATCTGAACCATGCACTCCATCAAGAACAATGATGTTCACCACGCTGTGCTGCCAAATCTAGCCCTGCAGGCGAATCTGAGGGATACAGGTGTCTCTGGAGGCAAATCAGCCATACAAAATATGGCCACACAAAAAATATAAGAAGAAAACACTCCCAGTGAGCTTACTAATAGGTCTTTGCAACCTGTCTTTTACATTTAGATTAATCAATAAAGTAATAACTATCATTGTCAATCTCTATTTCTCAATTACACAATTTTCTTGGATATTATCTCTAATCAAAATACCCTACTTGCTAATTCATGCCCTATCATGACATTTTGAAAGAGGGAGTTGGATTCCCTGACTGGTTTAGAATATAATGAAAATTGAATAATCATATTTTAACATATTTTCAAAAGGAAAACTCAACTTACTTTTAACTCCATAATTGTGACCTGGTCCCTGTTCACTAACCCCCTGGTAGGCACGGGGGGCTGGTGAGAGGTCCCACCAAAGCCTTGTCCTTTTCAAGTTGGACAAGACCCAACACCTGAGCCACTCATGGTGGCCCTTTGCTGAACCCTCTCCAGGCTTTCAGTGTCTTTCTTATTTTCTTTGCTATTTACTAATACACTACAGCAGCTATCCCAAGGTGACTGGCAAAACAGAATCCCAGAAGCCAGTGTTGTCTTTTGATTAAAAAGATGTTTTCTGCTGGTATATTCTAGCCTGAAGTCTATCGGTGACATACTGTATTTCTGAGTTTTCTCATTCTTACATTTGATATTTATAGTGTCTCCCCCTCTTCTAGACATGTAATAACTTATTTACTCACAAGTGACCTGAGAAAAGAAGTTGACATAGTAACATTGTTGTACTTAGAAGATTAGAAATAATGGAGAGATGGTCTGTATTAAAATATGATCACTGACTTGAACTGCATAGAAAAGGCAGTTAGAGAATAATTCCCATTCTTGTTCTCCCAGGAGCAAAGCTGCACATTCACTTTTGGTTTCAGCTCCAAATTGCAGTGATGTTCAACTGAAAAGTGCACCTATTTACAATTATGGAACTCTTCTGTGCTCCTGACTGCTCTTTTCCTGTGGTTTAACTTAACTGCAGCAGAGAGAGGCTGGATGGGAGCAGTGAGAGATGACATCACATCTGTCTGAATTAACAACGTTACAAACAACTACACCAAGTTCAGCTGAATGGATTAACAAATAAGCAGAACTACTCTTTCCCATTGCTTCCCAACATATGTCACAAGAACTCCAGCCTTTGGCAAATTCTCCTTTAAAGAAAGACTAATTAATTTCACATTCTTGTTTTTGTACATATTAATACCTTTTATAGGTCCTTAACCTGAACAGTCATTTAACTTTTCAAGTTTTAATGTGTCATATGTCTTTAATAAATAACTGCTAGTGTTGTTTCTTACACCTTATTTTTCTCCTCTGCACACACTTCTACATATACAAATGCTGTGGCTTCTCTCTCTATAAATTATAAAGGATTGTCTATATTAAAGATATTCTACTCTGTTTTATTTAATTTCACTGATTAATACTTTCATTCACTGATCATGCAAATACTTTGAATGCAACCAATGGAAGTAATCTCACAACTGAACAACAATAATTTCAGTTTTTACATGTACAATGAAAACATCTTGTTAGTATGCATCACGAGAAACTGGAAAAATAAGTTCCATCCCTCACTTGGTTACCAACTTTTTTTTTTGATCTTGACTGTATAAAAGACATCAAGCTAAAACTTGGTGCTCAGGGTTCCTCACTATTTGATTGCAATCTGCTGTGTGAGGAACTGAAGCTGCCCTTCAGGGATGTGACAATGGCAGAGTGCTTTACCTCCTGCCTCTCCAGAGGAGCTGGAGAAGAAATTTATCCACACTCTGTTAAAGAGCCACTGAGGATAGTTAAGAAGCATATTTTCTAGTGTTGAGGTTAAGGAGTTAGCTGGATAAGAGCCAGGATTAAAAGAGCTGCAATAACTCAGGGTTGTAGGTCTCAGCTGATTGTCCACAGGTTTGGCGTAGTTCAAAACCACCCTGAATTTTGGCAATACCTAGGTTCTGCCTCTTCAAACCTCATTAACAATTTCAGTGACCTGACTGTTACAGAAACATCACCAAAGCAGCATGCACAAGGAAGGAAATGTGATGTGAGGAAGCATAAAGGACTTTTGAC
Source organism: Ploceus nigricollis (assembly GCA_013399945.1). Lineage (NCBI taxonomy): Eukaryota > Metazoa > Chordata > Aves > Passeriformes > Ploceidae > Ploceus > Ploceus nigricollis. Next base: position 1,502,051 of record VXBC01001330.1, on the reverse strand, counting down.
AGATGAGCTTCTTGATCAAGCATATGCAAGTAATAAAGGGTAGTTTTAAGACTTATGTGACCTGGTCTGACAAGAGTTAGTGAGTAAATCTCACTGGTGTCTCTGAGAGAGGAAGTTGTAAGAAACTCCTTATTTGAGATTTGTGATACTGAGCTGAACATTTTGAAAGTAGACTAAAAAACTTGTCAAAGTCTCAGTTTCTAGCACTAACAAAAAATAAAGAACTGGACCTGCTCCCTGTAACTGTTTTCCTACTTTTTCCTTCCAAAGGCTTGGGCTTCAGCACCCCTCTTTAGATAAACCATATCAAAAACAGGTGGGGGAACACATCATTGCAACAGCAGAGTGCAAACCTGTAGCTGTTCTCTGAAGAGAACCCAGTATCAACGACACTCAGTGCTAAAACTTGGAACATCTCATTGGACTCTGTCTTTTTGCAAGCCCCTTGGAGGCTGCAACATCAGAGGAGAAAGATTTAACATTTATTGATTGATATTTAGTAATTTTTCTTTACCAAAATTAAGTGCAACGCTGCCAAATCCTGCAGACCATAGTTTTCTCTACACTTGTTGCTAAGAAAAGAAAACTGCACCAGATCTTTGGCTGATACAAATGGGAATAGCATTCATGTCTCCAGGGCAGAGCTACAAACTGAAATTATGGAGTAATTAGTTCACAATATTGTGATGGCTCATAAAGAATTCTTACAAATTAAATGAATCACAAGTTGTCTTCTTAATTTTAAAAATATTTTTAACAAATTCAATTCCCCTTCTAGGTGCCTTTCCTTGTCCTTAGAATTCCAGTGGATTGTTACAAAAGGGAAAAACTGCAGTAATTTTTCAATGATGTGGTAATAAATCTTGGTATATCTAATGGTGATAACAAGAAATGATGAAACTGAAGGGTATTTTCAGTATTAGTCAATCTAGGACTCAAATTTTATTTTCTACAGCTAATTTTCACAGTTCCACATTGAAGAGTGTAGAGAATAGGATTCTTATAACAACACTTGAACACCTATTGGTATATAATTAATCACACAGTATTTTCATCACTGACCTCTAGGAAACCTGGAACAGATTTTTCATTATTTTTCATTTATAACAGGCAAACTGAGTAAGACAGAATAAAATACTTTTTCCAAGAGTCATAGATTAAACTGGACCAAGAGCAGGGGTTCTTGGATCTGTTATTTCCTTCAGCTCATATTGCTAAACCTTTTATTCTCAAGTCAGTCAGAGCTGTTGAGATATTGTGGACTGCTTATTCTGCTTTTTGGCAGCACTGCTAATTCTGTGCAAAGTGGTAGGATTTAAGTGTATGACTTTCAAAGTGTAGGATTTCTGTGTATGACTTTAAGTGTATGACCACTGCTGCCCATATTTGAAGTCCTTATTTTCATTTAATATTAGATAACTGAAGATATCATTCATAAAATCAGTATGACCACATGAAATTACCTCTCTTTGAGAAAAGACCTGTTCCACTAAAAAACACAAATGGACTCTAATGACATAACTTTGTTAAGGAGCCCTCTCAGTGTTAGTGTGCAAATGACACCAAGAAATTAGAATTCTTTAATACAAACCTTTCTGTGCTTTACTGGTGCCATTAATGCCCCCTCTGTTCTCAGAAGTGACAGAGATGGGAGGGAGAGAGGGGCACGTCATGGTCCTGTGGCACTCAGGTCCCCGAGCTGGCCCCACACTGAGCACCTCCAGGGCCAAAAGCACCTGCTTCAGAGAGACCTTCTACCAAAGATGGATCTGGGGCTAGCCTGAAAAACACATTCACCATTTTTGTATGAGATCAATTGCTGCTGCCCAGACTGCTTCTGTGTAATTTGGAGGATAATCTGAGCCAAATGAGGAAGATATTTGCATTTTGCAAATGACTGGCAGTAGTCTAAACAAGAGATTAAGATGACTATATAATTTCTTTGCTCCTTCACCAGAAACAACTGTGTTTATATTTACCAGAAATCTCTTATGTGAACATTCATTTCCAACCAAAGCTGTTCTACCATATGGATCAGCTATTTTATTTTCTCAAAAAAAAACAAAAAAAAAGGTTAATTTATGATGGAATATTTCTTTGACTATTTCTATAGGATGATGGGGGACACAGGTAACCATAAGGTTTTATCTGTACAAAGAGAAAATGTCAATATCTGTAAAGCCATGAGCTTTTCACTTCAACTGTCTTGTCATTGTATTCACGAGCTATAAGTTAACAGAGATTTAGAAAGAGCAAATAGATTGTTATTTAGGATAACTAGCATTAATATAAGGAGGAAAAAAAAATCCAAATTTAGATACAGAAGCAACAGACATGAAAAAACAGAGACATGAGAGGCACAATGAAATGGGTCTACTTCTAACACACTAAACCTCGTACCATTGTCTTATGGATATGGTGATTAACTTTATCAGCCATACAGCAACTGTTGTTCTTATTTATTTTTTGTGTTGCCAAAAGTTTTCAAATGCAAAACCGTAAAAGTCACAATAATTAAAGGAAATGGTGAAAGTTCATCTCTGCGAAATTAAAATTAAAAAAAAAAAAAAAGGAAAAAGAAAAAAGGAAGGAAGGAAAGAAGGAAGGAAGGAGTTTAAAACCTAGATGTTTAGACAGTCCTGCAAGCCCCCTTGTGACCTTACTCTGATATTTAACAAAACATTAATCTTCTTGCCAGCAATTATAAAGAATACAGTGATGTAGCTGGGCTCAGTGAGTGAGTAATAGTAATTCCATTGTTCTCTTTTATTTATGCCTTGGCTGTACCAGGCAGATGAGGTAAGTTGGGGCTTTTTATATGTTATTATTCTGAACTGGCAATACATAAAGGCTGATTACACAAATATCTGTCTGTTTCTGAAGCACTGTTTCACACCTCCTTCCAGCTCATGATCAAAGCGTTTCAACATTTTATTATGAAATCATGAATCCCTGCTTAGTTTGCATATGAATTATAGCCTTTAAAAAAAACCACACTGGTGTACAACAGTGACAGTGCCTTTTGAACCAAGGAACAAAACAAGGTGTTACACATTACTTCTGGAAGGCAATGACTTGCTGATTAATTCTGTTTGCTGGAGCACAGTCCAACCTCCCTAGTGAATACATAAGCCTTGAGACCAAAGACATTTTTTTTTGTGAACAGGCCAGTGATTTTTTTTCATCTTGTAAGAAACTGAGCTCTATTAAGAAGTTGAGAAAATGTTGTCATGTAGCTGTAACCAAAACAAAACTACAAGAGCTTCCCTCTGCTTTTCTGAAATGCAGTAGCTATTCTAAAAATGGAAAATAATCCAATTGTCCAGTTACTAGCATCCCACTGTACAAGCCTTGCATTCTGAAAGTTGCTGAGTGCGTTCCACCCGTGTGAATACAGCACACTGAAAGGAGACAGTGAAGGAGAGCTCCGTAAGCCATACACAACACCTATTTCCTGAACCTATTTCTTAGCAGAACTGCTATGGCGCTTTAAGATTCACACTTACTAAATTTCAAGGATCAAAGAAACTCTTTATGTTCAATCTTTCTACTTCAGAAAGAGGAGGGGTCAAGGTATCCACTCTGATTTTTTTACCTTCTGAGAAACTTGCATTTCAGAGTCACAGGACTGTGAATAGAAGACATAACACTGAGTTTTGTAAGAACAGCATCCAGTTGCTGATGCTTATGCCAAGATGTGGCATTCCTGTATGACCTATACACCTAATTGAATGCCAGTAGTTGATCTTTTACATATACCATGTTTTCCTCACAGTAGTCTGAAAAAGTGCCATTCTTATAAAATATAAAATATGCTAAGGATTTTCCAAGTTTGTTCTGCATCATACATATATGAACTGTGAGCAATCTTATGAATAGAAATACAATTTTATAAGGTTTTACTGTCAGTAATTTGCAACTATTAATTTTGTTGAAAGCCATGCCATTTCTGTCACTTCAGTCATAGCAGGATTTGGCCCATAATTATTGGCTTTCTTTTTTTTTTTTCGTAATGAAGTCTTCCCCCTCTGTTCACTTCTCTGTATTGGCAGATGCAGATCATCTTTATAAATCTGATAATGTCACCAAATCAAAATTTAAGGTAGGAGGGCAAAGGGAAACTACTTCTGTTTCATGACCTGCCAAAAGAATAATCTAAACTCTGATTGCTGCACTTCCCCACAGCTATACAGCGAAAGATCATGCGGCCAAGGCAACAGCCAAGCTGAGAGCACTTGGTTTGTTAAAAGATTTTTCAGATCATCAGTAGGTGGCTGAAGTAATTAAACTTAATACAGCATTTGTTTTCTGAGCAGCTAAAGGCTTAGCTTGTCACACTGAATCGTATTTTCCTCTTGGAGTAAATGCATGGAGGTTATCCAAAAGCAGATTCAACTGAATGGCATCTGTGTAACCTGGCTCTGTCTCACTGCTGGGCTCTGGGGCCATGAACACTCACACATCTTTTGTCATGATATCAGCCAAGGAGTTATTTTGCTGGCCAATTCAACACATCTGAAACATTCTGTAAAACTAGCTACTACTTCACATGTTCGCTGTGAAATAACTCTGAATGTGCATCTTTGACCTTATAATCATTTCTTCAGCACAGTCTAAAATTGGGTGGGTTTAGAGTCTGTGCATTAAAGTAATTGCATTTTTTACCCTAGCACATTTTAAAGCAGAGCAGAACAGCACTGCGGTGTGTGAGACTAGCAATTATGCTTTTATCAGTATAAATACATTATTATTGAAATGAATGAATTAATATATAAAACCTCCATGTGCAGACTAAATAAAAGCGCCAGACCAAAGAAGGAGAGATCCCTGTCTGAATGTCAAACTTCAGAAAATAATCCATCTGGTTCTATTCACAGACAGACAGGCTGCATCTCAGAGTACCTTGCAAAATCACTGCTCTCCATGCATGAGACACAAACTCACAAAGGCAAGAATTCAGAGTTGAGCCTTAAGCCCTGTTCATAATTTGTTTCATTGTCCCAGCACATATGAGATATGTAAGACCCCCAGCAGCTTTGAGGCTCCTGTTCTGTTCCTGCACAATAGGGGTGAGTTAAGGATTGCATTGTGTCCGTATCCCCTCAGTTCTGGTGCCTGTGTAAGCTTTAAAGGAGATATTTAGAATTATCTGAATGAGGTTTTATGGTAATGTTGAAACAACAAAATAATATTTGGGAAAAGTAATAAAATCCTCTCTCAAACTAAGATACATTAAAACTGGCTCAGTATATCACGCAACTCATTATGTGGAATTACACCATTCCTCTGAGCTATGAATTTACATAATACTGGAAACCATAAGAGATAAGAAAAGACACTTGTAGCCAATGCTGTAAGAAAAATATTTTTAATATGAGAAAATATACTTTTTCAGAGCAGATATTTATATGCTCAACCTAGTAAATTTCTACTTCAAAAACTAATTTTATGTAACTAAAATTTATCAAAGCTAATGTTACATAATTTGGTTTTGTCCATTTTTTACACTATTATCTTAATAATTAATTTGTAGTCTCATGAATCCCTGACTTTATGGGATAGATATTACATTAGCTAGACTCTAATGGATCACAATGACAACTGCTTTTAAAAACATTCCTGTATCACATGCACAGAACCCATCACCATGGAGAATTTAAATAATATTAAATACATAGAGAAAAATTTCATAATTAGATGCAGTTGCCACAATAAGATGCATTCAAAAGGCTTAGAAATCCTCATTCTTTACCTATTTTCTACTTAAGTGTATAGAACATAAGAACCTTTCTGTAAAATTTGTAAAAATTATACTTTCAATATTATCAATAAGAACTGAGCTGCATGTTGCACAAAAATTTAGTGTGCACCTTGAGGCGCTCAGAATTAAAAAGGCTACCCAGGAACACAATGGGATTGTATTATGCTGATACAATTAGGATATTATACCATTTGCCACTTTGCTGACCCATGGAGACTTGTATTCTCTGCCTGGAAATATCTGATGGTTTTGCAGGTTAATTAGAGATAAGATTGTTCACAGCTCTAGAGCTCCAGGTCAAGATGACTTCTAGGTCTCCCAAAACTGGAACATGTAGAGAATTTTAGTTAAGTATTGCTGGCTTGAGGACATCTTAAATAATGAGAAAAGAGCCACAAGCTCAGCACAACCAGTAGAAGTCCTACAGCCCAAGTTATTTTCATTTCAGATTTCTGAATTATGAAGGCAAAAGGACTGTAATGAGATTTTATTACCCAGAAGCAAAGCTGTAAGTAGCAGTGGTTTAAGAAAAATCCTGAAGAAACATAAGGTGGAATAATGTGCTCTTCTGGGAATAAAACAACCTTCAGCTTCTTTAGGGTAGGTAGATGCTCCTTCCTGAGGGCTCTGGCTGCAGTTAACTTGGCTGAACTTCTCAGAAAAGCAGTTATACTTCTCTTTTGAATACTCCTGCTGCCAGAATGCTGAGGGTACCCTTCTAATTCAGGAAAGTGGACAGGGAAGAACAAAGGAGGAGGATATAAACACTTCCTGATTAACACAAGTGTGTCTTACCTTTAAATTTTCTGAGAAATTTTTTGTTTCCTCTTGTTCTCCAGCTGCAGTTGGAGCTGCAGTTACTAAATTTCTGCAAAAGTGAATGAGGAAAAATTGTTATTTTGGGGCTCTAACTTGGCATTCAACACTTGAGACTTCTGTTGGTGAGGTAATCTTAGCTTGCTCACACTTCTTGTTGCCATATGGAATTTAGAGCAACCTTTGACTCTGGTTTCTTCTCTCTTTCCTATTCTGAGCTACTATTTCCACTATCAACTGCATTTAATGCACATTTCCAAACTGTGCTTACAGTTGGCAGCAGTATGTCTAGGTCAACTTCTAATCAATTACTGTAAGAGTCTTCCTGACAAACTTGCTACACTTTTGCTCTCAAAAATGGAGACTCATGGGAACCAGATACCTCAAGAGATTTTCTATTTTTCCTCAAATTTTCTCGTTACTCTGATGTTTGTTACATTTCTTGAAATCATTCATGTATATCACACTGATGGTCAGTTTGCATAGCCATTCTGCAATACAACTGAAAAATGCAGCCATTACTATGATCACAGAAACATTTGATGATTTTGTAACTTTAAAACAAGCTGTTGTGGCAAGACAATTCATAGTCTCACACAAGAATGTACAAAACCAAAAGGTCAGAAGCTCTCTCATGGTACTCATCCTCAGAGGCAGGTAGAAGATCAAACACACATACTCAAAAAAAGGTTTTCACTCAGAATTTGAGGTTCTGCTCTTGGGCACACTTGGACCATCATTCACAGAACCAACAATTTAAGCTTTCTTTCTCCTACACCCCATGCTTTGAATGAACTTGCATTCTCCAAGCACAGCTCGTCACTCCTCCTTTTCTCCAGTGGCTTCACCTCTTTTGCCCAGTATATGAGGTAGCTGGAACCATTCCTAAAGTAATTTTAACATATTTTTGCTACCTTCTGAATAATTTTGAAAGGAAAAATTGTCTTCTACTGAGGTTACTCTACATTAGCCTAAGGAACTTTGGGATTGTCTCAAAAAACTTTTAACAAAGTAACAAGCAATTCTTGTTCAGATGAATAAACACTTAAAATTGGGTACAAAGGTACCAAGGTCCCTAATCCCAGTCCCATTCAATGAGATTCTGGTACTTAATTCTCATGGTTTGCACCTTAGAGATTTTGGCACAAAGGAAATGAGATGAAAATTGGTTTCCCATGAAGCTTCATGTCACGTTTGGTACAGGACTGGTTTGGCAAACATCCAGGCAAAGACACCGTATTGCCACAGGCAGGGAGGTGAGCATTAGTTCTGCAGCTTCTGCATCAGCCACGTTGCACTGCTGAGCAGAACAATTGTCAAATACTTTTAAAAGCTAAACTCCAAAAGCACAGAAAATGGCTATGGGATTAAGCCATATATGAGTTTTAAAGATATCTTTTGTCTCTGTAGCATCTGTTCTCATTATGAACTCATTTTCTTATCTATGCTTGGGTCCATTTCTTAAATCTGAACACAGGACAAATATTTCCACTGGCTTACATGGGTGATTGAATCTGAAAATAATACTTTCAATATGGTTAATTCATCAGGAAAATAAAAAATACATTTGCACAATTTTAGTACGTCTCTTCCTTTAGTACTTCTCTTACTTAACTGTAAATGTAAATTTACATTACTTTGTAAATTATGCTATAATTATCTATATAATCTCAACATCTTTAACAAATTAACAACAAGAAGTATCAGTGAAAAACAAGTTACATCCACTTGAAATAAATTAAGCTGCTATTTATATCTGATACACATCCTTCCCAGTCATGATGGGACTGATGTAAGACCATCACTTCAGTCAGATATTCCCGTCTCTCAGACATTTCCTTGCTCTCTCTTGCCAAAGTCTCTTGTTAACTGTTCATGAAAGGTCTTTCTAGAGACTTATCTGCTGCATGAGGTCCTTAGCATGACTCTCTTTATTCATGCTGAGATCATATCTACTGATTTTCTAGCTCTTCTCCACCAGGTTCTGTGCTGCAGTCCTTCCTTTTTGAAGTTTCTATTTTCATAGATGACCATTACTTTCTTATATTTAATTCCTCCTAAGTGCTGTAATTTCCCAAATGTTTTTAATTCCATAAGCTGTTTCCTGTGATCTTCTCCAGACTACTTCTCAGCATGGTTTTCAGCTTTCTCTGGGGCTATATTTTTTTTATCCACCTCTTCCTCTCCTCTCTCTTCCCTCAGCATACAACAGCACTGGCCTCCTTCAGCCATAGCTCATTTGTCTGTTTAGCATCTGTTTGTCATTCATACCCCTTGATGTTAGAACACTCATCTTTTTCATATTCCCATCTACAGCCCACTGTGAACAGTTGCACAATGCCTTAGAGTCACCATAAGCATTTAGTGCTATTTCTTCTATTAGGATATTTGTATCCTTATCTCCAATGCTCTCCTTTTTCCCCGGGAAATTTTAATATTGTCATCACTGGTTTGAATTTACTGTTTCCTGCAGCTGATCTTTAATTAGAAAGCTGTAATGGGACAGTGTACTTGCAGAAGCCTCATTTGTCCAGACTCCATGTATAAGAATCTGTTCCTAAATACAGAGTTTGTCAAAATGCAGGTCTTCCATTACTTTTATTACAGATAAGGGAGCCCACTGAAAATGTCCTAATTTGTCCTGATACTCAGAATTCACAAACACCACAAATAAACTGGCATCACTTCATGAAAACAACATTGTACTTTGGAGACAACAACTGCTAAAATTGGTATGTAGTAGCCATGCTCTTCTAGGCTTTCTCTGTTGTGTTTCTCGATGCAGCTGTGAATCAATGCAAGCTAAACCAGGTAGAATTTTTACAGAATGTTCTATCCTGAGGCTAAATGATTTTCCCCCCATTGCCCTGAAACTACTGTAATCAGTATTTATTCTCGAAAAAACTTGAAGGCCATAATCATATATCAAGGCCCTGTTGTGACATGTAAATACACCCATTTTTTATATAACATAAGAGAGCTTGCAAGCCATGCATGTGAGTGATGCAGTGAATACAAAACAGATGAGGAAAGCCCAAGGTAAGAGTGAGATGATAATGGCTGGTGTAATAAGCAGTGCTACTGCACCTCAACTGCTTAAACTAATGTAATAACTACTACCATGCTAAGAAAAGGCATTAAGAGCAGAATGGTGGTTTATTGTCTGCTCTCTTCTGAAATTTACTCAGCACCAAAGTATTTATTAGAAACATATTTATTGTGTACTCACTTTTGGATGTGCCATATGTTCCTCTGCTGATGATGTAATAATTTGTGTTTATTTTTTTTTAAGTGCTGTATAAAAAGACTAAAGATGAAACTGGAACAAGTCATTAGATATCAGTCCTGAATGTGAGATCAGTTTCATAGGAAGACAGTCATGCCTCCAACAAGAAGTTTGCTCTAATGAAATGAAGGAGATCAAAGATGATAGAAAGCAAAGCTATGTAATGAAACAGTGATTTAAGAAGCCTGGGACATTTATTTTATTTTCATTGTAAGATAGGTTACTTGCCTTACAGTTTGGTATTGTTTATTCTGGTGTCTGTACATGGTTTTGATTATATTAATTACATTATTGGCCAAATTCTAAACTGTTGTAAATCAAAATTACTATTCTGACTCCAGTGAATGACAGTGACTTATACCAGCTGATAATCTACCCTTCAATGCCTTACAAATGCAGGATAAAGCCTTTGCAAGCCTTCTAAAAAGTTTGTTTGTTTGTGAAAATGTTACAATTTATTGTCGTTTTGCAAATGGATAGAATTTCTTGCTGTAAATACTTTAATTACTATTATAAAATGAATTGAAATTTAATTAAAGATGAAAAAAAGCACAGTGGAAATTTTTAAAAGGATAAAACCAGCGAGAAACACTCCCAGATCTGAATGTCATTTTAACAGTAATTTGAACCAACATCTGAAACGTGTTATATAATTTTAAACATATACTAAAAATTATTTTCTTCCAGCTTAGAGCAAGTGCAGACTCAATAGTTGTTCCAAAGCTTTTAGCTATTTCCCCCCCTCAATCTCTAGACATAAACAAACAAGAATGCTAATTAAAAAAGTTACTTCAGGCAATAATCTTGTCAAAGTAGTTAAAGAGGGTTAGACTCAATCATCAGAAGGTAGGGCAACATCTAGAGAAAGCATTCATCATATAAACATATTGCATTTATTTAATCAGTGATTCTCCAACAGTTTGAAACAAATGCCTTGGATATTATTGAAAATATTACTTTTTCTCTTAATGAGACAATCAAAGGTGTGTTTGAGTCTCTTGAGGTATAAAATGAACATGACACTGTTCCAAAAGGCATTTATGATACTAAATAGGTGGGCAGGTTTTACCGAAAATTGTTGTACCCTAAATTCCCTAAATTTTCCTTGTTTCTCAGAGGCTGTCACCAATGGCACCACGTGCTGTTTCTCCACTGTGGCAGCAGTTTTACTGGGGTTTATGGAGGGCCCAGTACAAGTGGGGAAAGCTAAACCTGATTTCTAAAAGGACTTCAGACTAGTTTGTGTGCAGGCACTGTCAGCGTGTCAACAGCTCGGCTGTGGGCTTCCTTGGAAAAGGAATGTAAACTCAGCAGGTTTTATTGGGTACAGCTGAAGGGTTGGACACCAAATGCATCTCTCAGGGTCTAAGCAGGCTGCACACACATCTGGAGTGCCCTCGAAGAAGGTGAGTGCGGCCTTTGAGCGGGCAGAGCTGTGGTGGGGCCATGGACCAGGGATGGCCACACAACGAGGATTTGTATTGATGGTGTAGCTCAATATGCCAATCCAAATGAACTTAATGTTCTGTAATTTATGCTTTTCTTTTTAAGACAACATGTCCTCATGTTTTTCCAAGAATAGATGTATAACTTAGTATTTTGGGCACTGATCCACTTTACACATTTCCTGATCTGCCCTTGTGTTACTGGAAAACATTTTCCAGGATGAAATCTCATCCTGGTTTGTGCAAGCAATAAAATCAATTCAATTGAACAGAGATGATGTTCAATTCTGTTGACATTTATCAATATGATTTAGAACCAAACAGATAAATTTCTTCTAGTAGACCAAACTTTTAATAGTATATTTGTGTAGCACTTGCAGTGAACTTAGAACAGTCTGTGTTCTGCATAATGTTTCAAATAGGAGCACTAAAATGGTACATTTCTTTCCCATTGAACAGAGATTTTATGTTTCTGGCAATGGTTTTGTAAGATAATGTACTTGTTAGCAAAAAAACCACTCAGAAAATAACCCTAGCCAAAAAAACCACTCAGAAAATAACCCTACTCCTACTTTGATGCACAACTATAGCAACAGGTTTTTATAGGTATGGATAAGACCCATCTTATTTTTACACATTATATTATTTCATTTTCTCAAAAGTCAAAGATACTTATCTTAGTGAAGGGCTTCTTCACGGATCACGTTTCCCTATTTTTTTCTAGGCTACCCTCAAGATGAATGAACTTTATCTTTCCAGGAAGTTAAATTTTTTATTTAAAATGTGAAATCTTGTTGAGTTCCAGGGTTAAGTGCATGGTTTCAAAACATATGCTTCTCTTATTTCTAGCTATATTTAACATTCCTTTATCTTGAAACATTTTACACAATTTCTCAGAAATGCCATTTGTTTAAAAATAAAAATAAATTTCTGAGAATAAAGCCTCCAGCAGGACCTCTATTTGCATATAGGACACAACCCTGGCAACAATTTAACTCCAGCTAGTTGGAGAAATTCCACCTGGACTAAGTGTCCCACAATCAAACTGGTGTGTGTTCCAGAAGATGGTTCACTATCAGATGACAAATGACAGTATGTTGCATTTCTCTTTGCATCAAGAGAAATATAATCATTTATGCAGGAATTTTACATAGGCAAGTGGGCCTAAATTATTCTACTTTGTGCTGGGCCTTGCTTTCAGAGCACTTCATGGGTCAACTTTACAGAGCCCCAGGTCAGACTGGGATTCCCACTGAATCTGGCAAGAGTGCACTACCTTCTAGACTATTACATTTCATTAATAAACTACTCCCAGATGTTTCCCTGTTAAATATTTCAGCTGGGGAATCAGGACCTCCAAGATATAAAACTAAATAAACAGAAAGTTTTCGAGTGTTTCAGAGTTACTCGTAAGAGAAAAGCTACAACATGCTTTTGGGAGCTATGCTACTTCTATTATCATTAGGAAAGAGCCAGTCCTGAATAAACATGAAGAATTTGAGAGCTACAATAATTAACACACGAATACAGCTGACTTCGTAATGGCCAGCACTGTTTCATTAATGAAAGTGTTCTGTTAAACAATCTGGATAAGATCCAGGGTGTTCCCACCACAGAATAAGTGATACCTCTTGTACTGCCTTGCATCAGGTGCACGGCAATGGTATTACACAGCAAGATAAGGCTACTTGATCTATTAAAATTGCAAGAAATAAATAATTACTGAAAATACTTACAATTAGGACACTCTTTAAAAGGCAGAATTGAGTGCTACTTCCCTCTTATCCACTGTGTCTCACATCCAATCAGTTCTGCCCTTATACCTGCACAAGAGAAAAAGGAATAGTTTAAGGTTTTGATGAAAAAACAAGTATCTAATATGGTCTAACCAGTCATAGAGATATGACAGCATCCTCCCGCCTTGCAGATTCTCAGTGAATATTCTAACCCCCCCCAGACACCTTCTGTATCAATTTTCTCAATGACTCCTATTAAGATTTTAATGTAGAATTTCTACAGTTATGCAGAGATAACACAGAATTATTGCAGGAATATTTCTACAGTACTGTAGAAATATTTACTGGAGCTGAAATTCAAAATGTGCTTTCACATAGGAGGGCATAATCCCAATATTTCATATTCTAGTGCAGAAGGAGCTCCATTAGACCAATCACCATAATCTGGAGGCAACTATCTTTGCTTTTCCTCAAAAACTTCTATTTTTATAACTTAAGAGTGTTGTATGAACCTTTCTGCTTTTAATGAGATTTTATTTTCTGTCAAAAGACATTTTTTTCTCAAATGATTCTTAATATTGCCTTACAAAACATAGATTTGCCATGAGAAAAGGTAGCTAAAGTGCATTGCACAGCCCCTTGTTTCCCGTAACGTTCCACTGAATTTCATAGAAATAATCTAGTGGAGAACTACTACTCAACGTGAATAATTGTGAGACTCTGCCTGCCACGTATCTATCATGATCATCTAAGATAGCTATAGTCCACAGTATTCAAACTGTGGGAAATGGCATAAAACTGCACAACAGCTACAAAAAAAACAACCAAGATTGATTTTCTAGTACCATTAGGTCTATTGCACTCAAGTATGTTAAAAGTGAATAATAATAATAATTTTTAAAATTACAAATAAAGGTCTAACTAAGGCTATGAGGACATAAAAAACAACTATGACAGACTACTGTGAGGGCAGTTCAAAAGGGCTATAATGTATTTGTGAGACTTAAGTATGTGCTACTAATACTTTCATTAAACAGTAAACCTATACTTTGGAGATTTTTGATTGTGACATATGTTGGAATTTACATTAAGGAGAGATGGCTACTCATAGACATTACTGTTTATAAATAATATCTATTTTATGTAACATACAAACTACCGGAATTATTTAAAGGCATGCTGATACTGAAAAATGAGTATTGATTAAAAGACAAAAACAATCTCCAAGAAAATTAAGCATTGAAATCAGACAAAAACATTAAATAAAAGAATGAGCGGTACCCGTAACTTGGAGTGCCACTTCCCAAGAAACACATACAGTAGCAAAATCTGTTTTAATTGCATATGGGGACTTTGCCTGGATTATGCCCAGGCACATGACAAACCATTACCAAGTCCCCTGTTGGGAGTAAGGACAAAAAGGGCTTTTACTTGGCTTGTTGCCACTCTTCTCAGGAACAATAAGTCAGTCACTAGTCACAAAACAAGAGTCCCCTGCATCAAGCCAGCCACCCCCAGGGAGGCTCTGGCTGGCAGCAGTTCCAGGCAGCTCCAGCTTCCCAGTGCTGGGGGCTGCCAGCCCCTCTCCTTGGCACCAACTAAACTGGGCTCTCCAGTCATCCCCTCTCTTTACAACTCCTCCTCATTGCTCTGGATCACATTCTTTTCTAAAGTTATTGCATAGCAAAGAGAGGCAGTTTAAGACTCCAAGCCATGAAATATTCTCCTGATTAAGGAGTAGTCACATTCTATATTTCCAAATGGGATGAGTTTCATTGCCTCTGGCAAGAGCAGTGTGTACAAGGCTACTGCATCATGAGTAGGCTCAGAGTAATCAATGGTTAACTGGCCAAATAAAGGACAAACACTACCACTGGGGCCCCAGCAAGGGTCATGGTAAAGGATCTGGAAGGCTTCTGATTCCTTAAGAGCCTAGAAGGCATAGAGGTCTTCTGAAAAGTGAGTTACACTCACTGTAAGCACCCAACGAGTGCATTTTGAACATCCCACAGATGTCAGCAAAGGCTGACCACAAAATCAAGGGATCTTCTCAGCCTGGTGAAACAGAAACAATCTCAGCCACCCAGAAACTCTGTTTTAATGAAAAATGGGGGAACAAGATACAAAAAGAGTATGTACATTTGCAGTACACATTTTAAAAAATATTTTTGTAGGCATCTTTAAAGACAAGGGAAGGAGTCCCTTATCCCTTGTCTTTCCCATTGTGTCATTTGTTATCATGGTACTTCCATAAGGACTTAGCCTCCCTCCACCTTCTGAATTCCTAATCTGGTGATGCTATTGCTCAAAATGACATTTTATTTCCCCAAGAATCGCACACGAGTTGAACTAATGCCTGGTAAGGAAGATTCATTGTGACTTTATTCAACATTTTGTATAGTTGCACAAGAACCTGTTCTTTTATTTTCCAGTGCAAATCTAAATATTTTTTGAATGGAACAGATAATCTTATCTGTGGATTGGTATTGTAGGTGAATATTTTTCCATTAATATTTCATAAGTTTTTCAACTAATCTCAGAACAATCATATTTGCTTTTCTTATAGCATGGTATCAGTTTTATATCTTTTAGGATTTGTAATTCTCCATCAGATACAGTAAGATCATCTTACTATAGATAAAAAGATAAAAAAAGGAAAATTATTATATGACTTCTAGATACATCGGAAAAAAACATATCAAGACCACAAAAATTCTCATGTTTATGATTTACCTATTTTTATAAGATGTCAAATTTTCTACATTTTAAATAACATTGCACAATGAGAAAACAGCTGTATTGTTACTTTCCCTTAGAATTACATCTGAAATGTAAATATAAAAAGTTGATTCCCACCTTTTCAAAGTTCCTTGAAAATGCAATGTGCATTAGTTAGCACACAATGCACTAATTAGCACAACGAATGCTGGTTGATATTTGTAATCCTACCTAGAATCCATCTTTGCATTAGTTTCAGGTCAGAAAAGATGCTAAATGAAGTATTTTCATAACTGCAAGAAACAGATAATAGAAAAGCTGTACATTGGATTTCTCTGCTGAAGCTAATAACACCCACAAAAATATAAGCAATTTAACTCCTTTAAGCAACTTTGATCCCACCATTGTGTTTCATACCTCTGTTAAAAAGTGACAACAACAATTTCAATATCAATAATAAAATATAAAAACAACAGTTAAGAATAAAACCAGACATTCCAAGTGCTAAGTCTTTCATGGAAAGAAGGATGAGGAACCAAGGAAAAGGCCCCCACATTTGCACAAACACTGCCTGGTAAATTGTTTTTCACACAACTTCAAGTAAACATTCTTTGGCAATGAATTAGTTCCAGGTCTTATGCAGAAATGTTAATGCAACATATCTCAGATATGTGCATTTAATTGTTTTTGTAATTATATATCCTGACACTGAAAACAACACTAGGCCCCAGTCAATGTGTGCAATTTTGGGCAGTTACTTTTGGAGAACTTCTTTGTTTTGCCAGTTTCTCTGATTTTGTTCTTTAAATGGTATCCAGCCCCCGAGGCAACTTTGATAAAGTCAATGAAATTATACAGGTAGAAGGGACAAAAATGCAGTCTCTGGATTTCAAATAGTGACAACACCAGTCTCACCAATAAGCCTGACACAAGAACCTTTTAATTTAAATGTAATCTCCAAAAGACCAAATTACCAGCAACATGTTCTCATTAATTCCTGTAAGGGATGCTCAAGCTTTGACCCCTCATTGTTCTCCTTATCGAGAAGTGGCTGAGTCATAGAATTAATAAGCCATCACTCCTTTAAGTGGTCATTCACTGCTGGGCGGGGAAAAGATAGGCTCATCCTTTTGAAGTGGGAATGGGCAAGCAAGGCTGCTGTAATAGGCTGTGATTATTTTCACTATGAATGCTCTCCCAGCTTTCAAAAATTAAAAGGAGCACTCATTTTCCTGCTTGAGTATTTCTCACACTGGCAAAAAAATGAACCCTTTGAAATGTAAATGATTTAATCTTTGCAAACCCCTGCTTCAGAGGGAGGTACAGCTTCATTTACAAAATGAAGACATTTTAGGAAATGATTATCATTGTAAAATTGAGGTCAGCAGGGAGTCTGAGTTCAAACTCTTAGAATATCAGCAGTGTAACAAGTTTGATCTTCCTTACTGCATTGCTTGCATTTGCTTCTCTGGGTTCCAGCAGAGAGCCATTGTCAGTCGGAACTTGTTCCCACTCATTTTGCCTGGTTAAATAAAATAGTTATGCTTATTACATAGGGTTAGTCAGTCCAATAAAATTTAGGGCAAAACTAAAAATAAAAAAGGGAAGTTGAAATTTATTTTGATTAATGTATGCACTATGTGCATATTCAACTTAGAACATTTAAAGGCTGACAGCACTGAGGATGTTTTTTTTTAATGCTTAGTTCAGGCAGCAGTGTTGGGCAGTGTTCCTATACTGTAACTGAAGGAGACCACCCATAATGGTGAGAGACTATTTCATTTAAAATGTAAACATTAAATCCTTAATCTCTCTTCTACAACATCCAAGTAGAATGACAATTATTGTTGTTGGCATTTTAGGGTTTTATGGTACCAGTCAGGCTTATTATGAACTGATGGAGATGATAAATTTGTATAACAAAGTGCAAATGATAACAGCTGTCATATGACAACAGCCATTATGGAGAGCTTCCCTGCACTGATGGGCATTTCAGCTGAAACCAAGGGAAATCTGCCAGAAACAAGGATGAATCTGAGCAAAACACAAAGTGAAAAGTTACAGACTTTTATTGGTGATCTTGAGATATAAGTTCATAATCTTTTAATCAGTGATATATACTTATTTCCATGGAATTACTTATCTTTCTGCCACTCCTGAAGAGCTATTTCTGTCTCCCAGCCTGATACATTGAAAGGGATAGCTAAAATTAGAATGTCAAAATGTCATCTGCCTTACAAAGATCCTTGATGTTACACCCTTGAAGTTACACTTCAATAGGACCAATGAAAAGCTGCTACTGCATGAAAGAAATATACCCATATATCTACAATATTCAAGAGAAAAATACCAAATTAAGCAGAATTCAGCACCTGTCCAATACCTCGAAAAAGGATAGGTAAGAATGAAAGGCTGCCTGCATTCAAGTTAAAGTGATACAGTTTGAAGTAAGTCTAAAATCGGGGTAGCCAGGCTTGCAGGACACTTACCCAAACCAAACTTAAGGAGGTTTGTCTTTACTAATGACAAAAACCAAAATATTAGCAGTGATTTTAATATCTCTCAAGAAGAGAAGAAAAAATTTGCTCTATAAACAAAACTGCACAATTTTTCAAAATGACCACAAAGCTGAAAAATATGTAATAACATTTCCAAAGAGATAAAAGAGAAAGTCTGAACACCATCCACCACATATCCAGTCTCAGTGCTTACTGGTTTTTCTGGTTCAAGCAGGTGTTTTGTTTGTGTGCACTGGAGTGTGAGGCAGCTGTAGCTGTTCTCTCGAGGTATGAAGGGCTCCATTATGAGCACCACCCCGCTCCTTTTCCAAGGCAAGTTCACAAGCTGGGCAATTGCTGCAGTGGAGAAAGCTCCACACCCTGGCTTTTGGGCAGGACTTCTTTTTCTTAGAGGAACTATACACCTGACAAGTCGTGCAGGTGCAAAATAAAGGAGTGTGATAAGAAACAAACATGAAAAAAGGTCATGCACAGTAAATTGAGGTTTCAAAGCATATGGCCAAGTGTGTCTTGCTGACTCCTGGAAACTTTACATGAGTTCTGGATAGCACTGGCCTGAAAGACAGCTGTTCAGCAGAAGACTGACTTCTTTCTGCCAATATCACTCTTTTAACTATTTAAAGGTATCTAGGAAGTTTTAGACTTGATGCTCATAACAGAAGCCAGAATGCAAGAGGCTCTAGAGCTGGATGAACTTAAACTTTAGAATATCTAAGTTTGGATGAACTGATGAGGTAACAGATAATTAAAAGCTGTTCCAGACTGTAAACTCCCTGGGAGAAAGACTACTCCGTTCATTTTTATAAAAACATCCATACACAGCATGGTGGGCAGTAAGATCCCACAGCCTTCCCCCATCTCACACTCTCCAGCAGAGGAGTCAGGTCACAGGAGGGAGCAGGATTCAATGTAGGCAAACTTTACTGAGCTGGAAATGAAATCCAGGAAATTCACAAAGATTCTGAAATCAGAATTCTAAGCAGACTACAACTTTAAACAGAAGATATCTTATTTTTAAAAATTATTATTATGAACTCTTTTTTATTGCCAACAATGCTTAATATTGTGCCTCCCAGTTATTTTTTTCAGAACGTTCAGATCAAAAGTAGGAGCATGAATACTGCATTAACTCAGGGCAAGATGTACCAGTGGAACTCTTTAGATTATGCTTCTTTAGCTCCACATTCTGGGCAACTGATGCAATATTTTATACAATATTTTACTTTGGAGAAATTGAAATCAATTCTGTATGACATCTTCTGAAATCATGAAGCAAGGAGCTTAGCTACTTGCCTGGAACTCTTTAGGAACGATCTGAACCTTGAACTGTTTAACAAATGCTGTACTTCGTCATTAACTCATTCCCTCTGAAGTTCTCCAAACTGCTCCCAAGTAATTTCCTTAATATTCTCTTCAGTGACAAATATTTTACACATTAAATCTATTTTTCATGTTAGCCCAATGATCAAGAAGGCTGGTGTAATCCACTGGGGGAACATATATTCCAGTTTTCATTCATGCTTTAGAGTATTGTCACAGCCCAGCACAAAGGAATAATCTGATTGTTTCCCATAAAGCAAGAACAAATCATGATTGAAGGATTTCTTCTATTTAAAGCTATGCTTTGCAAAGACTATTGAACTTGCTAGAAGAGTCATCTCCGATGCCTACACTAACTACACAAAGCTGCCGCACAGTTGCCATTCAAGGGCTAATTTAGCACCAAAAGGCCAATATTGCTGATTTGCAGATTACAAATATCACGAGATATTAATTTATTTATATTTAAATTAGGCTAAAAGATTAAGAGAACTTTCAGTAGATCTATTTACAATTAAAATGAGCGTACGTTTGAATTACTTTTTTATAATCTGGGTACAGCTGGGCTTTGAAAGAGTTGCCGCCAGAACGATGCGAGGCATTTGCCTTTGACAAAGTAACGCAAAATTTGTCTAAGTGGGTGAAAGAGCATTAGATTATATCACCTCGTAGGTCAGCTGGAAAATGCAATATGTATTCTGATGATGAGAAAACAGAGTGAAAGGCAGCAAACAGGTGCTGAGGGCTCGGCTTTGGGCGCCGGGCCGATGGCAGCGCGGGGCCGCGCTCCGCCGCCGCCGGCCGGGCCGGGCCAGGCCGCGCTGACCTCCGGGCAGAGATAACGCTTTCATGGCCCTGCTCCGCTCTCCCGCTTTGTGTCCGAGTCCTCCGCTGGAAAATGTAAAACCAGCACATAGAGCGCACTGCTTTGGAGGTCTGCCACTTGCATTCAGGCAACCATTTGTACTTTTGCAGGCGTAATCAATCTCCTGTTGCTATCAGCGGGGAGTGGGGCTTTGCTGCTTTATGGCTTAAAAGTAGTTTTGTGCAAATTCTGCTTCCCTCCCCCCTCCCTTTAGCTCCACTACTCACAGGATTTCCAGGGACATGGGCTAGGGCTGAGAAAAGAAGCTTGTTTGATTTAAGCACAGAGGGGTTTTTTGTGTGTGTGTTTATATTTTCTCTGCATCTATTAAGGGGTGAGGGGGAGAGACTTCATTTATATGTTAATATTAGCCGGCACCCTGACTAAACTGACAGAACTATTTCATGGGAAGCTGACAAATTTTGTCAGCTAGGCTATCTTTCCACATCTCAATAGTGGCAATAATCTTGATTAGCAAAACAATTGGGGGCCAAAGAAGTCCTGCTGTTCCAAAGACCCTCTTCTCAGGTTACAGTTTGCTAATGTGATGAATCCAGAGAGTCCTTCAAGCTTGAAAAAATTCCCCAAAGCAGCTGAATTTAGGCAAATGAAGG
This sequence comes from Ploceus nigricollis, assembly GCA_013399945.1. Lineage (NCBI taxonomy): Eukaryota > Metazoa > Chordata > Aves > Passeriformes > Ploceidae > Ploceus > Ploceus nigricollis. The sequence goes on along the minus strand of VXBC01001330.1, from coordinate 1,480,971 downwards.
GAACCATTTTGGAGGCTGGACAAAAGGGGTTAATTTGATCGACCATGTCTCCATAGTCTTATAACAATCATTTACTTAACAAGCATATAGAGAGTCATTCCATGGAAACTGGTGGAGTTAACAGAGGAAGTTCGAATAGAATATCTGTTTATCCCAGATGTGTGGGAATTTTAGCCAAAAAAACACCACATAATTGCTGCCTGTGGTATTGATTCTAACACAGGAACAACAGCAGAACTAAAGGGCTCTGAGCACGTCAGGAAGGCCTTGGCTATGAAAGAGTACAAGCTTCCATTTTCATTAGCTTGTTGCATTGCTAATAAAATAATTAGAAATTAACTCTTTCAGGGAAACGAAATGAATTCAAAAGGTTTGTGCAGTCCTATTAGCAGTGCAATTTAAGGCAAGCACTTTTGTTTGCAAAAACAAGGGCTTTTGTAATATTTTTGATGCATATTCATTAATTTTCTTATTGTTGCTTGTTATTGTATTATTACATAACAAGCTATGTTCTGAATGATATTTATGCAGCTCAAACCCAGTATGTTTTTTCTAGAGCAATCAGGCTGCACTTGTCTCAAGAACAGCACCAAGAAGTTATTAGAACTGAAAGGAGACAGAAATATACTTGGTCCAGGTCAGCATAAATATGTAATCACTATATAAAATAGCCCTCTTACTTTTGGGCCCTATTTCCCACTTTTTTTATGCATGCCATTAATTTGCAAATCTGTCATAAGCTGATCTAAAATCATGAGATTCTGTTTAACTCTCTGATGCAATTTTTAAACTTACATTGAAAATTTTATTGTGAAAGTACTAACTAAAGTGTCATCTCTTTTCACACACTTGTTTCCCCCTGTCCAGCAACATCTTTGGAATAATTTCTAATTCTGTTACTGAAATTAAAATTATCATTCATATCATGTTTTGTAAGACTTAGGGATTTGACCTGGTGTGTACACACTGATGAATATTAACATAAATATACATTTTGCCAGACATCAAATATAGGGTTCTTAAAAACTGCTGAACTCATCTGTCTTCAATGAGTTTCAGAACCAAACCTTATAAATTATAAAAAATTATAAAAAAACCTTATAAATTATGCAAGTATGAAAGAAGAGAGGAGGAGAAACTCTGGCATTTTTACTTCTTGTTCTTTTGCATATTTGTGGTGCTGTACACACCATCTAGAAGGAGTCCACTTTTTAAAAGGTGCCAGTTATGATTAGGAAGATTTTGATGCAGTCATCAAACTTTCTCACTTCAAGTTATTTTCTTGGTAACTTACAATGAAGGAAGTCTCCAACTTTATTAACTTTAATGTGAGTAAATATTTAAAATTTTCCCTCAAATTTGTGATAGGATGTGAATGGGAACATGTTTTTAAAACTGATTGCTGATACACTTGAAGATAAATACATGGACAGAAAGATTTATCCAAACAGAATTGGTCCACATTCTTTCACAATGACAAAGATCAGGAAAAAGTATGTGCAGAATTTCTACCCATAGAGAACCTTCAACATTTACATTGGCATAGATTAATGCTCATTTATAGTTAATTTCTAAGATGGGTATCTGAACTGTAGCATCAGAAATTCCTCACTTCCTTTCAATGTAATGCCTTTAAAGATCAGGTAACACAGATTACTCAGAAAAACTCTGCTTGATGGCAGCTGAAATTTTGCCCAAGTTAAAAAGCTTACCAATAGCATGGCACACTTGCAGGCAATGAAGCAGAGATACAAGAATGTATGTGTCCCCACAACGGTTTGACAACTCTGCACAAAGTCTCTATTTTTTCAGCATTCTCTGCTTCCAGATGTTCAAAACTGGGTTAATTTTTTAGGAAGATGAGGTGCTCTGTTTTATACCATCTGCCAAACACTATCATAGTGAAAAAGAGAAGGGAAACACACTATGTCACTAACATCAAACTGTTACATGATCATTAAGAATCTTATATTTTTTCATCATATAGATCTCTACCTATACACAAAAATCCATCCTGTAACTGTCTCATTTAAGGCTGCTTTTAACAACAGCACAGGTTGCAGCAGTACCACCGGTCATGGTACATGACTGTACCAGCAGAGAAGCTATGCAGCCCTCATGCCATGAAGCTGATAGGGAACTCAATCCACCTCTGATATGTAAGAATTTCTTTCATTTTCATTTGTTCAGTCTTTCAGAACGTCTAAATCTGAAGTTTTGACCCAAACAAAAGCTTCCTTATAGTCTCAAGCTTGGTTCATTTCCTTTTAGGTTAAGGTTTAGGTTAGGTTAGGTTTCCTTTTAGATTAAGGTTAAACTTTCAAACAACTCCTAAGACTGAAATTTTTTGTTTGACTGGAGTGGATCAAACCTGTGATCCTGACTGTGCACAACTTAGACTCTAGCAATGACTCTGAGGGAAGTTTTTCCCCTCCAGCCAGCCCTTGGCACAGACACTGGAAGGCAAAGTCCTTCAGGCTGTGTGACTGCACTGAAGTGCCTCCTCTGAGAGACCTGGACATGGCACAGTGCCTTTGGGTCACTTCCCCAGCAGTTCCTGTGGGACAGGATATTTCCTTAGGAATGTTTGTTGGTATTTACACAGTGAGATCAGACAGTGACTGGCCATAGCTCCTGTTAAACCACAGTTGTTCAAGTGACAGTTCAGATCCTCTGCCTGGTACACTGCCATTGAGAGAGACAGAATTCCCATTAAGGCTTGGTTTAGGCAGGATATCTGAGGCCTCTGTCTGTAAAAAGATGGAACTAGCATAGGTACTAATACTACTCTGTGCTAATATTTCCCTCTTTTGATATGATCCCCAAAAGATGATAAGTGAAGAAGAAAGTGACAATAAACATGCTTTGCACAATTTAAGGAAAAGAGCTTTGGTCTAATTCCAGATATCGTCAGCAGGATGAACACAAAGGACAACATTTAGTTATAGATTAATAATCCAAGTACAAATAGTTCTGAACAAATAGAAAAAACATAAACTCACAATATTAAGCAAACCATGGGACAAAGATCACTCAATTCTCAGAGCTATATTATTTCTAAGTGGGGAAACAAACCATACAGAAGGCATTGAACTCTGTGATGTCAATATCAAGGTGAACCAGCCTGAATGAAACGTGCCACAAAGAGTTATGAAATGTAAAATCCAAGTAAAGCATGTGGAGTTTACATGGACAGCAGTGAACTCACTGAACCAGAAAACAGACATTTTTTTCAAAAGTCCTCAAACTTATTTAAGTTGCAAAGTATAATGCAAAGTTATACATCAAATAATCAAGAAAATTTCACAGGAAAGCAAATGAACTCTAACATTCTTATGTTACTGTAATATGTTAATGCCAGTAGAATAAATTTAAATTATATGATCCTCTGCTTGCAAGACTTTGCCCAAAATAAGTAATTAATTATCCACTTTTCTATCAGCAAATGAAAACAAGAGACAGAAATATTTCTTCCACCAGGAAAACAGCAACATTTTTCTCTGGAGTGACACATTTTGAACCATTGCATAAACTTCTACTCACCTTGCACAGTCTGATTTTGCATTGTGTTTTTCAACTGGTCATCCTGTAGCTCATGCATCATTACCACCAAAGAATTATTCTAAGAAAGTTAAATGCAGTACAGGCCAGAACTAACGTGTAAAACCTGCTAACTCACTCTTCATTAGAGAACTAGAGATAAGTGTGGATTGAGAGTTGCATTTTGCCATGAATTTTGCATTAATACTCAGACAATAATTCTTTTATGTCATTATTCCAGGGCATAAACCATTTTCTGTCATCCAGTGATAACAGCAGAATGGTCATCTGTCTATCATTGTAATAAAACCATTTTGACAGAAAAATTTCTTAGATGCAATGAATGCTAGGCTGTCAAATTAACCATTATCTATCCACCCCAGACATTCTTCAGACTGTGTTTCTCCTCTAAAAATTATAAGATACAACATGGTAGGTCTCAGGTCACTGGCACATGAAAACCTTCCCATTATATCAGTTTTTTTATAAATAATGCTTCCTGCAAATTTACCTGCTCACACTCTAATATGGATCTTTACAAAATAATCCATCTTTGTGAGCAGAAAAAACCCAACACATTAAGATTGATAAACTTATAACATAGAGACAAATAATTTTGTGCTCTGGATTTAAACAGATACTTTCCTTAGTGTTGCAGTTTACTTCAGATCTTTCCTAAGATCTGTTACCCAGTAATATTTTATGTAGGTGAAGTGTCACAGAAATGGCTATACCCCTAGTGAAATATAAACTGAAACTTGCACAATTGTGCATTTTCTTTTGACAAAAGAAACTTGGTCACATTTCTGGCTGTTTTTCTTTATGAATATATTTCATCTTGCCTTATAAATAATTGAAGATAAACTGAAAAATTCCACATGTTTAAATTTTTAGTTCAGCTGCGTAAGTCAACATTTATGATAAAACACAATAGAGAAAAAAAAATCATGCTTTAAATTATCCAAATTTATACATGAAGATTTCCTGAACAGTCTCAGGTCTGATAACACCTGTCATAGCTGAAGCTTTCCCAAGTACTCTCAGCTTCAATTCGCAGTATTTGGCTAAATTTGTAGTACTGGTTAAGACATAAAGCAGCTTTCTTTTATTTTCTAAACAGATGATTTCTTCCAAGTCTTAATAAGATATGAATCAAACTTTGATCTTCAAGGTGAATCATTCATTAATCATAAACAAAACATGATTAAATCAGGGACACATCAGCACATATTGTAAAAATAAAACCTTGCACAAGCCTTTTATTTAATATTAACTTCATTATGTTTTTATGTGAATTCTTGGAAGTTGGTTATCCCAGCTTAAAGTTAATATTTCCTTAGGAAAAAAACTGTATCATGTGATTATTCTTCATGTAGTTAGGTGGCTTTATACATGTTAATGGTTAAACCACTTCAGAAATGGCATTAAACCAGAGAGGAGTGCAGGGAGTTTCCACTGATTCTGTTGTGTCTTTGAATTACTCTGACACATAATACAGACCAAAGTGCATAATAGGAAAAATACATTCAGAGAAGCATATGCTGCTTTATGGAACTGCACATGATAGAGAAGAAAAAGAAAGAACTGTTTGCTGTTCTCTCAGGACGATGTGTTAGCCAGTCTAGTTCCTGCTCACAATTTAGAGTAATTCTGTAAACAGACCATCTTTCTTTTTTACTGTTTAATCTATTTTTAATAAATTTACCAGTCCATTCAAAAAATATTTAAGCTGCAACTATTCACAAGAGAAGAGAAGGAGTTCTACCTTTGATAGCTATCACCATTTTCACTAATAACTGGTAGGATTTTTTTGCAGAGGGCAGGAAAAAAAAATAGAGGAATTCATCAGTAAAGTAAATGTTTGTATTCTGAGAACCTATAGCACTACCAATAGTACCTATTGATCGTACTATCTCCTTCATGCCTATTTTATATCCACTTTAATAAGCCTCAAGTTCTCACACTGGGAGGACTTCCCTCCCACCAGAACAAGCATAAGGTCTAGTATAGTGTATTGCAGCTTTGAGAGGAGTTCCCTCATCTATCTGGAAAAACAACAGCTGAAATGTGAATGCATTAGCAGGAAAACTTCAGCTGACAGAAGCCAGCATCCACCCTCAGGAATGCACCAAAGTAACAAACCTGCCATTTGGACAGGAATGTCTTTCCTTTATTTTCTGAAGGAGCTGTAGTTTAAAAGTTTGGAAAGCACATACAGAAAACCACAGAGCATAATCTCAGCACCTGCATCTCTGTGAGCACTTAACCTTTCAGGAAACCCTGACAGTCATAGCTACTAATGAAATATAGTTCATTGATTTTTATTTTCTTTTCCTGCAAGGATATATTTCTTATGTATAATATACATGCAACAGTAGGTCTTCACCTGCTATCAATACATCATGCATGCAAAAAAGAGCCATGAGTTGTGTCTAACTCTGGCAGAGACATTGCATCTGTAAGACCTCAGAGGCTGCAGGAGATGCTGTCAGGCTCAGGAGAAACAAAATATCAGCCTGAGGAAGCACCTGAGTCCCCCAGCACCACAGACTCCTGTTTCAGGAAAGGTGTAGAGAGAAATAGAAAAGAATGGAATAAACGGGAAAAGCTTCAAGAGGATGGATAACAAAAATCAGTATAACCAGATAAAGCTCACTGTTTTATCACCCAGGTATTGCACCAAGTGTCATGAGTGGTTAGTTATGCTGAAAGGTGACATCCAGCAATCACAAAATCTTCCTCAGCAAGGAAGCTCCTAGATTCAAGAAAACCAGTGAGAATACTCAGGTTTGCAAGCAGGAAGGCAGGTTTTAAGGAAACATCCTGGCTAATCATATAAGAAAGAGCAGAACTGAAAATCCAAACCAAGAAAGCAATCTGCACCCACAGGAAAGTTTGGTCCCAGGTGACACTAAAGAGTTGAGACAATCATGCCCTTACTTTCAAGGGTCTCTAAGAACTGCTCCAGTGAAACACATGAATGAAGTGGAATGTGAAAAAACCTAAAACTTCAAAAGACAGTGTCACTTTGTGTCACGAAATTCATGTCCAAGTTTTCTACAGTTTACCTGAAGAAGTGACACAAGTCCTTGGGGGGGCTGCTACAGTGCCTTTCCCCTTCTTATCCCCCCAACCTCCATCCACTAATAACGATCTATGTAATCCACGTGTCATGTGATATAGTCATCAAAAAGTGATGTACCTGCACATAACACATACAAAACAATATGAGAAGATATTTTTAAGAAGAAGAGAGAACCTTAAACATTAATAAGTAGCAAATCTGTGAAATCAAAGCATTTTCCTCCTTTTTTTATAATGGCCTTTCATTCTTTTTATGATTTGTCTTTGAAAGCTCTTAAGCTCTTCCTGTGGATGACAGTTGATATTGTTCTTCCATCCTGCTGCAGACAGCACAAGGGAGGGAGGGAAAAGAAAAAAAACCCTATTGTACAGCTTTTCGTCTCTGAAACATGATTTTTATAATTAATATATACAACTGAGAAGAGAAAGGTACGTTATAATGAAGTGCAATTAAGAGGTGTTTGTTCCTGTCCCACACATAAGATGACTATAATTTCCTTGGCTGTTTAGAAGTCAACCATTATCATTACATTTCACACATCTTTTCTACTTTTTTTTGCACTTCTGATTTTGTTTATTTTCAATTAAAAACTCCAAATAAACATACATACAGAAAATCTGATATTCAAGTAACATCATCTTTTAATTATATTGTGCAGTGATCATTAAACCTAGTGCTTATACTAACCTTTTTGGATTTAATTTCATAGGCATGAATGGATCTGTCAATTTTGCATTAGACTTAAATTCATGCAAGGGAGAAGAGAATGTGCATTTACGCAGCCTATATTGCATGTAACCACAGATGTATTATTAGAGGAGTAATTTAAAGCTATTCTTTTGGCATATTTGTTTTTAAATTCCCCAAATCCATATCACAGCATAGTTCTCTACTTTAAATTTTGCATTAATATTAATTGCATTACTGCACTGACTACCCTTTTAAACCTCACGTACACCCACACAAAGGAGCAATCACTGCCTGGGAGACCTTACAGAGTGAAGACATTAAAGGGACAAACCATGAAGAACAAGACATATTCTCACTGATGTGATGGTGACATTTTTGTTAGCTTTAAATGCAGCTTCCTTGAGAGGGTTCCTTCCCATTTATGTCCTGGCTGAAGTTGGGACTAGTCCAGCTGAAGCCACAGTAGATCAAAGCTGGGAGTCTTGGCTGCCCTAACCCAGCAAAGGGCCCTGCAGTGACTGGGGAAGTTCAGACTGACAGCTGAGTCTGTTTTGAGCTGAACTGCCATTAAACAAATGCTTTCTTTCCAGTTTAGATTTGTAAAACCTTTATAAAGTGAGCCCAGAAGGAGCTACAAAGGACCAGTTGCTGACAGATAAACAGATGCAGACAGACAAACTAAAAACTCAGGCCTGATTAGAGCCCATAGAAACATATGGAAAGATTAACACTGAGCACAGTGGGCTCCTGCACAGAGGCAATTTACCTCAATTGGAAGTAGATGTTACCTTATCTTCAAATAAGAAAATAATTTTTCTGTTTAGGTACTTCTATTGCTGAAAACATTCTTTGTCACTAAAATTACTTGATTTTTTCCCAATTTTGCTCATGTGCTACTATTTCTGCTGAAAATTTTGATAGACATAATTGTATTTCTCTATGTGCATTTGTGCCAATTAAGCTAAATAACTCAATTGTTCTTGCAGTGAGTATGAACTCATTTACCAGAGCAAATATTTTCTTTCAATTGTGTTTGTATGTTTTTACTTCTATAGAATACTTCCTGAGAAAAATTGTTCAGCTTTAGTTGTAACAGACTACTTCTACTCTATGTAAGACGTGGTTGTGGTTGCTACTGCAGTTGTTTGCTTTTTTTGTGGCCCTATCCCTAAAATATCTGAAAAGATAAATGTATTATATTTCCATATTGGGAAAATATATATAGTAATTTTACCACTTTAGTTTATTGGCTTATCTTCATGTTTGTGCATTTTCCTCTCTTAATATACTGTTCCAACAAGTGATCAGCCTTATTTGATTAACATGGAGTTGATATAAATTAGGAGACGGATTCCTATACATCACATTCTTCAGAAAAATTTCTCCACATTATTGTCCATTTGCTGTCTATATTAAGTACATTGACTTATAGTTGATATTTTCCTGACTTTCATACTGCTTTCTTCAATTATAAATTGATGGGAAGGCATTTTGAATAGTCTGAAATATTTCTTGAAACTATGCAATAGAATACACTATCAGGTTAACATTATCTGCCATCGATACATTATTTTGTATTGTTTCCCCTTTATATTCTGTTTTATATTAGAAGAAGTCATAAAAACTTGTATTGCAAAAAGCCAACAATTCAATCAACTCTATTCCAGCAGTTAAAAAAACTTCAGTTTGCCAAAGCACGGAGCATATCCCAGCTGCTCTCTGGTAAGATGTGTTAGAGTGACCATAGAGATTTCTCACTTGCTTGATGAAAGACAGACTTGGTGGTATTTGTACTTTATTCACTGATTAGAAGCAAGGAGCCAGCCAGAGCCACATCTTTCAACAGCTACAGAAGATTAAAAGTTATATTTTAAATGTGAGAATACAGCACCAGTTGAAAAAGTTTCCAGTCTTGCTAATTTTATCCTTTGGGTTGCATAAAAGTAGTAAAAATAAAAAAAAAACACCCCTTCCTATCTTGGTCTCCTTTCTAGACTTCCCAACCCCCTTATTAGCCCTTCCTTCTATCTTCTTTCCCATTTTACTGGGAATCATCTATAAAGCATCTAGAAGGTGTTGAAAGGAAAAAACTGAGGCTGCATGAGCTAACCAGCAGCTGCCCAGTGAAGCTGCATGTAGCCTGTGCACAAATTCAATTACTAGCTCTGCTGAGTTCAAAGGGATTATTTCTGGGAATAAATGTTCTGGTGTTCTAGCATGGACACAACCTGATCTATATGGAGCAGTGAAAGGGGCTTTTCTCCTCCTCTCTCTTGCCCTTTTTGGTAAAATCTCTTTGAACATTTACATGCTACTGGATTATTTCCCTACTTCCACCAAATCCCACTCACTTTTATAACAGTATGGTTTAGACTTCCATTATCCTGTTAATCAGCCTTATAACACCTTACCACTTGTGCTATAATGACAGAAAATACTGAGAATTTAACATTTCAAGAAGATGAGCAGTGGAGCAGTGCAAGTCATACAATTCAAATGAAATTCATAGCTTGAAGTGTTCCACTGTTATAATCATATTGTTCTAAAGGAGGGATTTCACACTCCTCCTCCTTCCAAGGTAGTCTTTAAATTCAGGCACAACCCACAGCTCAAGGTTGCTTTGCTCAGAAAGGCTCTGAATATTCCCTGCAGCACAGCAGGAGGCTGCTCTAAGGCAGCTGAGATTGGTGGGTGGATAGAGAAGGCATGAGACCACAATTACACCCCATTCCAGTGATGTGTCTGGAGCTGCAGTGACTCCAGACACTGATATCACTTCAAGACAGACCTAAAAATACCTGTCAGGGCTGCAGATTTGAAGCAATTACCAGGAGCGATTCAGAGTTTTCCTGCTGGGAGCCAAAGACGCTGCAGAATCATTTAGAACAGGCTGTGTGGAGCATCTGGTTGTGAGAGAGGTGAAGCACAAATGTTTCCGAAGTGCACTGGAGGGAATTCATCAGCACCAAGACAAGATCTGAAAGTCTGGAATAGGATTTAGAAGTGGACAGGATCTGACCCACTCAGGATATCCGACATGTAAACTCAAAGTAGCTAAACTCTGCCATTTCCATGAAGCTAGGAAAAGTCTCTTAAATTCACATGCCAGCCTCCTGGGAAGAGAAAAAGCATAGTCATGTCCTAGTCACCATGAAAGGAATTTGCTTTTATGCCCTGTGAGTTATTTGGACTCTTCTGAAATGAAGCATCATTGAGATTAGCTCAACAAATCAAGACAAACAGCAAGTTTATTAGATGCACACCACTCATTTCTGATTTTGGCTAAAGCACTAGGTACAAAATTAATCTGTTATATAGAACAACCGAGTCGAAACAACAATCTAAACAACTACTGAGTGCCTGAAACTGCTTCTTATTCCCATTTTTTTTTTTTTTTTGGAAATGTCAAACACAAGACCTTGCAAAAAACACGAGAGAAAGATTTCTTGAGAAATCATCTCATTCTAAGCCCAAATTAAAAACTCAGTCCTTTCCCTGAATTGAGAGGGACTCCGGTTTCTGCTAGGAAAAGGAGTAAACCAGTGTTTGCTGATCCACCAGGGCATAAGACTAAGGGCTCAGTCCTGGAAACAGAAAAAAAAATCCCATTTGACTTCCCCATATTTATTTCTTGATCAAAATATGAAACACGTTAAACCCCAGAAACACCATCTCAGAACATATGATATTATTATGTAAACATGATAGACACACTGGAACATATGGACATGTGATGGACATGAGTTTATCAGCTTACCCCTGAAAGACATAAGTATTGATTTGAGCACTATTTGAACTACCCTGACATTTAGAGGTAATTCTGTGTGTTTCCTAAACAATAACAAAAAATCCTTTCAATTTTCTCTTTGCATTGAGGCTCAATATAGATCTAACTATTCAACAAAATGTGTCCATGTCTCCCAGATGTTGCCTTTATTTTCTGAAGTGTATCTGACTTTTCTATGAGCTACCTTGGAATAAAACCATGCAGTAACTCAGAGATTAATACACACAGTGAGATGCATTTCACACAAATATCTGTCTCCTGACACATTTCTACACCAACCAAATGGCTCTGGAGGCCAATGAGATAATCCCTGAGTCCAGTGCTCATGGGCTAACTTGCTTTTGCAGTTATTTAATTTGAAGTTACTTTCTTCTGGCAAATCCTCACAAACTTCCTCCAAACTTCCTCTCTCCCTGTGTTACTAACACCTGCTGTACCACAGCACCCGCCAGGTTCCAAAACCTGAGCTGCTCAATAAGCTTCACAACCTTCCTGTGTGAAGGAAGTTCCAATTTATTATCTCCCTCTGAAGAGGAAGGAAATGTTTACACCATGGAAAAGCTGGTTGCAATGTTTTTCTTTGAAGTCTGCAGCACAGACCTGTGACTTAGGTATTTGTGGTTTGAGAAATTTGTAACTTAAGTATTTTTACCATCTGTTTATTTACACTGGAAGCTTTTCAGTACTCATTAGGAGCACATCACTCATCGCACGCTCTCATTTGCTCTGAAAATTAGGTGCTTTTTATTTATTTATAAAAGCTTTATTGCTGAGCTGCTTCCACTGTTTTCTCCTAATTTGTACATTCTCCTAATCTCTACATGAAGAATTATAAGTCTGAAATGTTTCATTTTTTATTCAGTGATCTGGAATGCACACAAATACTGTACCCATTGAAGCAAATGAGGAAGTTTTTCATTTCAGTGACAGAATATCACTTGGAAATATTTTGAGCAATAATGTTCTCACAAGCTGGTTGCACCACTACTATGAAGATTTCTGTAAACACCTTTGCCTATCCTCATACTCTCCAATTTTACTTGTCAGAAGAAATACCACAGCTTTTGTGTTAGCTGAACTATGGAGACTACGAAATTATGGAATAACAGGTTAAATTGAAATAAGCATTTTTTTACTACCATCAGCAAAGGTAGGATTTCTTGATGGTAAGGAAAAAACTGCTGAAAGCTTATAATCATCCAGAATCTGACCCTAATTATGGGAATCCAGTGACTCTGCTGAAGTCAGGTTTCTACAGTGAAATTTCCACTGGTCCCTAAAGATGAGGAGAGTAGAATCCTAATTCTCTGCAAATCCTTTTATTAGCAGCAAGAAAAACATTAAGAAATACTCAGAATTAAGACAGATACAGACACCAGAAAAATACAAGTACAGATGTTGATGTCAGCTTTGACAGCTACACTGCTGACTGGCATATGCATGTTGACAGCTGAAGATGAAGGGCTAAAGTAGGAGGAGAAAAATATTCCAATTCAATTTAATTGATGTAAATGACTAAGACATAAGTAAACTATAACATGAGCTATGAAACAGGAACACCAGATGCACACAAATTTAAGTACTTTGTGAATTTTTATATTAAATATATACCAGTAAGTGATCAAAGTCATCCTTTCTAACTGTAGATATATTTTTTAAATCAATCTAAGGAAAAATACTGCATTTACATGATGAAAATGAAAGAACTAACCTCATACACTGAAACAGTTAATTACATAATGGATTGTTTCACTAAATGCTGATAGCCCAAAAACTCTTTAGCCTAGAAATTATCTGGGAAATACATTCAAGAACTGCTGTTTTGCTATACTTCAGGGAGCAACATACATTTCCTAGATTTATCCCTCTGGTCCCCATTATCCCTTGTTCATAAAATATCCCCAGTTCAATATTTTATGAACAAAAATGCAAGAGACAGATTTCTGTTTTTCATGAACATTAGTTTATCTTAATTTGATTTGCCCTGTGCTTCTTGATGCACCCTTCTGGCTAAGGGAAGTGCTTGGAGATCTTGCAGAACTTTGGCAAAAATATTAAAGTTTCTGGAAGGTTTTTCTGAAATCACTGCCAAACTTGTTCAGCAGTTACCATATTCGTGACTATAAGTGAGTATATAATTTCGTAATGGATCTACATCGATGCCTATTCAAAATTACTTATACATTGAGACTATCAAAATAAATAAAGATCAAGCTTCCCAAAACATTAGTTCTATTCCACCATCAAATTAAACTACAATTTCAAATAAATTTTGAATTCTTTTAGCTGCAGCTGTCCTGCTTGACACTTAAAAAAATAAAAAAAAAATCCAGAAAAAAGTTTAGGATTTGTGTCAGTTTTTTTTTTACTATCGAGGTTAAAAAAAGTTTCTTCTCTAACAAAAGAAACCAAAACAAAAATGTCTGTTTGGCACAAAATTAAATGTCTTCTTTAGAGCATTTTAGCTACTTATAAAAAATAAAGGTTTCTGCAGGCTGGAAATATATGAATAGATGCATGAAAAGAGGGTGGGAGGCAGATTCAGCATTTTGATATTTCAACATGTCTTTTTTACTTGAGTATGTTCACCAAATTTAACCTGAATTCATTGTTACTTTTAGGTGCCAAGAATCAAAGCGCCCAGTGAACTAGTATTTACCAGGAAAAAAATACTAACAGAAGTCACCCAGATATCTACTGTGACTTTAGGTATCCCAAGAGTAATGCCCATTGGATTGTGTGTTTTAAAGATTCATCATGGAAGAGCCAAAATAATATTTGAAATAAATTGCATTTCTTTTTTTTTTTTCCCTCATCCATAGATCCAACCAACTGTTGGAGCAGATCTTCAAACCAACTGTTCTGGAGCAGATATGTTACATGCCCACAGGCAAACCACCTGCATGGACAGAAAGCACCTGAAACACACAGTTCACAGCACAGGCTTTCCTTGTGTCCCTTCTGATCCTGATCCTGAGCTGCTCCCACACAGGGAGTGCCCATGAAATGTGGATGGACAGGGACACTGCTGCTGAGCACCCTTGGAGCCTTTCCCCTCAGGGTCCTGCAGCCGGAGCTGGCTGGGTGCTCCCTGACATTCTCTTTGCAGAGCTCCCTCCCAAGGCAAGCCTGGACCACGCACATTGTCCTTGTAAATAAGGGGCAGGTGGGCTCTGAGGCTGGAGCCGACTTCAACCATGGGACAGTTTGCCCAGACCACAGCCCACACTCTTGAGAACTTCATGGTAAAATAATTTACCAGCCAGACTGAACAGTCCCAACTGGCCATGAGATCTCTACTTCAGCGTGGAGTCAGGTGAGCCCTAAGCCTTGCAAAACCACTGCTGGAATAACACCCCTGCTTTCTGCTCTGCATTTCTCCATAGATCATCAGAGGACTCTGAGCTGCAAGCTGTTTATGCAAAGAGCTGGACCCCACTGAAATCAGAATCCCAAAAATCAGTGAAGAGGAAAACTAAGGAATATTATTAACTAAATTTTTAAAATACTGAACACACACACATGCACACAAAAGGTCAACCAGGCAAGTCAGGGGGAAGTCTGTTACATGGGTGCTCCTATTTTGAAGGCTCAGTATTCATGAATGAAACATTATTTCAGTCCTCAAATCTGTGTACAATTTACTAGGAAATGTTGATTCATAATTCTTCTCAAGCTTTTAATGCAGGAATTATATGTATATTTTAAGATAACGATACAGGCCACTTCATAAACACTGTCTTTGATGCAAAAGATCAGACAACTGTTACTGGCTTTTATTAGTGGAGGAGGAAAGTGAGGCTTGGCGTCAGCAGACAGACTATTGTATGTACAATATCTGTGACTTAAGTTTACTCCAAGTTGGCTCCTTTGTAAATTCCCCAGGCTCTATGAAATCTAGAGCTGGGGCTGATAAAAACACTGAAAAATAAAAAGGCATCCAAAAAAGCATTTTATAAATGCAGCATATTTTATAAAAAGCAATTTCAAATCTGCTCCAGGTAGACACATAAAATCTTATGAATAAGTTCAAAGCATGGTTAGAAAACTTTTATGCACTCCCTTAAAATAAAAAAGAATGCATATGCATGTTTGGAGAATCTTTGATATAGGTATGTGTGGGCACACAACTGGGTCTGAATTAGTTTCCTTGGTATGAATATGTAAACGTCAGGTTTTGCTAAATAAATAACTTTTATTTTTGCTCTGACAAACAGATGCTGCAGCAAGAGATACCCTAACTCTCTGCTTGATTCACAGTGCTGTTCATTTTCTGGGAAGTTCCATGTGTAATGAGCCAATATAGGGAACTGCCCTAGTAGAAAATTGATGGAACCACTCCTCTGTCCCAAGGGACCAAGCTGCCAGGGGCAGGGGTGTAGGTGGTGGAAGCCAGGGGAAAGGCCATGATGTTGGAGATCTGATTCACTGGGCCTCACAGAAAATAACTGTTCATGAGATCCTTACATACTAAACATAAAGGTGAGTTCTTGTGGTGGAATCTCAAAGAAGCAGCTGTGAAATGTTGCTGTTGCTTCTTCTCCTCAACAGTGAAACCCCCACACCTCTGCATTAATCGTGAGCTGTTGGTAACAGCCCATGTATTTTTATATATCTTTAATTATTCCAGTACTACTTATGATATTGAAATAGATTAGCATTAGTTGATGAAAAAGTACTTCCTTTCATCCTGCTCACCATCTATCAAGAACAGAGACCCCTTCTGCAAGCCTGCTAAATTCCTTGTTTAAAGGGAGGGAGGGGAAGGAGGTGTTAACATGCTAACTCACTCTTTCAGAATCAGATTTTGTGTATTCCAATAGATTGGGTTTTTTAATCACTGTTATTGCTAACCTGTATATTATTGGCTTAATGCCCTTAGTGTCTACAGAACAGTATTTTCATATTTAAGGTATGCTGCCATTAAAGTATGGAATTAACCATACTTTCCATACCATGGAAAAGGATACCATGATTCAGCCACATGACAGTGAAAGCAGAATGTGAGGCAAGGGCTCTTCTAAATCCTGACCTTGAAATCCACATAGGAGAGCCATGCAGTGGCTAAAGGAATCAGTTACCAGGAGCTCATCTAAATGAGTGTCATTCTGGTACCCACCACTCCACCACCAGCTCTAAGGAAGTGCTGGGGTTTACCCTGTGAAACCTGTGGGTATAGAATTGAATTTCATATAGAAAAAGGCAAAGTTTACAAACAATCATCTTTAGAATGAATTACAGGCTTATTATAAGGTATAACAGAAAGAGCCCAGTCTTAGATAAATAGACATTGCAACTGTTCCGTGAAAAATATTTGAACACTTAGTAGGAGTGGAATTTTGGTTAAGATGCCTGACTAAAAAGGAGGGAAACTGCATTCTCCTCTATGCTTTGTCCTAGAGCTTCTGAATAATGGTCCATAAATCTTTGATTCAAACCATAAATTCATGGGGTTTTCTAGCAAGGAGCAATGTCTTAAGCATTTACTACTCAATTCAGTGCTTCTCTTACTGCTGTTTCTGATATTCACCTGGCAAACTGGAATTGGGTTAAATATAATGAGGCAAAGATGAACATTTGAAAGATACTTCTGTTTCAATGACCATATTTGATAAAGTATCCACTTTTGGGTATGGTATTAACCCAAATCCTTTTCTTACTCTGGGTTTATCATCTACCCTCCTACAGCCTGGAACAGGATTCGGAACTGAGAGTGACTCAAAAATATACATTTGGAAAGGCATAAAGTAATATTCTGAGTAAAATAATCCCTGACAGTAACATACAGAGCATTTAAAGAGACAGATGAGCAGATAAAGTGAGGTATTATGGGCCAATGTAATTTCATCAATCACAATTGGAACGTGGCACCCTTTGGAACTGCACTGGCACGTGGGAGCCTCTTGGAACAGCGCAAAGGGGAAGATGAGGAATCATTCATCAGTGCTTCTGACCTCCAGAGAAAAGCAAAAATATCAGAGGCTAGGAAGTAGCTGTTTAGCATCCCCTTATTTACCCACTTCATTTAGTAAACTTATTAAATTAAACCGCAGATGTTCTGCTGTCAGCACAGCAGGGTAGAGGCAGAGTATTAGCAGGCTCTTTCCTGATAGAAACATTTTATGTACTGTAAATAAACAAACACCATTTTGTTAATTAGTAAATGAATTATTTTTCAAAAATGCTCCACTAGGCTCTTTATAGCCCAAGCTACAGTAGTTCCTATTTTTAACAGAGACCTTGCAATCAAAGAGGGAAAACATTCAAGCTCTTGGAAACTGTAGCTCTTGAACAACTAATTATCACTATTCCAATCATGTTTTAAGCTAAATATTTTATTAGTACTTCTAAAATCAAAATCACAGTAACTAGACTGAAAAGGAAACCAGACTGAAAGGAAAATAATTTAAGAAAAACACCAGCAATATCAAGTTCATATAACTAATTTAATTTTAAAAAATAATTCTGTTATTAATGATCAGAGGGAGATTTCCTAATAAATTTGAACACAAAGACTCAATATCAACCATCCATGTACTCTTATAAGAAATCACAATGAAAGGCTTATGGAAAGAAAGTCCATTTAGAGTTGAGAGAAAAAAACATACAGAAAATCAGCCCCAAAGTAAACCTTGTATCTGATAGTTACATTTCATTGCATCGTGGTGCTCGTTTGTTCCAACTTGCTGGCCCAGTAAAGTTTTTAATAGACAGATGGCTAATTTTATCATTTCAACCCAATTTCTTACTGGACCAACTCCAAAGATCCAGCGTTAGTGTAATGCCATGGATAAAGGTCAACAGAATAAGAGGAGAACATATGCTAATGTCAGCACTTCACCTAGTCTTCTTTAACAGAATATACAGTGCTAAGCTGAGGGATTTGCACTGGCTCAACACTAACACCATATGGGTGGCCTGCTGAAAAGTAATGATGGCCTAAGCACAGAATCTTAATCAGGTACTGATGGCCAATGAATCAAATAGCACCACACAAGTAATCACTAAGTGATTAAAAAAATTACAGAAGATGTATTGCTGAAATTACTCTGCTAACTAGAGAAGTGATTTTGTCTTAGTTAAAGCCTGTCACATCATTACCTCTTAATCTTAACCCCAATCTTTTTTATCCTCATACAAATGCTTCACAAATAAAAGGAACTCAATTTTTGGTTGTTATGAACATTTATGAGCATAAGGAAAATGTACTTGCAATTTAGTAACTCTGCATTACTGATTTTAAGAATTTATGAAAGGTGCACATCAAGGGCTGTATTCCTCTCTGTTAACGCCAGTAAGCAATAGAAAAACTTCTTGCAAATTTCATAGACAAGCCTTTATTTATTTTCAAAAAAATTATTTTAAGTGACGGAATTACTTGGTTTTATTAGGTAAGCAAGGCTTGGCTCTGTAGTCTGTGCCTAATAATTGTACCACACATTACTGCTGCACACTTTAAAATGCTGCTCACTACACATGGCAGGTTGCCCCACTTCACAGAGATCTGTACTGTGTGGAGGCAGGATATCCTTCACTTTCTTCAGGGAAAAAATGCTGCCTGCTTAAGATAGGCTTGAATATAACTGCAACTTATCAGAGGCAAGGCCATAAGAACAATGATTAAATTGATTTAATTTCCCAAATAAATAAATAAATAAACTCTTAGTTGAGGAGTTGCAGGCAGTTTCCTCAAAGGAGGGGTTACAGAAATGCCTGAGAAGTTGTAGCATTACACCTATAAACCCAGAAAATTAGTTCACTTTCTCACCCATCTTCAGTCTACAATGTATTTCACAGGGAGCACACAGCTAAAGCAATCTGTGTAATCTAATCTCAAAAGGAGCAGTCTCTTCCCTTCCCATCTTGTCAGACAGGTATTTTCATTTTTTTCCTCCTCCATTTGGTTCAGCAGAATACAGAAAATTTTCTATTGCTGATATAAAAAATAGAATAGCTTTATGTAGGATCAGCAAGAAGAGAGGTTTACATCTAAATTAAATGGAGGGTAGGAGGGAAGGGGTTTCTAGAACTGCCTCCTTCACTCTCACATTAGATGTTTTGTGAAGAAAGACACTGAAACTTATCTGCTTCAATCTCCAAAGAGATGAGATGATTCCAGTTTTGAGCACACAGGTGTTTGGTTTGTGTACAGTTGATTTACATGCATTTAACTGGGGGAATGGGGGCTGAGGACAGTATATACAGAAAAGAACTCAGACCAGAATGCATTTTCTTCAAAAACTGCTGTAATCTTTTAAAAATAAGGAGTTACACTTGAAAGAAATAGTTTCAAATAATTGACCTTGATACTCTTAGTTCTGAAGTAGTGGGTACAATGCTAACTGATATGAACACAAGATATTTTTGTAAATAAAGGTTTTGCATTAAAGTCGTATCCTTCTTTTCATGGGGAACAGTTTACACTAAGAAACACCTCACCATGCAGATGGGCTACCCTCACGAAAGGAGAAAAGAGATTTTAGAAGTGTTTCAAATCCCCTTTTATGAAAGCTTGATCAATTCTAAACCCAAAGTCCCTGCAAAGAACTTTGTTCCCTAAATTTCACTTCCTGAAAATGACTACCAATCCTTTCAGGCATGCCCACAGGAATTTATTCAAAACAAAATGAGTTAAGTGGAACAAAGACTAAGATTCTATCTACAGAAACCAGCCTTCAATAATGCCAGGAAAATACTGTCAGAACACAACTTTCGTAAATAAATGCTTCTATCATACTACTTTGAAGAGTTTATTTAAATATCCATAAAGAATTGCATTTTTATCTAATAAGTACTGAAAGCAGATATCCTTATAGTGGAAGAGTTCTCTGATTTATATTTAAAATTAATCTGGGAAAATGAGAGATTCATACTCTAGAGTAAAACTTCTGCATAAAGTTTAGAATCAATACAAATAGAAAACTGGTTTCAAGACATAAAAGTCATTTACAAGGTAAAGAGGTAACTCAAAGATTATTTGAGACTAGTCAAGGAATAAAATCCTTACAAGCTTTTTAATATTCAAACCTGAATAACTATAGTCTTTATTTTTGCTGCTAATATGAAATGTTCTCACTAAATTTAAATATTGTGAAAAAACATTCAGACTAAAAACAAAACACAGCTTAAAGAAATGTCAGACATGTACAAAATTACTGTGAAAGAGGGAAAAGAAGAAAGAAAGCCCCCCAGAAATTAGGCCAGTTTTTAGGCTACAAGCCAACTGTTTGCTCTACTTTGCTTTATTTATTAGTTCTTAAGGTATTTAAAACTTCGGCATTAAAACTGGAGAATGATTTGCAAATGAATGCAGTTGCAGTTGTGAAAATATAACTCACAGCTGAATGTGGGTTATTCAGACAAATGGCTGCTTTGTTAGAGGAGGGGAAGTGAAGTTCTGTGTTAATTTATTACAAACTGCAGCATTTCAACCCTGATGTCCAGGCAACAATGTTTTTTATTTCAAGTAATTTATAAGTACTTCCCATAGCACTTAACAGTGATGTCTTTGGCTGTTTCACCATGGTACTAGAGTGTATATGTATTTACTGTGGGAATTTGTTTTTAATAAAACTGTTGTAAGGCATTTTTATTCCTTCTCTTTGTTACATTAGAAACATTCTCTGCATAAGTAATGTATTTTTTCCAACTTGAAAGGCAGCAGATTATGGCCAGCACTGTTTTTGGTTGTGTAAAATGATGACAGGCTAAGTGATTTCTCAACCAAAGCAAGTTGTTTCACTTGTCATGATTTAATTCCCCCTCCTCCACTTTAATACTGGTGATGGTGCATGACTTCTTTAAGGTCCCTGTGTTGGTGTTATCTTGTCAGTGCCCAGATAAAATCTGGTCAATATGAAAATGAGAAAACAGAAAAAGAAGTGCAATGTCTGACTTACCAAAAGTAACTGTGGCATCTTTGAAGAAGTGATGACAAACCTGCCCTGTCAAGAGCTAAAATTGCTTCAGCAGTTCATCTTTATGATAAGAGAAAAAAAAAATGCAGGTAATCTTCATTTAACTTCAGTGTAGATGAATATTCAACCAGTGGATATTGCTACACTTTTGTTAGGTCCTGAAAGCCTAGACATAAGAAATGTCATCATTCATTTGATAATGTATCACTCAAAATAGTCCTGGAATATTTATCCTCATACTCTTATATCATTTGTTTCAAAGGGTTAAGTTGTTGCAACTCTTATGGCAAATATACTAATTGTAATGTAACTTTAATGTCATGCTCTAGAGGCTTTTGCAGAATTACTACAGCAGTAGAAAAAAGGACAGGCCAAATACATCCTCATTTAAGTCCCTTAACACTGGTTAGTATGTGTAAATATGTGACATTTGATTTCTTTTAGTTCTAGATTATGCTGCTTAACAAGAAGAATATTTATAAATAATAGCATAGTAAAGCTTGTATAAGGGTTGTTTTGCACTTATAAAGTAAAAGAGTTGATAGATATTGAAATATATAAAAAACCTGCAGGTAACAAGTTTGTTTCCTTGGACAAATTTAAAACTATCAAGTTTCTGAGCCTCTGCTCTAAGGTTCAGACTCCTACTTAAACACAGAGGGTGAGATTCTTGGCAATGTTAGCTATTTTTCAGTTTTCCTTTTAACTTTTTAGGAAAAAACCCTCAAAACAAAAAGATTGCTGAAGTGAAAGCCTCAATTCCTCAGTCAGCAGACTCATGCCTGGAATTTTATTGGCCCACTCCTAACATTCAGTCCATTGTCAGCGACTTTATATCTACCGCAAGCCACTTTGACATCATTTATCAGAAACATTCTTGAGCAATTCTTGCATAAAAATTCTGCAGAATGTTTCTCATCTTTGGTTAAAAAAATATTGTTTAATCGTTCTGTTTTATGTATTTGCTTTATCCCCTTCCAAGCAGAGAGAGGAAAAAAAAAATCAAGAAAAAGTTCCCATAAAAATGCTCTTAAGATGTAATGCAGGGAAATATGAAATTTCACCTCAGAATATAAGTGCATATTTGGCATTGTTTTAGAATAATTTCCATTAAGCTAAGCAAAGACCTAAAAGTTCTCTCCCCAGTCGAAACTTGAGGCTGCCACATTTTCTGTAATTTTAGTGCTTTTCAGTAAAAGGAGCTGGAGTTTTTAGTTTGGCTTAGTAGTTTATCTCAAAACCTTTTTTTTTCTTCTCTTGTACAATGCCAAAAATATTTATATCCTACTTCTGAATTATTCTAATATATTATGTCTGACCAGATCTTAAACCCTGACAGTAGCTTTTCATATTTAAAATGGCAAAACAGACTTTCCTGCTCCCAATCTGAGTATCCATCCCCACAAACACCACATAGAAACAGTGTGGGGAAGAAAACCCTGCAGAACCACCTGTGCTCCCCGTGGATGCAACTGAGTTACCACCCAGTGTGCATGGAGTGCCAAGGGAGAAGCAAAAAACCATGGGGCAAAGCTAAAACAGCAGACAGCAAATTTCTGTGCATTTGTGAGGCTGGCTCCCAGTGTTACATCACGAGCTAAAAGGACTGTGAAATTTGGTTTATAGATAATTTGGTTTTTATCGATAGAGTTGGAGAAATTGGAAAGCAAAACACCAGCTTGTGGTTATTCCTGTGTGTTCTCATCTCTCTAGCTGAAGCTGGAGAAGTGGACATCCCTTACAATACAATGTTTCCTGTGAAAGCTTCTGTACACTGAAGTGGATTGCAAAGGAAATACCCCAACAACTTCTAGAACATGTCAAAATCATAAGAATTTCATTAACACTAAGGGAGTTTATTAATTTTGTGCATATCCACTGGAGTTCTTCCAAACACAAAACCAATAGGATATATCAGAAATTAGCAAGACCCAAAAAGAGGCATTTGGATGATAATGGAACTCATGAAAGAAGCACTCCTCCTTAACAGCAGGACTCAGTGGGGGACAAGGCATCTGTTTCATGAAAAATTAAGACTCTGAATTATGCTGCTTTTCAATGAGAAACAAAACTAATACCTGCTGTCATTTACCATGAAAAAATTGTCAGGAAGTACCACATCTCACTGACTCAACAGCTTGGTGATCAGAGGTATTCATCAAAATTTTAGAAACATCACATCCTAAATGAAAAACCAAACCAAACAACCCTGATCCCAACCACGATGATTTTCCACACCATCAGTGTGCTCTATCCACTTTTCTAGATGGTTTCTAAAATACATAAAGAATTCCTCTGGAGAAACTTGAGCTGCCTGAAAAGCTACCTGGCATTTATGCAACTTTATGCTTCTTTCCACTCATTCTTGGATTTTTGTTTGCCTGCTATTGGTATTTTCACAAATGGAAAGGTGCCTACTGATAATTCTTCCTGACAGTCTCTAAAAACTGCATTCAATAAATATTTTAGGAGCACAGATACCGAGTAAGTTTAAAAGTGGTAAAGAATAGTGTTTAAATAACCATTCTTTAGCCATTGTCACATCTCCACCCTCAAATGGTTCTTTGTGGAACCATTTTCTGGTTTTTAAGCCTGCGCATGCTTTGAATTTTTTTTTTAGGAGTGGGTAAAGGAGACAGATAAAACTAGTGAAGAGAAAATAATCTCCTTGCAGAGTGTGCTTTTGGCAGATAAATAAGCTTATGTTAAGTTACATCTTATACTCCACTTAGGTTGCTTCAAGACAGTCTAGACAGGCACACAAGAAATTATCCAAAAAAACTCAGAAGCACGCTAAGTAGGGCACACACAGTGTGGGATACACCCGCATTAAAGCTGTCACCACATACTTCAGCTGCCTTGCATGCATGCATGCAGATACAATTTTAAATACTAGCAGAGTTTTTGTTCTCCTTGTTGTGCAATGCAGTTTTTATTGCCACAACCTCTGTAACATCCCAGGGAAGGTTCCAGGAACTGTGAAATAGGCTGTAACATCAGAAAGTCTTGATCTGTCTTTTGGGATCTCCAGTGTTCAGGTAGTGTCCAGATTATTTCCAGACATTTCATCACACCATGCTGATTGGAAGCATTTTTTTTAATCTGCATAATTCAATTGTCAGTTTTTCTCTCTACAGAGCACTGAAAATACCTGGTACCTTACTCTACTCCCAAGGCACAGCTCATAACTGCTGGGATCACCACCACCAAACTGCAGACTCACACCAAACTGCTTAGATGCATCTCCTGGGGAACAAAAAAAATTGGAAGTAGAAAGGGTCTATTCCATGACATTGACACACAAGTAAAACATGAATTTGCAAGGCAGTGCTTTTCTTCCTTCCTGTCATAGCTGACAAGTCCCAAGGTTGAGAAATTCAGGACTAGAATCATGAGCAGCTGTATTTTTAACTCCCCCATCATATAAATTGGACATCAGAAGTGCACCATTTTGAAGGAATTTGGAGTTCTCAATTTTGAACGTGCATTTAAATCACTGGGATTAAAGGAGACCCCTCAGAGACCCCATGAACAAACCAGCAGGATTCCTATTTGAAGACAAATAGAGCTCATTCTTGTTCTAATAAGCATGCTCACAATAACAGGGCACTGCATTAAAATTGTTACAGATAAATGACACTAGTTTGAATGAATGAGGATGAACAAGTACATTTCTAAACACTAAGTCTTCAAGATCCAGTGGTCCAAATCCAAGCTGACATCAGAACACTCACTTATAGAAACAAAAAGTCTTAGAAATACAAGCAAAAGCAGAAACACGTACACTTCAGTCTGTATTTGCAGTGCAGATGACAGTCAAACACCACTAGACAGAGTGGGAAGAATGAGGAGGGAATGGCAATTTCCTCTTCCGAGACATCTGATGGCTTCTCCTTGACATGGTCACTGATATTTTTAGAGCCTGCAAATATAAGAATTGTGCATTTTTAAGTGCATCTCAAAGACAGTTGTATCTGTACCTCCAAGAGAGATTGTAAATGTCTGTATTCTTCCCTTTTTTACAGTTAGATACATTCTAGTGAGCCAAAAGAATTACAAGCTTTCTGCAACAGACATTGATAGGCGCTGACACCAACGTTTTGTTCTTTCTTCCGGTGTATGTTTCTGTAGTCTCATACTGACTTTAAAAAAAAAATCTGCTTTCCACAAAAACTTATTCCTTATTTCTGAACATACATTAATTGTAGACTGACATTTCAGAGACTTGATAAACACAACCATACAGAGGAACCAAGGTAAATGGCAGAAATAGAGCTCTTCTCTGCCTCGCTGCTGGGAAAGCCATTTTGAAATTATCTCTAAACTACAACTGAAAAGCAGGATCTTTTAGACATTTAAATACTCCACCTTAGCCTAATCAGCAACACAAAAAGCTGTGTTTTGACTCCTGCATCTTCACCTGTTTGGTTTCCAACACCTACCAGTCTCCAGGAGCTGCGACAGAGACATTCCTTGCACATTCTCCTAAGAACCAATTACATGCACTGCAAACTTTCTGCTCTGCTCTGTGTTGTACGTCAGTTGCTTTAACACCATTTAAAAGCCAACAAATGTACATACACAGATTTCTGTGGTCAGGACATCTGCACTTTCTCAACTGTTTCTAAAGCAGAAAAAAATGCCTATTAGTTTAAAATTTGAAGAAAAATTGCCCACAGGAGGAATGGGCATTAGCCATGCTTCACTTCCCTCCTTTTTGTTGACATATGAAGCACTTTTTTTCTCTTTCTTTCTTTCCAATTCACAGTGAGTCTAAAGAGGTGAATCAGTGCACAGAGAAAAAGAGAGGAAAAAAGAAAAAAAACCCACAACCCTCTTTTTCCAGGGTGGGTATGAAATATGAAGGCCCAACAATTGTCTGAGCTCAGTGCATTGGAATAACATTGGTTAAATTATGGATAGTTTTGAATAGTGTCACTTTTTTTTTCTCTGCAGATGGTTGTTCACACAAGGAGTCTGGCCTGCATAATTGTATCACTAATAAGCAGTAAGGCAATTAGTTGTGTAAGTGTGCTATAATCATTCTAACAGAAGAGATGACGAAGAGACAAAAAAAGGAGGGGGGACAAAAAATGTCTTTTCTCAATTCATCAACTGACAGCCATAATTAGATATATATAATTGAAAATTCCACAGTAGGGGGGCCAGCTTATACAAATGAATTTTCTTTGCTTCTCTTATGCATTTTTTCCTTTTCCCTGAACATTCCCCCCAAGAAAAAGGCAGAAAATTTGTCATTCCAGGGGACCGTATACTGTATGAACCACAGGCTGCTCATTCAGAGCAATGATGTCAGAATAACATCTTTCCCCCCCACTAAGAAATAGACAGCTTTGAACTGAGCCTTTATTAGCTGTTTTCAGTCAGTAGTGAATTAAAAAAACCCAAAACCAAAAAGCCCACAACACAACAAAAAGAACTCCACACCAACGCAGCCTTGGATGATCTATATCAGTTTGCAGAACATGAAATGTAAAACTCTGAGAGGAGAGGTCACCTTTTTTTTCCTATTGACATGAAGACGGCTTGTTTTTGGTGCTAGGGGAAGAGTTCTGAGTTATAATAGAGCATTACATCATCAAGTATTATGGGAAGAAGGGGATTTCTTTTGAGCGAAGCCTGATTATCAAAGGCTATAATTAAATTTGGGCTAAAAATGCCCAAGTGCTTATGAGTTTGTGGAAACTATGCACAGAGCAGCTTTCCACTGAATTAATCAGCTTGCAAGTTTTCATTATTCTGGAGCTTCTCTTTTTAAACTGTAAGCTCACAATCACAGCTTTTTTTTTTTTTTTTA
The DNA here is from genome assembly GCA_013399945.1 of Ploceus nigricollis. Classification (NCBI taxonomy): domain Eukaryota; kingdom Metazoa; phylum Chordata; class Aves; order Passeriformes; family Ploceidae; genus Ploceus; species Ploceus nigricollis. The sequence continues at coordinate 1,454,134 of VXBC01001330.1, read as the reverse complement.
ATCAACAAACTCTTCTAAAATTTAATTGGACAAACCTTAACTGATTTTTTCCCCTTAAAGAGAGAGAATGTTAAGGCTGGAGCTTGTTAATTAAGTTCTTTAAGTGCCCCCAGCTGTGCAATAAATTTTCAAAGCTCCACCACTGCATTTTTTAAAATGTTTGCTCCCGTGTTTTTTAGTTAAAATATTAAAAAAAAAAGAAAAAGAACAAGCAACAATAACAGAAGACTTGGGAAAATTCCTATACATTCAGATGATCCTGGATGTCGAAAATTGAACTATTAGCAAACTGTGGCTGATTAGAATGTAGCTGCAACTACAGGAATGTTTTCAAGGGCTGCAGTTAATTAATGTCTTCTAAAATAACTTAGCACCTCTTTTTATTTCTTTTCTCTCTTTTTAAAGAAGGCTCTGTGTTAGATGTGAATAATTTGAAGTATCCTATATAGTTGTTCCACAACAAAATGCTATCTAACATCAGCGAAATGTTTTCTGAAACATTATGCAGAAACTTCCACTAATTCAAGGACCATATGCTTGGCAGCATAAGTCAACATAGTTCTATTATCTTAAAAAATATCAGTGGCCAGGGTTCAAATCTGCAGGCCTCACCATGAGAGGATGAAGATGACATGAAAACTTGTGTCTTAACATCAGGTCATGTAAATATATATCTTCATTATTTATTAGCTAGTTATATATGTTTAATTTCTTAATGCACCAAAATATTCAACACCAAATTCTCCTCTACACAAAAATTTAAGTTACTAGATCTATACCTGGCAGGGAAAATTTACTGAACATTGTAATGATTATAGCTACAAGTAACAAACTTTTGGCAACTTGGGGCAGCTCAGAAAGTTTGTTTCTCAAGTACAGAAATAGTATTACATGATCCAAGACTTGAAAAATTATTGTCTTGCCTGTCACATACCAAATCACTAATGGTCTAATGGGAGATCATCATGTTCTCCCTGATGAAAAGAGTTGATCCTGGAGAACCCCGGTACGGACTTTGACTCGCTTTAGTAGCCAAATTCAGTCTATCTTATCCAAATATTCATTGTTCTGCAAGTCTGACACATCCTAACTGGCACTGAAAAGGCTGAAGAATGCAAATGAAGACAGCAACCTCACAGGCCAGTGATAAAACATGAGACAACACTTGGCCAGCCCTATAAAAGCCAAATACGTCAAAAAAATACTTTTCTTTGTGTCAGGTGAGGAAACTGCCGAGTCTCCCAGAATCTGTCATCTCCAGACTGAGTGAAGTTAGAGACCTGGTGAGGCCAGGCCACCTCACCAGACAGAGGACGTTCCTCCAGCTTTCCTGCTCACAGGACGTTGTCCCAGCTCTGACAGAGGCGTCCTGTCCCGGGCAGGAGCGGGGCCAGGCTCGAGCTCACACATCCTCCCAGCACTGAGGTCATGGCAGGGCGAGCAGTGCACGGGGAGTTTTGCCTTCCCCTTTGAGGTTTGCCCTGTCAGGCCCACCCTAGGCCTAAGAGCTAGCCACGTTAAGAGCTTTTGTTTTGCTGTGCTTTTACCCAAAATTTCATATTGCCATTACAGAGCCAGGGGTTGTGCCAAAAACTTGGAAGGAAATCACTGAGCACTGAAACCCCTGTCAGTCTTCTGGAGATCTGCTGGTGATCACTGCCAGAAGCATCTTCAAATGTTTTTGGCTATTAGGAATTTTCTCATTGATCCCAACACACCCATGGATCCTACTGACTGTCTGAAAAGACCTACCACTCTAAGAGTACATTTCTCAACCTACTGTATCACATTCCAGAGGAGAAAATAAATATTCAGTTAAAGTCCTTACTTGCTTGTTCATTATTTCAAGCTGTTCCTTCAGCTTGTAAGACAACATTTTTCATTAGCAAAAATAAAATAGGACGCACACAAAGAAATGAGACTTACTTGGGAAATGCTTTTCTGAAAACCAAAAAATAATGACTACATTTTTCCTTTTGTTCCAGCAGCTGCCTCAGGTGTTCTCTTTCTTGCAAACAATATAATTTATCAGATATTCTAAAAATCTATACTTAAGAAGTTCAATGAATGTGCACTCTACTGTATTATTTTTCTTAAAGAATTAAGGGTTTTATTTTATCTTAAAAGATTCTTGGCTGCATTTCCATAGTGCACAATGACACATTTGGTTCTTTGTGTTTCTAACTAAGTAATGACATAGTTCCTCTAAACCATGAAAAAGGTTGCATTTGACCAAACAAGAAAGGATGAACTTCTTGGAAATTCTATTGACTGGATATTGAATTAGACCCAGAACACTGGGACGAATCCTTTCTCCCTGCAGACCCCTGCTAAACCTGGCTATAGCTGCAGTGGAACTTCATTGTTTCCTCCTTATTCACTGGGTACAGTAGTATCAACACAAACTGTACTCAACTGCTGAAAGCTTGATTCTCAAACATATGGATATGTTGAAAATTAAATTGCAGGGTTTATTTGAATTTATAGACAGCTCGGTGAATGTATTTTTGAGATACAGTCTCCATCAAGGAGATAGATGTCACCTGCCATGAGGAACATGATTGTATAATGTTAAAATGCCACATTCTCTTTGTAGGTAATTCTATTCAATTGCTTCCTGCAAAGATTTGGGTAATGAACACTTGAGCATCTGTNAATCTTTCTCTGGATTTGTATTACTTCACTGAATATAAACCCTGCCCTGATTCTTTTTACCAAGTCCCCTTTTGCATTATGTTACTATGGTGTTTCTGCTCTTTTATTAAGATCCCCACCACTTCTAAACAGACAAGATGTTGCAGGACAAAGTAAAGAAGATCCATGTGAAGCTACTGAGTCTGTGAGGCAAATAATTCTCTAGAGTCAGCCAACAATGTGGGAATTTCAGTTAAAGAGTTGCATTATCTTGTTTGTTTATATGCAAAGATTTTTTTTTCCTTTTTAATCATCTAGTCAGTTGCAATTATCACTTCACTGTACAACTTAAATCCAAGCAATATTTCTCATATCTAAGTCATTTTCTGAAGAATGGCATCTGGTCTGAAATACTGTGTTCTATTATAGCAAACATACGTAAACAGCTTGCAGGAAATAATTTAGTACACACAAATCTTCCCTCCACCTGTAATTTGTTTTGCTGCTTTTACCTATTCTCTGATTATTTAGATTTTTACAACATTTTTCACACAGTTTGTAATCCTCAACTAACTGTTATTTACTATTGGGAATTTTATTTACTCAGATTAACAGCTCACAAAGAGAATGCTAAACTAAATTCTACTTGTCTTTGCAGTAAATTGAAAATGTATTCATACTTATTCATACCACAATCAAAGTAAATAATTACACAAAAAATTAAAGTTCAACCAGAACAAGTACCAAATAAATACCAAAATAACACAATTCATCTGATATCTTTTTCTTCTCCAGCAGGCTTTCAGGCTAGATTAGAAAATGCTGATGAGGGTAATTAAAAAGTACTGAAAAACTAGAGAGTAAGATTACTCTACTTGATGTAAGCTCAAAATAGAAAAAGGAAAGATTTGGGTTTAGCTTCATCTAAATAAATTGCCTGTATTACTTCCATCTACTTTTTGGTTCACAAAGAAGAGAGTTCTGCTATAGAAAGAAGATTTGAGTCTTGTTCAGGACAAGAACAGAGGAAGAAACAAGGAAGTAGGTATATTTCTGAGATACCCTCAATCCCCCATTCCTCAAACCCCATACAAACAAAACCCAAAACAGTAGCAGGAGGATAGCAGCCAACTATCAGAGCTGAATAGGGGAATAAACTAAACTGCAAAGCACAAATTTCCTTAAAAGACATTTTAAGATTGGAAAGACCTTAAAGAGAAATAAAATAATGTGGCATGAAAAGCTTTCTAAGATTATGGTAAGATAATTCTGGCCCCAGACATACTTATATTCCACAGCTCAACATGGTTTTCATTGTAGCACATTAGCTGTGCCAGCATCCACCAAAACAGAGAAACTGTAATGAAGAAGGAGCCAGTCAGGGCCACCTCTAGAATGAGAGAAAATGGGCTGGGGAAATGTAACACAGGAAGGTACATCAGGAAACCTTCTTCTACCCCACTGGTTAATTTTTACTAGCAAATCTCTTGAAAAGCACTGTACTGTATCAAGGGCCTTGATGTTTTTAAAACAAAGAATTTATGGGCACTAGAAATGTAACCTACCTTCCTTTGTTCACTGAAATACATCATCATTTTGTGTCTTGTGGTAGCAAAAGTAATTTAGAGGATCCTGACAGAAATAATATATATATCATTAAATCTGTCCATTAATATACTCGTGGTATTATAAACATAGCAGTTTGTGGATGACAGAATCTAAAACCAACTCATTTGTTTGTGTCAGTGTTAAAATGTAATACATTTTCTTTTCAGATTCAAGCCAAGTGAGGAGAGCCTTCTTAGAAAGTTATCTCTAAACAAGGCACAAAGAACTCAAGAGATTAAAATGTAACCTTTGAACATATTTTCCAATTTGCTGCAGCTCTTAGATATATTGAGAACAATGGTCTCAGCTCAGGTCTGAGATCAAGCTGCTCACAAACAAACAATCCTCATTATCATAACTAACATTACTACTTGCATGGGAGTAATAAACTGTAAACCCAAGGCTTTTAGGGGCCTAGTCTGACATAATCAGACACTGGAATTATTAATATCCTTTTCTTGTAAAGAAATCTAAGCTGATTTATCAGCATGGTAAGATCAAAATGAATACTGAGCTATGCAGAATCCATATAAATGAGTCTTGAGAATTTCTATCTGGATAACTTAATACTGCACACATTAGAACCCTTCCATACACACATCAAACATCAGTGGCTATTGAAGTACTGAAAGACAAGTGTAAAGTTACAGGAAAAAGCTAACTTTTGTTACTAGACTGAACATGTACAGTTCTGCCAAGTAGGATGGTGCATCCAAGTGAGATGATTATGGGGCATCTCAAAGGTTAAATACATCTGCAGGACTTTACCCTAAGACAGAGCAGCACCACACAAATGGCTGGTTACACGTAGGACAGGGCCTATGAAGCTGCCACTGGTCTCCTGAGATCCAAAGTCTACTATTACTAGCTAGATATTTTTAGAATATCATAACATACAGTATCTATAATACATAGCAAACATAGCAGCAACACCTGCCAGGAGAGGAATCAAACATACTACATTGTTTATATAAACATGTCTGGAAAAAGTCTTCCATCACTTCCTCGGGGAAAACACTGGTAAAGTCTGTGCGCTTTCTAAAGCTTTCCAACTATAAAAGAAAAAATTACTAAGTCACAAATGTGGCAAGCCCAGCATAAATAACCCCTAAGAATCCTACAGAAAACAATAATATATCATGCCTGGAAAGACCACTGAATTTCACAATGGGTATACATGTAATGCCTACAAAGTGGGAGTAAACTTCCCCATTTTTCTATCTCCTTTGTTTTACGTCTCAATGGGCATGTCCAGAGAAGGGCAACGGAGCTGGGGAAGGGTTTATTTATATTCTACTACAGCAAAAAGGGGTCATTTGAAAGAGTCTAATGGTTACACTGAATGTCTGAATTATCAGTTATGAGAATGGACCTCTTTATTAAGGTCTGAGATGCTGCTATAGCTTCCCACACAATGCTAGGACACACAAGGCAGCTCTGAGGAAGCCCTTTGAATAACAGTCCACATTAAGGTAATTTATTTCATTAGCATGACTTCAGTTAGCTGGTTTTCATGGACATTCTTTACTTTTCCAGTGTCAACAAATGGACATTAGGACTTTTGTCTAATTTTTAATACAAGAAAAAATCTTAACCTCAGAAATCCTACATCAGAGCAGGAGTGCCTATGCCAGCAAATCTCTGAGAGCAAGTGGAGTAATAACTATAATAAGTTCAATACAAGTAGTATCGTTAAAAAGGAGCAGAGGCACAGCATTGACTAATGCAGGTGTTAGGCCTTTACCAAGGTTACTGGCAGAGCACAGAGATAAAGCAGCCAAACCATTCAATGTGACAGGATTTGTGCTAAGATCTCCTGCAGAGATCTGGAAGAACAGCTGATACATAACACGAAGACAACTGCTGTGCTTTTCTTGCTTCTGCACATGCTCCGGCACCAGAATTTGAATGGCTGAAGAGATTAATTCAGACAGTAAGGAATTCCCCAGAAAACTGAGCAATAAATGTTCAACAGGCACTTTACTGTTCAAATATTTTGTGCCCACTGCAAAGGATGCTAATGAAGTTGTTGACAGGGTCCTCATTTATGCTAGTAAAGTGAAATATCCACAATATCTGGTGAGGCACCATGTGCCATTTCCTACTGATAAAGGGACTGGAAAAATAAGTGCTGATGAGCAGCAACAGTTTTATGGGAAAAGAGCTACTGAGGGAGCAAGGCCATGACGTGGGGTAACATGGTCCAGGGTAGCTGAAAACTGCCTGAAATGGTGTCACTATCAGATCTGACTAGAGGACAGCAAACACTGTTTGTGACTGGTGTCCAAGTCTCACACACGCTGCTTTGAACAGCTCCATAGAAAAACAATTGTTTCCTGGTTCCCATTTTTATTGTATGTGCACAAATGCATGTACCAAACAGCAGGGATGCTTCCTGCATCGCAAGAGCCAGGTCATGTTATTTTTCTGCCTGATTCAAAGCAGAGATTCTCATCCCTGATCACCCTATCTCAAGCAGAGCAGAGAGATGAACATCCTTCTACATCCTAGAGCAATTTCTAAATTATTTCACACAAAAAAGCATCAGACATTTTCTGTTCATACTCTGCTTCATGTAACTAATGAGAACGAAATGATTTTTCTGTAGTATGTTAAAGTTTCTTTACCTGTGGAGTACTGAAATCTGTCTGCAATTCTCATTCTATTTTGATTTTTTTTTCCGCTTGTTTAGTTTTACGTTTAGAAAGTTCAAGTCTATTGTCAAAACCTCATCTTGATTAGGTGGATCTTCAAAATTTTTTTCAGGAGATCCTGAAAAATCACTAGCATCCATCTCCACAAGGTATATGAAAAAACTCCCTAACAAATTTAAATTACTCCTAATGAATAAATTATAACAGATATGTTTAAAAAAATACAGATTTGATTCAGCTGCTGAGCATTAACTGGATTATTAGTCATGATTACCACCTTACAAATATCTAGTTTCCAAAAAAAGTTTTAAAAAAAGGCATTTATCTCACATTTCCAAGACATTAATGCTTCCAATAATAGAGCGAGAGATCCTGCCTAACAAGGAGAAGTTTATTTAACATTATTTCTACTCATCTACAAGTCTGTTTCTGGAGACCAGTTATCAGAAGTTGCAACTCAGCAAAAAATTAATCAGGTAAAATGGACAAGGCAGAGGAAATATTGCTCTGAGCTAGTAGTGAGGATCAGCCAGCTCTGCCCCCAAGAAACTTCTCCTGATGCACACATCCTCTGACTGCTAATAACAACAGAGCTATAAAAGGCATCGTTACACCAAGCTCATACCCAGAATTACTGCACTTGTATGGTGTATGACTGCAGGCCTCCCAGAGAATGCTTGCCAAAACCAGAGAGGTTTATCTGGAAACAGGATTGGCTTTTCTATTAGCCTATAAACAAAACATCAGCATGACTTAGGAACAAGTTTATAGTGTGCAGTTTCTCTTTCTGAACTCAAATTTGGTTTCAAACTGTATTCTTCCCTATGCTTATATATATGTATATAAACATATCCACATATACACATATAAATATACATGTCATACCAAGAAAAAGTAGACTCTTACACAGATTTGTGAAATTATTTTGCCATTTGATTAGGGGAACATGGCTGAAATTCTAGTCTCACTGCAATGTAACACACTCCATCAGTCTCGATATTAGGCATCCTGGTCACTTTCTCATCCGATTTACAAAGCAAAAATCCTTTTTGCCTTTCCCCCCCTCCAAAAAGGGGACTCCCCCTTGTGATCAATTTCATGCCATTTACTTTAAACAGAGATATCAAATTGTTTAACATTTTAAACATACTATGTCCTGGTAATTCAATCCTTTGGATTTCCTTGGGTGTCCCAAAGTGTTTTGAGTTCAAACAGCAGAAAGAAACTGCAGTGCTGGTCAGTCCCCTCTTAAATCTTCTTATGGATTTCATTTGCTGTGTGGCCTGAGAGAGGTCAAAAGGTTTTCTCACAGAAGTAGAATTTGAGAAATAATCACCTTATGGACCCACTAAATCAATCATAATTAATGCACTTGCCTAGTTCTGTCAGAGAATTGCTGCTAGAGGGCAAAATAAAGAGGCCCTTTCTAATACAATTTGAAAAGAGATCAGATCTGTCATTTCATCTAATAATTGAGCCAAATGAGAAAAGAGAAGGGTCAGAGTTCATCTGGTGACCTTATGTAAACCCAATAATACATAATTCATTTTCATTTTATGGAATTTATAAGATGCTGTAAACTGTCAAGATACAGACTCATCTGCTTCAGCTTCCAACAAAACCTTGCTGCTCATCACACAACACACGCTGAGCTGCCAAAACTTTTAAGTGGTATATTCTGGCAGAATAATCCAAAAGCCTTCAACAAGGACTGGTATTTAATTCATTCTTCCAAGCGTGTGAAGTTAATAACTGAATAAATCACTCGCAGCTCTTTCTGAATGATATAAAACCTGTAATTTATTTACTGAGTGTTACAAATACAGTTAAAACATGTTTTCATGCAAAATGGTTTCTTTTCTTTTTTATTATTGTTATAAAACATTTTTTTGTGAACATAGAACATAAATACACATGCCCTCAGAAAAGAATACTTCATTCCAAGTCTTAACTGACCATATTCAGCTCTTTTCCATTATTAGCTACAAACCAAAAGTAATCTGGAGACCTATTAAGGAAATATTTCTTTAGTAGGGAGGTTGCCCTTTAAGCTGAATATTAATTGAAAATATCAAAGAGTTACCTTTCCAGTCTGACTTAGCCTTTTTAGTTCCTGTGCTGGGCTACATTCTTTACTCACTCACACTGCCACAACCGAGTTAGAGCTGTCTCTAAGTAATAAGGTGAATTGATGGTTTATGAGTTATTCCTCAGTGCTTTGTCTCCTTTACTGTCAATACAACCAACATGTAGCAGAGCATCTGGGCATTCACGACAGAATTTCCTAAGGCAAGTCTGGGCTTTTGAGAAGAAGAAATTTTTTTATTGAACCAGTCAACAACATAGGAGGTGGGGAATAAGCAGGGAGGCTTTTGACTAATTCCTAAGTTTGAAACAGAAGCAACAAACTTGGAAAGAATATGAAAGCTGAGAATAAATCTAAGTTGGCATGCTAATAATAACAAATGGTACTATGATCCAGCACAAAACTTGATTTAGTGATGTCCTTGGACCATCACAGCTAGGACAGCAGTACCATTATGAAAGTTTATAAACCACTTCCAATACTTGCTTTGTTTAGAGATGAGGGGGTTTCATACTGCTTTTTGTGCCATTTGTGAAATACTCAGGGTTGCAGATAAGAAAAAATGTTAAATAACTGGGCCAAGATACTCTGGACTATGCTGTCCACTACAAATCCTGCTGAATAGAAACCATACTAAAGATACTGCACTGTCTGCTTGATGCTTCATTGGCTCAAAACACTTAAGCTCCAAACTCCTGCCCTACATTGAACAGGTTTGTAAAGCTGAGACTATTAAGCTGCCATAAAGGAGAACAGATGATTCTCCTTGACATAAAGCATTCCTGTACTAATCTCAAGGCCTAGTAGAAGGCTTGGTTAGAAAGTACTGAGCAGATTTCATACCATGGTTGGGAAAAATCAAACAGTCCCTTGACAGGTTCCCAGCATATTCAGCCAGCATAACTTAGAGCTGTCTCAAATTATTTCAAAGCCTGTTTTGTTACCTGGCCACTCAGTGTAATGGAAGCACAGATTTGTATTAAGTCCTCTTTCTTAGCTGTAGCAGGCTGAAGATTGAGTCTTTTTCTTTCTGTAATACAACTCCACAGAGATCACTTTAACAATTGAGAAAAATAAAATTCCATACTAAACCACCATATGGTGTCATGTTTCCAGTTAAATGGATAATATATGAAACAGCTCCTCATCAGCAGCACTGATAGCAGCACTGCATTGCCCTCCTGTACTACCCTGAGTGCTGATTTTTGAGCAGCTTCACCAAGGATCCTATTCTGTAATATTTGTAGAGAGGAAAATGAAGGCCCAGAAATAGCAGGTTATTTTACATCAAACACTAAAATTGAAACCAAATCTTGTGTTCTTTGTGTTGTGTACCTTTCCAACAATCTTCCCCCTGGAACTCTGACCTCATATAGCAAGCCATCAAAGATACATTACTCGCTATTTAATGGCAAAAGTCCATTTGTATACATAAAACCTGCAAGAAATAAGAATGTCACTCTCAAGTTACCCTTTATCTATTTACTCTTTTTTAGTTTGAAATGACAACATCCTTGTATTTGTCATATTGTTAAAATCTGACCTTTGATCCTGGGGTCATTGCACTCCCTGAGGTCATCTGCCCATCTGATTAACGCATTCCATAATTTTGGAGGTGGCCAGTTTAGTGGTCTATCCCATTAATCATGGCACTAGAAGCAGCATGAAAAAACCACTAAGGTTATCAAATCCCCACAGGAGATTAGGAAGTTAGATAAGCACATGAAGTTTAACAAACAAAAAGTACATGGACAAACCAAAAGGCATTCAAGGCCTGAAACCTGACACAAGGAAAGCAGCATGAGAAAAACAAACACCAGAGACTTTTCCTACTTCTTGTTTTTCTCCAAGTAGATTTCATAAAGCTCTGATATTTCCTTTTGTAGGTAAAATGCATTTTAGGTCACAGGAAAGTCAGAAATTATTTTAGGTTTTAACACTGTCCAAACTCACAGTACCATGCAGAGCTCAGAAACAGCTCACATGAGAGGAGTCACCAGCATGGGATACCACTGACAGAATAGCATCAAACCACCATCAACATGTGCAGGTATCTAGGAAATTATTAGGAATGTTGAAGCTTGGTCAGCTTGTGAATTAGTAGCCAAGAGGAAAAAATGCATTTCTCATTATGGGCCTTTGTACAGATTCTTTTACAGAGTAAATAAAAATAAAGGCAAAAATAAACTAGAATCAGCCTCACATAATAGAATACTATCCTGAGAACAAGCAAAGTTTTGGATCTGGCCACTTTGCTGTCTAGGAGAGCTGTTCAGCATTTTGAACTCTTCCCTGGTCTTTCCTTCACTCATTTTTAGACAGCAAGAGCTGGCACCTGGTTCCTGCATGTCCAGTTGCTATCAAAGAGAGATTTTGCTTAACACCTTGAACAAATACAGCAGCTGAATTTGAAGTGACACTGTGGTAACTGTCCCCACATGGTTGGTCTTTCTTTGCATTTCTTAATCTAATACAGAATTGAAATTCCCATCCTAGTTCCTAGAACGGCCACTTCCAGTCCTGGAATTTCTGTTTTAAATTAAGAACTCCATTTATTAAAATGTATTGATTACTCATGAAGAATTATATCCCAAATGAAAATAGTATTTTTAAAAAATTCCCATTAAATTAATTTTCAAAAATATCTGGTTTATAATCAATCAAATCCTGGTATTCACTTTCAAAGAGCAGTAACACTTTCACTGTATGCATTTGTCATTAATTTTATATATCTGTAGGAGTGATGTATATGAAAAATACTACTATGGGCACATTATAGCTAAATATGTCATTTGGCATACATTGAAATGCATGACATTATGTAATATTAGCCTGTCATAATTCTACTGCCTGTGAAATGTTACTGGATGACAATGAACAGATTACATTTTTTTAGATTTAAACTAGTTTGAAAATTTAGTTATTTAGTTCTGGTTTGAACTACTTTATCAACTTTTCCAAATGAGAAGCACAATTTGTCTGCAATAATGAAAAATTCTCACCTCGTATTCATTATTCATCATAATTTTGTCTTGCTGTGAAATTTAAAACTCGATAAAGTAACAAAAAGCAAAAAAATAGTTAAAGAATTATTTCTCAAAATACAATACTTAGCTTTTAAGAATTATTTCTAAAAATACAATATTTAGATTGTGTCTTTTTAATATTTAAGTGTATAAAATTAATATAATGCTAAGAAATGAGTGTGTGGAAACAGCTTTTGCCAATGGAAAATTACTATCTTGAGAGTTCCTAGCTCTTTTCCCTAGACTTTGTTGTTAATATGATGGAAATAAGCATGGAATAGTTAATATTCCAAACAAAATAACTATTTCCACAGGAAAATATTGTTTTTCTTACTTCCCAATATGGACTTTGCATTTTATAAAGTGCAAAATTTTATAAAAGGAATGTCCAGAGGAATGATAATGCAACTCAAAGGTAGCTAACTGGTTGTGGGGGAAAAAACAATGACAAAACAACCAAAAAAATCTACCCAAATCTCCAAAACTTCAAACCTCAAAGCAAACCTAAAAAAACTGTATTTATCTCTGTTTCTATTTAGCATAGTTGTTTCCCACCTCTTAATCCATTCTGATTGAAAGCTAATGAATACAAGGCTTTAACAAAAAGGAGATTTAAATTTGTGTCGTCATTTTTGAATGCTTAACTGTTAGCACTCATAGAAATGAGTGGGAATTTATCAGATCAGATAGAGGTTGAACAGAAAATTTCTATCTACTTTCTTTATCATGTCAATTTACTGTTCAAGGCATGTTGGTGCACTGACCAAGGCTTGTGTGAAACACATCCCCCATCTGTGGCTAAACATTTAATTGAAGTTTACAAAGAGGTTTAGGATCTGGATCACCTGACAGACAGAAGAGATAGAAACCACTGTAGATAGAAGGAACAGCAAATAGTTCCATTTCTCTTATAAGATTAGGAGGAGGTTTAAGCTGCTTGAAGGTATGCTTGCAAACTCTATCTGACATGGGAGGACGGGGCAGTTACAAGCAGGATTCTTTAGAGAGTCCCAGTATTCTTCAGCCTGGTCTGAAATGCCTTCTCTTCTCCCCCCTGCACCAGCAGTAGCTGTAACTGCCTTCCAAAGACACCTCCTTTTCCTGATTTGCAAGAGGGAAACTAAAACCAAGCTGCCCCTAAGCTCTCTGTCCACCTAATGGCAGATCACAGCTTTAAATCAGAGTGACAGAGCAGTAAGAAATGAGCAGGATCTGCTCTGTGGCTCGGGTACAAGGCAGTGCACACTGTGAAGAGCCTTTACTTTCCTTCTACCTGAGCAGGTAAGACAAAGACCCAGTCCCATCCCACTTGAACATCTATGTGCACTGAAAATCTTTCAGTGGATTGTGGGATCAGACAAATGATCAGTGCAGCCTTGACTGCCAGGATTTCAAGTAGCTCACTTGATTCTTGGTACTCCTTCTGTGCTGTTTTCTAATAACTCATCCGAAATTTTCAAATTCTGTCCTCCAAACCCCAGTGAAAGGCCACAAGCCACTTCTCACAGTCAGATGCACAAATTTCCTGGAGTTTTCTACAAGAAATACCAAATCATTATACTACCTTTAAGCACTTTGGCCATGCTTCAAAGTATAAAATCTACTGGACTAAAAAATTTATAGTTCTCTGTGCTTCAGAGAAGTACAATGTTACAGCTGTTATAAACAAAATGCATGGAAAAAAATAAAATAACCATGATTTGGCCATTTACTCTACTTAATTTGTGCACTCATTTCCTTGACTTTGGTCTGAAGATGTTGTTGGGATGGATAGGACATACCAGCTGGGAAAACCAAACCAATTCATGCTGAATTAGGACTGAAGCAATTATGGAACTGGTGCTAGAGACAGTAAATAGCACCTCTGATATGTGACCCAAGGAGAGGCAGCGCAGAGCACTTCAACCAAATGGGCGTGGGGTGACTCAGGGGAGCACAGCTGATATGGGAGGGGAAGAAACCCACAAACCAATGGAGTAAAAAAAAAAAAAAATATCATTTGGGGGGGTATTTGTACTCACCTCCCTAAATTGCAAATTTCACACAAATGGAAAAACTTTCACATTATCAAACAGAAGCTGATCACTAATTTAAGCACATTCTTCCTTTTAAGACAGATTCAGGCCATTGAGGCTTTATCTCCACAAGTATACATTTTTTCCATGATTTTTCAAGAATGAGAGAAATAAATTATTGGCCTTTGAAAATTAACTTTTAAAGGGTTTTCTTACTTTTCACTCTGAAAACCCTGTTTCCCAGCTGTCACAGTATGTTATGAATGGCAAGAAAGTGCACAAGGCCACAGAAGAAGGAAGGGTGTGATATTTCTCAAAATTTATTATTCCTGCTATTCTGCTCAACACTGTCAAAGATGCTTCTGAGAAATGAGGGTGCTACTCAGAGAGATGCAGTTCCCAAGCCCGACAGGCAATGACCAATCTCAAAGCTCAGTGTAAAAGCCATTAAATACTCCCTTCATATTTTGATTGATATTGCATTATCTGTAAAATACTGTCCTGCTACTCCTAAGTCTTTTATTCAGGGCTCTTTTTACTGCTACTTAAATATTTTTGACTGCTTCTCTGCAAAGGTAGAACATGACAGACACCTCACTGTTATCTGCCTAGATTCTACTGAGACACTGCTTTGCCTGGTTTAATTAATTTGGACTTCAAATCCTTTTAGAACAGTGTCATCTTAAACTCCACCCACAAGGCCAGCTCTCAATGAAATGCACAAGTTAAAAATTAATATGAAATATGTGTGATCACAAGTTGATTTGAAAGGACAAAGGAAACTACAAATAGCTTTTCCACAGGTGAAGTGAAGCTCTACAGTGGAGGTGGTATGAACAAGAGCATAAATTAAGATTTGGACTCAGAATCCTTGGATTGTATTGGTTCAGGTAATTTTTGCTTTCCTGTCTTTTTAACATTTTTTTTTATTGTTGTCCTCCACAGAATATTCAAACACAATACCACCATTGCTCTCTACCTATAACCATGTCTAACTCATCCCTAAATCCTTGGCAGTTTTAAAGTTGTTTATATCTTTACAACAGTGAGATAATGAAGTGACACAGTCATTCTGTGGGTGCAGGAACTGAATGAGGGCTTAAATAATTCTGAGGAGCTAGCTAATAAAACTTAGGGTCTCCAGTTCCTGACTCCCAGCTGCCTGTCCTGGAACTGAACCCAGAACAGTGAAGGTAGTTCAGCATGGTACAATGACAGGATCTGCTTTCAGAAGTCTCAGCCCAGCTTTTTTAGATATATTTCTGTTTGACAAGCACTAGATCCTACCTTTCACTCCTGAAATCCATGAACTTTCTTCCAAGATTGAGCAAGATTCTTCCCTGCCCTAGATTTGTGTTTGCTCTGAAGGCACAGCTAGGGCAGCAGAGTTTGTGGAAGAGCAAGAACAGAACTGAAGTTTCATATACCTACACCCTGAACTGACCCTCATATTGAATCTCATCTCTGTATCCTCAGACCTGCAGGTAAATAAAGTAGATTACCACACTAATCCCCACACTATTGTTAAATCTTTCTTTATAAAAAATATGGTTGACAAAAGTAGTTTTCTCCTTAATTAAGTAGTCTGGCAGATATTAAGAGAAAAGGAGGGATAAGGCAATTTAAACAAAAACACTGCATCAGAAGTTTAGAATGATACTTCTGTGATATCTTAAAACAACTGGCAATGGTTCTCCCTTTCCCATGCTGAGGAGATGCTCATATTTAACAATGCAAATGGAGAATTATGATTGTTATCTAAACTAGGGGCACAATTAAAGAAAATGAGATTTGTTTATGGAACAACATTGGCTTGGTTTTTTCTTAGTTACTAATCATGAGTTTAATTTTTAATAGAAAAGCATTGCTAGCACAATTAGCACTCAATTTACATGTGCATCCATAGGCCCAATTAATTAAATTTTATTGATGCCTAGTTGCTCTTTAAAATGCTTTCCAAATGCCTTCAAATTGATTTTAAATGGTTGATAGTGAAAGTCAGTATGTTCCTGGTAGTAACCCTACTGATTTTCATACACATGTACCTTCCATACTGTAAGCATTCACTGCTTTGCACTTGGTGTCTGAGAATGTGTTCACTGCTGGGTAACAGAGTATTTGGGGAAAAGTTATATAGTGAAATGCAAAATATCAGATTTAGAGTTTCTGATGAGGACTTTCTCTTCACCCTTTGTTAAATGATGTGTTATTTATTTTTTTATCATACTATAACAGATGTGCTTGTGTCATTGCAGTGTTGTCCCAGCTAAGGAATGAATGAGTTCATCCTTGTCAACATCCTTGTGAGCCCTTTAAGACAGAAAGTTGTTATTCCTTCTGTTTTGTGTTTGAGGAACTGAACCACTGATATCAAGAAACCTATTTTAGATCTTTGGACCACAGTAGGAATTTGTAGTAGATTTTAGCACCAAGTGATTTTCCTAAAGCCACAGAGTAGGTCCCAACTGTGATTGCTTAAATTTAAGCATAGTGTTCTTGTCAAAAGCCCCTGACTGTGTTTTTTATTAAATTAACTGTGCCAATTTTCTCATTCTATTTTAGCTACTTTTAAAATATTTTACTATTATTTCTGTTCATCTGCCCTTCGCAGTTCTCTGGGTGGTGTAAAGTTCCTGCTCTATTTTCCAGCTGGGGGGCTGGGTATTTCTGTCATGCATCATTATGACAAGACCCAATAGTTGTAAAACCTTCTCTTGAGGCTCTGTGGGAGGCTGATTTCCATGACACACTTTATCCTCTGAGTAAGCACCTGCTTAGCCTGATTATTACCTTGATGTTTCTTACCTAGATTATACCTAATGTGAAATGCTACTTCAGCTACAATATGAAAAAATAACTGCCTGTCTCATAAATATGTTTTTAGCAATTACATTTGTTACAAATATTTTTAACACATACTGAGTTTCACTGGATTATAAATTAGTCTAAAAGTCTAGCTTTTAGTCATACTTCATAATTAGCTTTTATTTATACAGTTTATGTATTTTTTAAAAGCCAGGAAAGGATATGAATGTGAATTCATATATATATATCTTTTATAAATGTAATATTACTAAGAGACAATTTAAATGTTATAAACCTACATTCACAATTTAATGAAAAAACATTTTTCTAAATTGAGTATAACATTAAAGCCTCTAACAAATACTATCCAGAGGATTCTACACTATGATTTTTCATTCACTTAACATTGTGATTTAAACAATATTAACTATCATATCATTTCATGTTAACAGAAAGACAATCAAGATGAAATCTTAATTACTAAAGAACTGTCAAGAGACATTAACAATTTAATACTGAATTTTATAAAAGTAATGATTGTCCTATTACATATGCTGTAATTTCCCTTTCCTGACTGCTCTAATAGTTTCCTCACTCATTAAACACTTATTTTCTCACTACCTGCCAGCAGTTTCATAGGTGGCCTCATTTAGGGAAACTAAAAGAATATGAAAGAAGATAATATGAAGGAAAAATTACAGTTGAAAAGAATTACAAATGTAAAATATAAACCCAGGTTACTTGGTAAAATAGAGTACATATACATAGTACAGCTGCATTTGAGAAATGTTCAAAGGGGTAATGAATTAAGGAAAAAGCTGATAAAGTAATATATGCAAATTTTTTCCAAGAAATATAACTTTTATGTGTGCACTCGATCTGTTCCATGAGATAAATTTAACACTAACTTGCCACAACAAAGTGAATATAAAATAAAGAAAATATAAAATGTAGTACAGTTTTCCTGTCAACAGCTGGTATCAATGTAAAATGGATCATTTAGACAATTAATTGGTTTCCAGGTTAGGTTTATACACTATTCAGAAAGGCTGAAATGACTCCTCAAATATCACAGTCTGAACTTGTTTCACAGTGACAAATGTGAATGTCTGGTGGAACCAGGAATATGAATCCTTTCATGAACAGCCACTTGGGAACAGAAGGAACTAATTCTTTAAAATGAGATATTAATTTCAGCATTGTCAATAATTTTCTTCATAAAACATTTTTTCCCCCTCCCAAGGGAAAATCAGGAAATGCTTGCCTTTTCAGACCAAACAAAATTTTAATCAAGGAAGGTCTCTCAGCATGCCCTGAAGTCTAGTCAGATGCAAACAGCTTCCAAAGCAATGAGGACTATCCAGGGTAATTACCTACACTGGGAGGAATACCTTTGAATAATTACCCTGCTCCATTCAGAACGGAGACTTGGATGTGTTTACCCTGCAAATCCAGGGAGTGATGGAGCTCAGAATGCACATGCACACATCCACAAGACTGAAAGGTTTCATTTCATCCCAATAAAACCAGTAGCATTTTTTAAAATATTGGTTTTATTAAATAAGCAACAAAATCCCATTATAGTACAGGTTTTAATTTTAATATTTTTTTAAAGGAAAACTGAAAAAATATTTATGGCATCTTGATTGGGGAAAAAAAACCTACCCAAAAATACCCACATTGAAGTTCATTAATTTTCAGGGGTTTCTTTCAGCAGCAAATATAGATAAAGACAAATCTCCTTAGAGTGTCACAGCTATAGAAAAAAAGGGAAATTCCTACAATTTTTTTCCTAAACTTAACATAAAGAAGGATTGCTAGCTTTATGACATCCTAGAAATCCATGTATAGGTTTTATAAAAATTCTGTTTATCTACTCAAAGAAAAATTATCTGTAATATTAAATTTTTTGTCATCTTTATCTGCCATCATTTTTACTTAGCCTTGATCTAATATTTCTTAATGTCACTGAATTAAAAGTCTCAAAACTTCAGCAATGTTCTGCTCAGAATTCACCACCTTAACAATCCTTTGTGTGGGCTAGTGATCAGGTAACTGCTCCTAGGAATGCATTTGCTAAGGTTGAGACTATTTCTTACCCACTCTTCCAGTGCAGGAGATAAGTGTAAATCAATGTGCTCACAGCTGACACCAGCCAAACACACCAAGTGCATGTGTGACTTGTGCAGCAATGTAACACACAGGACCAAACTCTGGCTGCCTTGGGAAGCTGAATTTGCAGATCCCATTTCCAGACAAGATTACGTTAGAGACTAGGAAACAAATGCATCAGAGATGCTGAAAAACCCCAGACACAATGCTATAAGTATGCCCAAGAGAAACCTAAAGCTGAAAGACCTGCTTGGAATTCATATGGTGTAAGCTGAGAATTTAAGATCTGGGTCATCAGATAATCATCAAGGTAGAATCTAACTGGCTTTTAGGGTTTAGGAGAGATTTTCCTTTTTTCCATATGGAGATTATGGCACTGTCATGATGTAAGAGGGCTTGTGCATTTCATTCACCTACTTCTGGAGCCTCTGGTCAGACAGAAGGTAATGGATCAGAAAATCACTGGCTTTAATTTAGCACACTGGATAAGCACTCTAAAATTTCTGCAGACCTGTCAACAGACATCCTCTACAGATGCTATATTCTGCTATCTTTAATCTGCACCAACCTTTTATATTGGCATTTTAAGTACCAATGCCAGCAGAAATGAGAACAGATTCAAGGGCTTTAATCAAGCTGGAGCCACTCATGGGTTGCAAACCTTGTCAGTTTCTGCCTTAAGCAGGGCTTCCAGTGCAGTTCATCTCCATTTCTTCACTACTTCCAGGGCTCATGGTGCCAACCTCTCCTTCTCCTAGCTGATGACTGAATCTGAATGGAGTGCCTAGCTGTAATCCAACAAATAGATCTGAAAAGGTGGCATGCTTTTTTTAGCAAGACACATGCTCCTTACACAGACAGGTTAATGCTCCTCAAACATCTGAGCATTCAGGTCCCATACAGTCTGATGGAAATGCTATGGGCCAGCAAGTAGGATAATGTGGAATTGTCTGGCTCTTGTCAGTCACTGTCAAGTCCCTAATTCTATTTAAACATGAAGTTTTGGCACTTAATTTCAATCCCAAAATAATAAGAGCCCATAAGATGAATTTGTGAAGTGTTTCACCACTTAGCACTGCACTGTAAACTACTTGCTACACAGCATATTCAATATGAATGAAAATACTTGTGTTTCTGGATTTTCCTGTTTAGAAATTTTCCTTTAAATTAGGATTTATTGGTATTTCAGTTCCAAGCCAAAAGAACAATATTAACATTCTCACAGGGATGTGTGAGTAAAAGTAATCACTAATAACACTGAGAAAATATCTTTAACTGTCATTCAGGAAAGTTCTTGCCCTTCCCCCTTGCATCCAGATTTAAATACATCATCCTCTTTAAAGTGGGATTTAAAGCCCATCAATACATCTTTCATCTTAAAGACAGGCCTATGCTGCATGGTGGCATTGTAGCTCCCACTACTTAATATTGCAGCAGTATCACAACTCCTGGTGATTGGCAAGAAGAAAGTTTAAGGATGTTCTCTCATTTCACTGTGCAAGAATTGAATTAACACAGCATAATAAGCTCTTTGTGCAACCTTGTCTTTCTCAAATATTCACAAGAAATAAACTCAAAACCAAAATGTTAATGAGATCCTTGCCTGATATTATACCCTCCCCTTCATTTTGAAATATCTTGCTTCATGCAAGGCTTAAGACCCTTTCACTCCCCAAATGGGGAAAATATGGTAGAGAAAGTGAACAATGCAGTTTTGCAAAAAGTAGCATTTCATCTAAAAATGAGCTGTAACAGAAACAGCCTACTATGCATTAAAATACTGAGAAAATCTGGGTTTCAGTTTTTAGACTCCATTATTATCCATCTGTTGTACCCAGTTATCATTAACTTAGTGTTTGTCAGGATCCATTAAGGCCAATTAGCACGTCAACAAGCACAAATAATACAGTTAAATATCCATCTAAAGCCCCTTCATGCACAGTGTTCTTGAGCACATTCTGAAGGCAGCAGCAGGGACAGGCATGAGTACCTGCACTAGGTACCTGCTTTATTAATGCTGATCTGGCAGGGACATTTATACAAGACACTATTTGAAATTTGGATTATCAATCACTGGAGTAATTCTTGGCTTATGTGGATACTTATGAAGACAAACAACATAATACAAAACCATGGATGACAAGAAATAAGTGCTTTGGTGTTGTTCCAACCATAATATTGAAGGATGTAAGCCAGATGAAACTGGTGAATTAATTAATACCTTTTATTAGAGTGGTCAGTATAGATGGGAAGAAGCAAGGGAGTACCTCTGGAAACTGAAGTTATAAAAAAAGACCTCCAACCACTAACCAACTAAAACCATGCCCAACCACCAAACCACCCTCAAGCTCCCCAGTTTAGAAGACTGGGAAATTTCACACAAGCATAAAGCAGTAATTTCAGTAATATTTTCTGAATCCAGCTAAGTGAGCCACTGAGATCATCCACAAACATGCAACAGTACAGTTTATAGTATGTGAACAAACTTCACCAAGATGACAGCTGCTTTTTTTGGATGGCTTCCAGCTAAATGAATTAATGCTTTGCTTAGTAGGAATGCATTCTATTTAAATTTTCTTTAAACACCTCATATCAATCATGTACCTCCAGTTTTCTCTATTTACAAGGAACAGAGTATATCAGCTAAATCCTGAGTATTTGAATGGATCAGCACAACTTCAGGTGATTTTTTTCATTTACAAAAAATGTGTTTCATCAATTTAAAAACTTGCATTGTAATATATTCCTACACTTCCTTGGATCCATTTGAAAAGTATCACTTTATTCTTTCCAAGGTAAAGATAGCATGATGGAAGGCCTTATAGATCAATCAAACCCCTGAAGGACTTGAATTTTGCTTCAGTTTTGGTTTTCTCTCCGTCTTAGCCATACAATTCCCAGCTTGGACTACAGTTACAAGTGGAAGAAAGAGAAAAGGTAACAAAATCCCTATAGCTGATCTTCTTGAATGTGCTGGACCTCAAATGCTTAATACTTTATAGAGCACATTTCTACAGTAACAGACCATGTGGGAGAATGTAATACAAAAGTTGCAAATCTCAAAACCATTCCACAGTGCTGAATAATTTTTATATTTGCTCTTATTTTTTTTCAGGAGTGATTTTTAATTTAATCCAATAACCCATCCATGCAGATTTTATTTCCAAATAGAGAAAAAATATGCCAAGAACAGGAAGAAAACATTCAAGAAGGCACTTGAATACTTTGAAATTTTACTGTATGGGCTAAAATTTTAATCAGACTACCTCCTGAGATGTTGGTATCTATACCCAAACGTAAAACCAATGTTACCCATGGTATATCCTCAAATCTAAGTATCTGATTTTTCTAAAACTTAAATTTGTACTAAACCACTTTTGACTGGGCACCTCTCTTCTATTTATGTGCCATTAAATTACTTTAAAAAGCCTTCTGTTAAAATGATCTGATACAATATAAAAGCTTAAATTAATTATTTCATTAACCTAGCTGTAGTATAATTTGCTTGTTACACAGAAATTCTAATAGAAAAACTTGCTTTCTTCGTTCTGCATTTGTATGTTATCTGCTCTAGAAGGAGAATTAAAATTAATGGAAATGTAACCAAGGTAGAAAACACACAAAATCTGCCATTTTCCAGAGCAAGAATGACACTTGAGAAGTATTGTATAAAGTTATAAGACTGTAACTGAAAGTAGAAAAGTATGTTTTAATTCAGCCTGAATTTATCTGACAAAAAAGAAAATCAGTTATGACATAAAAGGACCAGGAAGAGTTACAAGCAGAAAAATTATTTAGAGCCTCACAAAAAGTATCACTACAAAAGCAATAACCCCAGGTCACACCTGTGGCAGAGCATTCTTTTTTTTTTTCCTTAAAAGCATTTGCCTCCTTTTTTATTTTTTTTTAATGGGGACTTCAGAGGCAGTTGTTAAACTAAAAACATCCCTTTATGTTTGGGATGCAACTAAAAATCAAAATCTTCCTCACTGTAGAGCAATATTACATTTCCCCCTTGCAGACTTATTTCATAAAAATGTCAGCTATTAAATTAACATTATTTAAAGGGCTTTAGTTTGTAGTTACTGAATGCAACCTAAGCTATATCCATAAAGGTCTGACATTGATCCCTGGTTGTATAAAACATGATACAGAGAGGCACTAAATAAATAATCTGTATACTGCTTCCAAAGCATCTCTATTTATCACTGCATTAATGATAAGGATCTGATTTAAAGTGAACCCCAGCAAGGGTCAAATCCGAGCACAAGCTGTAATATGATCTGCAAGAGTGCTGATAACCTGAAACAATATGAAGAAACCCTGTCAGATAAATAAAACAAACCAGTTGTCCATTAAACAGCTCAGAAAGAGGCCAACAAAGCTAAATACAGACTGAACTATTTTGTTTTTTCTTTTAAAATTTATTTTATTTTAAAGAAGCACAGAAGATTGTCAGTCTAAGGCTAAAGAAATAACACTGAAGAGAATAGCAAGGACTGATCTTTAAAAAAAACATACAGCCAACCATGAGAAAGTTTAGATGTGTCCTTGCATCTCTCAGAGACCTCAAGTATTACCACTAACCTCTAAAAAATCAAAGGCAATTGTTTCCAAGGCATCATCAAAAGTCTGACATGAACATCCCAGATTAAGAAAGAAAAGTGTATTTTTAGGCAAAAACATATGAATTCTTTTAAATCTTATAATTCAAATAAAACTATCTCATGACTTACTGAAGGAAATTCTCATTAATCCTTTTTAACAATGCCAAAGGATACAAACTCTTGTGGAAAAACAGGGGAAAATGGTATTTGATCAGTGTCTGTCATAAATACATGAAAAAACCCCAAAGTGTAAGTGGGCAGAGAGCCCTTTGTTAAGCTGCAGGCCCCCGTGGAACCCCTGCTCAGCGTCCTGGGGGTTCATTCAGGTTGCTTTCCAATGTCACTTGGGCCATCAAACAAAACAATGACCAGCTCAGGACTGAAACTTGGGAAATTCCCATTCCAGGCCTTTCTGCTGTCCTCAAACCCCGTTATGCTTCAGGATGTGAAACTAAACAGATCTATTCTGATCTTTTGGTCGTTTATGTTATTTTTGTTGTTTGCATTTCAGTAAATAAGCAACATCCCACCACTTCAGGCATGGATTGAACAAACAAAATACTCTGGCCTGAAGACCACACAGATGACAGGTCAGGGAGGGAAACCAAAGCACTGATAATTTCTCCAGACCTCGTGCCCATCTTTACATTTAGAAAGAATCTCAACTAACAGTTAATAGCCTTTACTGACATTAGAACTACTTTCTATAGCTTATTAAAAGCAGTTAATTTAAACAGAAGACATAGCAGAAAAAACTTGCATTACTGGCATTGCATAAGTTTTTGTTCTACTGGATACAAGATATTGTGCTTAGGTAGGTGCAGAAAAGACTTTCAAATTTCATTCACTTCCTGCACACCACATTTTGCTTTGAGCAAAATTTCTTTCCCCTTCAATCCTATGAGGCTTTACACAAATCAATGAAATAATCATATTCTAATTCTTCTGAAAGATCATGGAGGGAGGCTACAGATATAGAAGAATGTGAATTTGCTAGGCAAAAGTGAACATCCCTGTGAACCTTTTTCCCTCTTCCTACCTCTCTTAATGATAATGAAAGCAATAATTAGTATAAAGAGGAAAGAAACCAGGTACCTACATGAAAAAGTATGTGACTATTAGAAGTTATAAAGTCAGTAGTGAAGAAAGAATTAGGAAACCAGGAAGGTTGTGAGCAATCAAAGCCATTTAGAAGTGAAAGTACAAGAGAGTGATAGAGAAATCCGAAGGTATCAGAGCACAGTGAAGACAAGATGCATGCAATAAATGCTTTGAAAAGCAAATGTGTTTACATCTGTGCCTTCCTCTAACTGTTGTGTACATGTCTTTAGTGAGTTTTTTAAATATGTTTATTCCATTCTTGCCTGGATATTTAAGCACAGTGTGAAGAGATGGAGAGAGATGAAGAGTATGAAGAGATGTTCATAACTAAGATATAAAAATGTTTCTGAGAAGCTGAATGAAGACTCTGGGCTCCAGGACTCCTATTGCTCAGCTTCAGCTGTCATATACATAAAATTATATTTCATCAGCACAGTGGCAGTGGTAGAAGCAGCATCTTTAGACAGTATTGCCATGACCCAGACAATCCCCACTGAGAAAAACAAGTAGATGGATTATTTAATCAAGTGGATTTGCTCTTAGGTTTCAAGTAGTTTCAGAATCTTAATAATAAATTAATAAACAAATACATAAATAAATAAATCCCTTTAGGACATATGCATGGGGGAACAGGATTACAATATGCTGATAAATGAATTGCCAACTAGAACTTTGTCTAATAGGTTCCTGTACCAAAAAGTCTGGACAGAGGAAGCTGGGTTCTTTTATACTACCCAAAGGTCTTGGTAAATATAATAGGAATTCAGTCACAGAAAGGTGTAAAAGAGATTCAAAGCAACATAAGACAGAAAGATGCAAGCTACCCTCATAATTCTGATCTTTGTCATAATTATTAAAAATACCACAGAATCCAAGGTTTCATCAATATAACAGTTTTACTAGAACTATTGATAAAACTGTAAAGTAAAACTGATACCTCTGACACTACTTCAAATTACTTATGTTTGGCCTTGAACTTGCCTGTAATTTTGCTTTACCCAATTTATGCATTTGCTTAAATTATAAACGTAATGTTTCAGTTAATGGCTCTAATTCATTTTGAATTCTAACTCCTTTTCTAAAACAGTCTCTCCAGGCTTTGCAACCAAGACATGTGGGCTGGCTACACTGCCCATGTACAGTCAGTGACAGTGGAACAGTTACTATGGAACCGGTGGGAACTGGGCTTCCTCAAGTGTATGTGCCTAACAGAATATTTCTGTTTTTCTAACAATGTATGTTGCCAATGTAAAAGGAAAGAGCAGTTCCCAAAACAATTTCTCTGATAGTCAAATGCAATATGACAACTTCCTAGCAACAAGTTTCTGGTGAGAGAGGAGTTAAGTTTGGTCCTTCTGCTGCATTATTCAGGTACCAAACAATTCACTCCATTCAAAAGAGATAAAAAAAATGGGGGGTTGTATTATTGGAGCAGACAATCCTGTGTTTGCACCATAAAACATACCAGGAAATTTTACATTCAGGTTCTGCCCAGATTTACGCTCTGAGAAATGTGATTTAGGAAAAAAACTGTGTGTGAATGTTTCAGGCACATAACTTTTATGAAACCAGTGTTCTGCTGCCTGGAGTTGTGGCCTGGCTGTGTGAGAGAAGTGCAGTGGGGCAAAGACAAACTGAAGCTTTTTCTCTGAGGTCACTATTAATTACCCTTCTGTTCTGCCCACTCCCCATTTATCTTAAGTAAAACCATGTTAACAAGATGATTATACACCTATATAAAAGAATAAAAATATTTATTGTCTGAAACTCCACTAGAACTGCTTGCTCAGGACTCTGACATGCTCTGCAGACACATGCAGTAAGCTGTGAGCAGCAGCTCCACAAACATCTTGTTTCCCAGGCTTTGTGCTGAAGCCTCCAACTGCTTCGCTTACAAAACTGTATGCAGTTAATTTTATTTCTATGAAATAGGAATAATTTCATTAAAATATCCAAAATAAATTTAATGAAAAAGACAGTTTTCATTCTAAAAACCTGAAAAAATATTAGAATAGAGCATTTTTCAGGCAGCTACCATAAAAGTCAATATTTGTACATTATTCATGATCGTTTGGGCATAACTTTTTTTGCATTTTAGAAGACTGCATCTCTAGGCAATTGCCTAGCTCTGATTTTGCAAATTGCTTTTAATATGTATTTAGGCACAACATGCTGAAACTTCTTGATGTCTTCGGAAGCCAAAATGTTGCATATTCAGGTCAATTATGTGATCACTCCCAAACTACTAAATATTATTACAAAATCTGAAGCAATCAGGGCTGCACTTAATCCCTAGCATATGAGGGATACCCTCACTAATTTATAAGATTTATCTACCACCTGGAAATTAGAAGTCTGTTGCAGGGTAATTTACAATTACAGTGGTAATTGTACTGATATAAAATGTGGGGATTCTCTGTGTGTGCACTGCTGTGGCCCTGGGAGCTGCAGCCCCATAACGAGGGGTGTCCAAAACCCCCCCAGAGCACTGCCAGGTGAGGGACAGGCACAGGAAAGGCAGAAGCCTTTTCCCTCTCTGACAGTCTTTTATTCAACATCTGCCCTCCCTGGAATGCATCTCTGTGAGAACCGAGAGGACAACTTCCAGAACTTCAGCCAGTTTTTGAAGTTATTGCAGATAAAGTCAGCCTCCTTCTCCTCCATGAGCTGGCCATCCATCCACACAAAGGATCCTAAAGAATACTCGTGTACTTTACTGCATGTATAGCCCTGGATTTCCCCACCAATTATCACACTCCTTCATAAGCTCACCTATGATTTATGTTTATGGTCTTTATGCTACTAGATCTACAGCTTGCAGCAAAACCTCTGTCTGCAGCTGGATTTTAGGAGTGTGCTGCACCTCAGAGCACTCACCAATCTTGATGTCTACTGATAGAGGTGCCTGCATTGACTCATTTTCATAAGAGTTCAGTTCATTTATTACTTTACCATAAAAAACCTTGGAGGAGCCACTGAACTCACACAGAAATATTGGTTCAAACAAAATTTTTGCAATGACAAAAGACGATATTTGACGATAGACGATAAATTCTATATCTAAGATCAAACAAAGCATTTCATTTTGAGATGCTTCTAAGAAAATTAAGGGACAAAATAAGGGACAAGATAAAGCACATCCACAAAAATGGCAAAAAGAAAGTTCTCATCTTTCCTCGTTTTTTTACCCTTCTTCCTTGAAGAACACATGGCTGAATCCCCCAGTTCCTGGCAATGTCCTGATTATCTGCATGCAGTGTATAGCTCCACCTCTTGCACATTTTCATGCCTGCGCCAGTAAATATTTTTTTTTTAATTAAGTACAAGACGTCCCGTGTCTCCAACCCAAGACAACTCCTTGGAGGTAAAATACACGCTCAACAAAAGTAACCTGAATTTTCAAATTTTTTAAGGTAATGCAAGACACAGACTGATAAGAAGAATTATAGAATATTAATTTTGGATGACCAAATGTATATTTTTCAATTACTGTAACATTCAGACAGATTCCAACAGCTCTGTCACCAAGCAAGCTGAACTGCATCTCTCAAAAATGCTGCATACCATTCTTTAATGTTGCAATACTTGTGGTAAAAAGGAATTTAAATAATTAACCACCTCAAATAAATGTTGAATAATTTTATCAAAGACAGAAACTTGTTTTCTACACAACCACAAATCTAACCTGCTGACATTTACCAAGGTACTACTTTGTGTTTTCTACACTGACAAGAAATCCCATGTGTTCACACCGTGTCACAGCACAAAGTAAGTCAGCCATGGATTAACTTCCATATGTTCTTTTAATTGATTTAACAAATATAGATAAGATAAAGATACTTATGTGGCATTGTAAAGAGCACAGACTAAGACCTGGTCACCTTCTGCACCTCCTCAGCACAGACCTTTGTGGGTATTTCTTGTGAAGGGAGCTGAATTTAGAGCACATTTACAGGAAGTTAAGAAGGATGACATGCAGGAGAGAGGGGGTTCAGTTTTAGCTCCTTGATAAAATTAGTATCACAAACTTAAAACACTCAAAATACTTCCATAACTGCTTTCTTTACAGTTTAAAATAATACTAATGGTATGTTTCCAAGCCTAATTGCTATGATTTCACTTCTATGGGGATTTATAATCCATTTTAATCTCTCACAGAACACACCCTGTAAAGCAGAAATCAGCTTTCTAGACACCCCAGAGAACCAGAAGCCTTTAAAAGAATCTTTTACTGTCCCTTTGCAGATCTCTCCCAGACTGCCTAGTTTTCAGATTGAGGCTCAGAATGGATGCAGGGGCTTGTTTCTCTTTGGTCATCCCACATTACATGCTGAGACAGTGACGATCTGTGGGAATTCACTAACCCGCTCGGAATTCTACATTTTATAAGAGAGAGAATGTCAGATGTGGTCAGCCTCCTACCCTTTTATGGCTCACTTTTATTATTCACTCCTGCCTCTTACTGCCTATACCTCCTGAGCAAATGTTCAAAATTCTATTCAAATTGCAGAAGCCTACTTCCTCTGCAGAGAATAATACAGATTCAAAGGAGGACAAGTGTTGTTTATTAGCAATTATCATCAAAGTCCTTCCTGTAATTAACCTCAGCTTCATGGACACTACTATTTGCACTTCAGCTATCTCAAACAGGGGCCACATTTCCAGTATTGTTAGGGAAGATGAGTCATTGCAGAAGAATGCTTATCTCAAGTCAGTTTTAACTAGCTTTTGTCTGCATGAGATATTAGTCACTGCTACCTACAAGATTACAACAAAGTCTGGATTTTGGCTTTTTTAAAAACCTCTTTCCTCTTCCCCTTCATAGATTCAGAATTCATCAGTAACAGCATAAAGGCTGAGAAGTTGATAAAATGCTCCTTTCAATTAAACTTACACTTTGTCTGTATGATCACTGAATCATAACCAAGAAGAATTCCAGATTCTGCCCAGCTAATGGGAGGTCTAAGACACTGAAAACCCCAACATTTGCTCTGTAGGCCACAAAGAGACAATGGTGAAGGATTTGTTTTAACATTTTTCAAGCTCTCAAAGAGAGCTGAGCCACAAATCAGTGCAGTGATGTATGCCTTCTGCTTGGTGAAAAAACTCCCAAACAACGCCCCACTTTATTCACAAGACAGAGTCAAAAATGAAAATACAATGGCAATGCACATTCCTATATTTTTGCTTTGCATTTTCCTTTTTATTTATAATTGAACAGTCTCGACATTGAGATGTTAATAAAAACACTTATCACATAGAACTTGAATGTATCTCTCAGTTCTTTAAACTAAAAAGGCTAAAAATCTGATAGCTTCTCATGGCCTAAAAATACATGCAGGCCGAATTTCTCCGTCTCAGAACTACCTGCAGGTATTCACCACAGGACCTGGGCCCTTCTGAAGGGTATTCAAGAACATCTTTACATGTTTTACATAAACAGAAAGAGTAGAGAGTAAAGTTAAAGCTTTACTAGCAATACAGTATTAAACAGCATAGTTGTGACTCACAATCTGACTGCATCCCAAATTAAAACCTGATTCAAAGGGGCATAGCTAAATAAGCAAAGTAGTTAAATGCATACAGTCCACCAAGCAGAACTCCCAGAATAGTAAAAACATTAATTAAGACTAACTGGACTTGAAATTCTTCCCATACTCACTGCTTTCAGTAATTTCATTTCACATTCCCAAGTGCTAACTCAGAGAGCTACATCAAAGCCTGCAGAAATTTATGTAAACTGTGAGGTCAGAGATGAGAATATTCCTTTACTTTATATGCAAGTTTACTGGGCATTTGTCGTTTTACTGTTATTTTCCTCTTGTGGGAAACGCCAGGTAACAGCAAGTGTGAAGAGCTGACCTGGGTTACTGCATGCAAAAGCATCCATATTTCTACATCCATTTTGCTGCATTGGTAAGTTTTAGAAAAAAAAAGAGTTTTTTCCATTTTTAAGCATTTTTGAAAGCTGTTGATACACATTACATTTGACCCTAATAAGGCTGAATGCCATTCTCTTGACGAGGTTTTTTCAATGTATACAGTGAAACAACTGCAGACATAAATTGTGTACAAGCTTGTTTTTTTCTTTCCCAGTGGGAGTGGCAACTGAAATCTGGACCTTTGCCACGTTGGTTGTGCAATTCAGATCACAGTACTTATAGAGACAGGATGGTCAGTGCACCAGCATACTAATGCAGCTGACTGCCAGACTGGCCTTTGTTAGTATTTTATAAATTAAAGTAAAACCACAGTTTAATGTCAGACCATTCCATGCAATTCTAGACATGGAACATAACTTCTGGTCTCACCACTTACTTCTAAGTGATAGTTTTCTAAACTCACTGTAAAAGTTTTCAGCAGTGGCATTGGAGATTACAAATATGTTACAGAGAAAACAAATATTATCTATCCTTTTTTTTTTTTTCTTTTTTTCCTCTGAAGCCCATGAATATACAACTGTATGGCTTTCTGCTGTGCATAAGAATTATCTAACAGTTTGCTACAATCAGTTTCTGGTTAAGACAAAAGTCAAATTAGCTTTGTAACAACATAACAAGCCTAAAAAAATCATCATTGCACTTATATGGTTCATCCAGAACATCAAATGTGATTTTTAGTCAGTTCTCCTCTTTCAGGAGTAACACACTGACATATTAAACAATTTTAATGATAATATTTTGTTTGTGATAATAAATCACAAACAATTGGACTACAGCACATTATATTCCAGTATCACATCAAAAGTTAACAAACACTGTGTTCAGTTTTCATTCGCAGTATTTTCATATTAATGAATCTTTTAGCATAAAATAATTTTTCATGAAAAGGGAAAAAATCACATTAAAAGATATGGACATTTGGAAAAGCTGCTATAACAATCTCTACATTTTCAGAATAAAGGGAAACATTTTTAAAGATGCATTACTAGTTTTGAAATAATTTCTCCTTCTGCATGTGCATTAGGAGTAGGGATAATTTTTCCAGCTTGAAGGTACTGACAGGGATTATACTGAATAAACTCTGTTAGCTTTCCCTTCTGCCCAGCCTTTAAAGCATACTTAATTATAACGAAATGGTACTTTGCTCTGTCAACAAGTTGTGAAGTCACTTGCTCAACCTTTTTCCTTTCATTCCCTCTGCTATTCCTCTTCTCTGGACCTGTTTAATTTTTGCATTTCCTGATTTTTATCTTGGGAAAACAAAAGGCAGCTGCACTAAGTTACATGAAACAGCAAAGTGACTCTGCTAGTTAGTGATTTGCAGGTTCTAAACAGTGAGTTGTGTGAAATGAAAAGGGGAGTGTCATGTTGCAAAAACTCTTTTCTCTCCCCTTTCTACAGCTGTATTTCTAATCAGCAGAAGATACATCTTGCTTGGAGTCAACCCCCTTTCTCTCTGCACATTCTTAACCTTCTATCTTATGCATGGATCACTGGTTAGCTTAGAAATGCACAGACACAAAAGGGGGAGCTGACATGTGAGGTTTGATGGCAATAATGGCTGTTTATAAGCCTAATCCATCACATTTAGTGGACACCTCCATTTTTGTCCCTCTGAAAAGGTATAAATAATAAAATGGTATAGCTTTGGCTCAGAGGTGCCTTGGTAAATATTTTAACTATTTACAAGATCACATCAATAACAAAAGAAGCATCTGTACCATCCATACAGAGGCCTCCGAATCATTAGAATAGTACCCAGATGGTTCTTACAATTCATCAACAATAAAATGTCTTCATGACAGAGCTTTTGTGACATCATTGATATTTTTATATGCCACTGTTCAATACTCCCAAAACTCTCATTCTTTTCCCTAAGAACATCTCAGTAAATATCCTTTCTTTCTCAAGGAAGAGGGGGGGAAAAAAAAAAGAAAAAACTTAATATAAGGATCCACAAGGTAGATCCAGCTGCAACCTTCTCTCTAAATAATTCTCTCCTTCTCTCCAAATAATCAAGATCCAGATTACTAATATCTGGAATACATCAAGGGTAGCACTGTGTCAAATCCCTTGATAAACTCAAGCTGCTACTGGCTACTTGGGCAGTAGCAGTGAACAGTTTTTCTTTGATTTTCCTTTCTCCATATCACATCCAAACAGCAGCACATCAGGAACAGTAACAACACAGAGGAAAGGAAATTCAACAGTTACAGAATTAGTCTGATGCATTTCCTATTTGAGATCTAACAAGTCAGCTCTGCAGATAAGGTGAAGTTTATTCTGTTTCTTCATAAAACAAAATACTTGCAAGTGGCAACACATAGTGACAGTATTACAGGTCTTGGTTTATCCAGGCAGAGGTTTTGGGTACCTGGGGTTAGGTGCCAAATCAAAACCAGGAATACACCAGCTGATTTTAGAAAAGTGCTGAACACCCACTTGTTAAATAAACCACAAGCTTAAAATGTTTCATACTGAGTCTTTAGTTTCATTGAGTGATTATATCTGAAATTAATTTAAAAAATTAACAAGATTAGTTTCCAGTTTTTGGTAGTTTTATTAATTCATATTACAAATTGGTCTTAAAAAGCCTTGCATAAAGAATTTACTCAATTCTGTAATATTCCTTACAACATTGAAGTTTCAGTCACTAAGTTAAAAATGTCTCTTAAATGTCACTTCAAATGGCTCCAACTGTTGTTTTACGAAGTCTGTGCTCTGGCACTAAACCTTTTGTCACTAACTGATCAGAACCTTGATAAAATAGTTGAATTCCACCAGCCTAAAATGTACACCAGGACAAACCTACATAAGAGAATGAAGACCAACTCTAAAGAATATGATTTTATCATTATTTTTAAATCCTGCACTCACACTTTCTCAGAAAGATGTGAAAATGTGTGAAAGAATAATTCTAACAAAGAATCACAAAACTACATTTTCTCAAATTAGAAATACTTTTCAATAAAGTAGGAATCCTTTCTCCTTCCCAAAGGTATGAAAAATGGCTTAGAAGTAAAGCAATTCAGAAGCATTCCTGAATATCAATGCTACCCCAATTCCAAAATTTGGTCAATAAAATTAACAGCCATCCTTTGAATGCAATATCACACCTCTAAATGAGTTCAAGCTGGTGCTGTTATTGTCCAGTGGAATGTGAGATTTACATTTCACAGCTCCTCACCAAAGTAATGAACGAATCTGATCTCATAAACAAACAATTCCAGTTTCATGTTATTTCAATGGCCCTCCAACAATGTGTGCCTCCACAAAGAAAAATATTTATCATGTTTGCGCTCAGCTCCAATTGTAAATGGGACTGTAATAAAATGACACCATAAAAACCATTTTCGCAGCTGAGTTTGCAATTTAATAAACAGATGCAAACAACAGTCTTTGGAGATCAACAGTTAAAAAATAAATTAAGTAGAAGACTCCCCACATCACAATGGGAACAACGGGAATAGCCTCCAGCAACATGCAGGAGAGTCACAAGGTGTGTGTCCTTGGACTTTCCACAGGCACCAGCCTTTGAAGTATATTATCATGACATCAATGCAAATCAGTCAGATGATTTCAAAGAAAAGCCAAAAGCACTTTGCCTTCTCTGCATGATCCTAAATATTAAATAATTACTCTGCAAGAACCAAATATTTACAGACATGCTATCTTTTCACGGTGCTAGCCTATATAACATGTACTAATCCATCCTTTTCCTTACTCTCAAAAGAAAAAGCCACCAGCATGTTTTTGCAACTGAAAACATTATAATTCATTTGAAAAACTTCAGATTTCAAAAATCACATTTGAACAATGTGTTGGATTTCATGCAGAGTTCTCAAAATTGCCCACAGTTCATGGAGTTTCCCTTGAAGTCAACAGGAACATTCCCCTGAACGTATGTGAGAGTAGTTAATCTGAGTTCTTCAAAGTCAAACCTTTCAAAGAATGCACTAAATCCTAAAGGTGATTGTGCATAGGACTTGAATGAAAATGTATTTTAATGTGAGTCACTGAAGACACACATTAGGATTATCATGAATGGCCAGAGATTTCACCTTCTCTTCTCAGTACATTTCAATCTTGGTATTCCCTAGAGCACAATGGCACCACATTAGATCAAGAGCAGTCTAATCTGAAGGTATACAGCCAGACAAAGGTCTAAATTCCCAACGAAATCCTGAATGCCTGCTCTTTCTGGGTTGCAATCTCCCTTCATGATTGCCAGTTTCTCCCTTGAATATGGATAGAAGGCATTAATTGCAACTCAAGGTAATAGACCAACACAAGTGCATCTCTACAGTAAAACATTTACATGATTAAAGTATAAGAAATACACACTGCCACCTGAAGTCCCCAAAGTAGAACTCTGGGAAGGGCAGAATTTACATATAATCTGTCTTCACTTACTTTATTCTATGACTGGCACTGTCATCCTACTGCTAATAGCTCCAAATGAGATGAACATTTAGATTTTCATATTCCTTAGGTAAAAATGTACTTAGAAGCCTTCTCACTTTGTCAGATCCAATGTGTGATAAAGTCCAGCCTAACATCTATTTCAGTATTTAGTGTCTCATTTATTAATAAGAAAACAAATTAATAATATGCTTCCTCTACCCGAACCCCCTCAAATAAGCCTCCCAATAAAGCAAGTTTTAATGAAAAACTGTATTTCCAAACTCTGACCTGGCCAATGGCCCACACAAGGGCTCTGCCTAACAACAGACTCTAAATATAGTATCAGAAAAGAAGAAATAGTCAGTGCTAAAATATATTGTTTGTCCTTGGCAGATTCTTTGAATTAATTAAGAATTAATTTGGTCTTTTGAATTGTTATGAGAATCCTCTGATGTATGTACAATTATATTTTGGTAGAAATAGTGCAATAGCTAAATTGGACACTGATAAGAGGTTCAAGGAATACATCACCTGCAAAAGTTCAAAAGGTTTGAGGGGGCTCCTGCTCTTTAGAATAAAACATGAGCATCCCACCAAATTTATCACAATAACCTTTGCTGAAAGAGTACAAGGGTAGAAAAAACAGTGAAACATAAAGCATTTTCAAATTACTTGGGTCATGAGTTTTGTCTGCACACTTTTGATTGGGATAAATGAGATGAATTTTCAAAGTCAAATGGTGAATCCCTCTCCCACTGATCAAGAGGAAACTGCTGTGGTTATCAAACCAATGATATGATACTAATTCTTAGTTTGAGGATTCTGCACATGCATTTAGGTCCACATTTAAGTTATACTTTTAAGATCTCTCACAAAAGTATAAGTATCTTGAAATATAGTAATATTTTGCACACAGCCTTGCTATGCTAACACAGAGATTCATTTTAGGGAAGTATTTGTGAAATATGTGATACTCAAGGAGGGTATGAGTTAAAGGTTATGTAAAGGTGGCACAGAAAATGAGCTCATTGATGCTCCTCCAAAGTGCCAGTTATAGCAATTTTATCAGGATACTCTAACAATTTATAAACTGCAATTTTAAAAAGTGATTTAGGAACATGAACTTCAATGCCTTTTTAATCAAGAATCATCTCAGAAATTAATGATCACTTTTATGGTAGTGCACATCATAGAGCTCTAATCCCATCAGATGGCATTTTGAACACTCAAAGTAGTGTCTACTCCTCCCAAAACAAAGTTAGCTCACATTCCTTTAAAAATAAAATAAAGCTTAAAGAAATGGGCCCTGAACACAAATCTGCAGTGCTTGTAAGCATCCCTTCAGTGCACTCAGGCAGTCAGCTGAGCACAGCACACACTGCATTTTTAACAGTCTTTTCAGGATACAGAAAAAAAACAGGTAGCAAATTGCTTCTCAGGTGATTGTGCAGGCTCCGATCCAAGGCCCACTTACATAAACAGGAACATTCCCATTTACTTTAACAGGCTTTGGCTCATGCTCCAAGAAATGCACATTTTGCTTACATTCCAGGTTAGCATAGCTCCACTTAATTATTAAACACCTGAGACACAGTTAGACATTTCTGTATAATAAAATTTCCAGTTACTGATAAGAAAATACTGATATATTTTTTCTCATATGAAATTAATGTCATGGCAGATGTGATATTGAAGCTCTACATTTTGATGCTGGAGGTCTGTACTCAGTCTTGCTAGCATTAATGGCTGAATTTCTCCTTAAGACAATGACAGCATAGAAGGGGACTTGACTTCACCAGAACTGAGCTCTTCAGAGTTTTTTTGTTTGAACTTGCACCATGCAAGTGTATTATTGTCAAAAAGATTTTATCAGACAAATTCAGACTAGGTTCATGTGTGCTGTAGGCCACATCTACAAAGCATGTGAATCTGACACAATCTATCTCCACTGATAGATATGGAGCATTTACAGATCTGGAAGGTCCTACTTCAGTCATCATCATAGCAATCCATATCTAGATCAGACAAACCATAAATGCAAGTTGGTGCACCAATGTTTAACACCTGATATGATTTTTTATCTTTCATTCACTTTAACAATCATACATTTTACTATTTCCAACAGCTGCTTGTAAAATATCCCACATATGAAGATAAAACCTGATTTGGATGCAAAATCATTTTTATTCTAATTTAAATTTGGCCTTCACAGCTCTTGCAGGCTGTCCAAATACTAAAACTGAAATGGAAAGCAAAACATCTGAAAGATGTCATCAATTACCCCACCACTTCCTTAGTTTTGAACTCGCTCTCTGTAGGACTGATATGAAGCAGAAAAAGAATTTAAGCAGGCTGTGGAATACTAGCTGATAATGATCCTGAAAGACTGACACCCTGTCCCCTTCCCTTCCTCTTCCCTGTGTGTGCAATCTGTTTTGATGACAAATTGAAGACACCTTTTTACTTCCACTGAATTATCTTCACACTGTGGTGTTTCTGTTTGTCGCATGTTTGTTATGTCAGCTCTCCACTAAGGGTTTGCCAGAAAGCTAGCACAAAACACGTCAAAAGAACTTGTCCTACATATTCAACAGTTTCTAGGTATTGTTACACTAAAGTCTTTTTCTTGCAGTAGATAGCTGTCGGAGACAGAATCACAGCCTAGGGCAGTATCAGCATATCCCTTCCAGGATCAAGCAAAAAAATTTCATCAAACTGCAGAATGGACAGACCTCTTGTGTTCCAAATCATCAGCAATTACTCCCAAACATTCCCAAAACCCAAAATGAACAGATAAGTGATTTACAACTTTTAAAATATGTACAAGACCTGATTCTCATCTCAGTTGGTATGAAATGTCTGAAGCTTTTAATGACAGATGATTTGATCACAAGAGAGCTTCATTCTTCATTCATGCTGTGCAAACCCAGTGCTAATTTTGGGAATGGTAGGGCTGATCCAATAAAAGTTCCCTGTATTGACATCATGATAAAACTGAGGTCATAATTTGACCCCTTCACGGTAATAAGGGTGGTAAACCCCTTACCAAAAAGCCCTATTAAAATAAAGCTTAGAACGGAGAAATATTCATAGCAATAGAATGAAATAATGCAAATGTCTTAGTAAGGATTTTACCACAAGGTGTTCAATTAACAATTTAATAGCATCACTTGCTATAATTTGCTTTGAACACTGGACATAAGGCTAAAAGTAGAAGGAAAAAGAACAGATTTCTTAGGGTTCGTGGTCTTTTACAACTGCTGGATTCCTCAAGTGGTGGTCAAGCATATTTCATGCTGCAGTTTATGCCTCTGTTTCCCAATGTGTAATCTGGGATGATTAACTAATTATTTCTTAGAAATAGTTCTAAGCCTCTCCATCATCTATATAAATTAAATTTGTATTGTTATTAATTATCTACTACAAATTATTCCTTTGCTTATTGCCAGCATGGTTCAAATTACACAGCACATGTATCCACGTATGTTTCGTAACTTTAATTTACTGATTTTAGTGAAAAACATCTTGGAAATTAAATGCTGCTATCCACTTTATTGCTCAGATTGTACTTTGCTTATTGCTATGTGTCTGCCAAATTCATCTAATCAACACCACAATCTAACTACAATCAAAAAAGTGGGAGTATTTATAAATCCAATCTGTTACAGCAAAGAGGAAAGAATACAGACATTACAGTATTCAGTAACAACCCAGTGGGAAATAAAATATCTGCTGTTTATAAAATTTTTTTCTACTATTCCTTCCATAATTGCATTTACACCTTTCTTATGGGTGAAGAGCCATGTTACCTTTAAAGGCATTAGCATATAAAAATTTAAGTTACAATATCAAAATAAAAGACATTGGAAAGTCCATCATTCCAACACATCATGCCAACAGAGCTAACCCTCACAGAAGAGAAGGCTTGTGCCTCCTACCCACGGCAAGGAAAGGCTACACATTGTGGTTTTTCTCCTGTCCAGATACATTGCACACTTCATCTACACTTGACAGTGGATCACATCATGCTAGAAGCACATTTCTTGCAGAGGTGGAGCTGGTGGAGCAGCCTGGCTCTTGCCCAGCTGCTGGAATGCCCTGGCAGTGTGGCAGGCAGGGGCCATGCCAACCAGCACAACAGTTGTCACAGCTTTTCTTTTCATCTCAACCTTACACAAAGGGGCAGGGGTTGGCTGTGGGCTCTGCTGCCCGTCTCCCCTGGGCTTGGGAGGCCTCCAAGCAAGGTTCTGTTTGACCCCAGGGAACGTGGAAGTGAGGGGAAGATGCTGCCACCAGAAATGGCTCTGGGGAACTGATGCACAGGGTAGATGAACTTGCTATATCTACAGCCTTTACTCTTTTCAATGCTTTTCCTTACCCCAACACTAGAGTTGAGGGCAATCACAAAATGAGCCATTAACCTCTACTCCTTTTTACCCCCTCTTTCAACATATGAGTTGATCCTTTATTTAACAGGTACTCTGCAATTCCTGCTTAACAGATGAGCTGCTAATTTCTCATCAGCTTTTCTATGACCACCCCCACTGTATTCCAAGCCCTTCCTAAGTATTCATGCATACTTAATTTTTTAGGGAGGTTTCAAAAACACAGGTATTGCTACACCTCTTATAAGACAGGAAACTACAGCAGAGCCATGTAAGGTAAAATGTTTTCAGTAATTCCAAGTGCCCACTTTGGAAACCCTAAGTCTCCCTAAATTCCTTCACATAGCTAGGCAGTGCTCAGCACTACGTGGCCCACAGGCTCTGAGCAACAATGAAACTCAGCATTCCATCACACTGTCAGATACCACGGCATGATGTCTGCACTAAACAGTGAATGATCATAAATTGATTTTTCTAGCACTGCAGTATAATTCTGCAGCACTGATGGCTATATCTATAGTATTAGTTATTCCAAAAAACAACTTGGATGCATCACACCACCTAGTTTGAATTAAATGACTTCAAACTGGCTGTACAAGCAGCTATTTAAACTGCAGTCACTCCCCAAACCCACATCTTATTTACTTCAGGTGGTAAGTCACTGGGCTCATATGAGAGAAAGTAAATGTGTAAAAGCTCAGAGCACAATCCATTTGCTTTGTTTAGGATATGATCTTGGATGGGATCTGACAGGATTACATGTCCATGGCGCCTGTATGGCAGATACAGAAATATTTCCTAATTCTCCAGCCAACTTAAAACCATTTTCTTCCTATAGATGATGCATTCACTTTCCAGCCTCCTTAACCAGTCTAGTCCAGGCTGCTGCTTTTCATTCCCACTTTGCTGTTGACCCATTTGTGGTCTGTTTCTGGTCTCAGTCTCATCTGCATTAAGCAGAAGTGCCTCCTGTGACTACATACATCATGTATGTATACATACATCAGAAACCATCTCAAAGTGCAGTAAAAGTGATGTTTCAGATCCATGGTAGTTACAAATTTCCGCTGTATATGGAGATGTTTTTAGGAACATGTTACACTTCTAAGGTGCTGCAGTTTCAATATGTTGGGCCAACTTCAGTCAGTGTAAATTAAATAGATTTTGACTTTTAGGGGTGAAAATGGTTAATTTTGGCTCATAGGACAGAGTAATGGAGACAATCTTTTTCTCTCAGTAACACTTCCCAACTAATATGATTTGGTACTTTCCTAACAAATTATTAATCTGCCACTACAGTATTGAGAAAGATCTGATCTCTTCTGGCACTATTTCACTTAAATTTTGTGGAGCTGCCTGTTAATTTACACAGAACAACTCATGTTTCCAGCAAGCCTGAGTTGCTTTCAAATGGACCTGTCAGAGGGCACAGTTTTGCCCAGGCAACTGAAATTTTAAGAGAAAAAGCTGTTGATTTGTTTGTTTCAGACCAGTTGAATGTTTTAGATTGAAAAACACTTCTAAGTTTCATGGGTTCATGGAAAGAATTAACCCAACCATACTTTAGAGTCAATTGTCAAGAATTACCATGCTGCAAAAACCCAACTGTCCTAAATTTCTCAACCAGCAGAACACACCCTAGAAGTCATCTATGTTAAGCAATACTTGGGTGAACCATTATTTTTCAGCCAAATTTCTGTCATTTTAAGGTTTGTGTTGGTAAGACTTGCAGTACTTGAACTTTGCAAGAAACTAATGAAACCATATGACTTTTTACGGTGAAAGCAGAAAGTACCAATCTTTGAAACAGAAAAGGTTATAAGAGGAGAAGAAATTTAATTCAGAAAATGAACTTTTTAGACCCAACTGAATCTTCATTCAAGGCAAAGATCTGATAAATATTGAGTAAATAAGTTCGAGTTCATCACACCTGAAGAACAGTTCAATTTCAACCATATCATTGTCAGGAAAAACAAATACAAACTTGCCCCAAAGCTAAACAACTTTAGAGAAATCAGGAAGAGGAGAGATAGACAGACAGTAAGTTATGAACATAAAACTCTTTGTACCAAAACCAATTAACCCTAACCTAAGGCAAGCCTTTTTCTTCTAGCCCTTCATTTAAAGGTTTTACGATTTATAGCCTGTGTTTCTCAGGGGAGGTCTTGCTCTGCTCTGATTTCACATTTCACAGCAGCACATGTGTAATCCTGCTGCAGCACAGAGCACATGACCCAGCTGATATCAGGAAATCCACTTTTCACTAGCTGGAAACACTGGAAGTGAGATGCAACCAGAATTCACTTCAGTTGCAAGAGGCTATGGGGGAATGTTTGCAGAAATGACAGACTGGGTAATAATCACCAGAAATCTGGCAGTCCCATCCTGCATCTGACATCCTTAGAGAGGAAAACACCAAACATAACCAGCCCACTACACTATTGCTTGAGAGACAGCTCAATTTTTGAAGTGGATCTATAATTGCAATTGTATCAAAACTGGAAAATGCAATACGACAACCAATTAATTTAGTTATTGCCTTCAAGCACTCAGAGAAATTCATGCCAAGTCTCCACGTGGTAGGAGTAACTCACCATCTTCATAAAGAAAACCCCCTAGCTTGCATAAGATTGCGTGTTTAATGACCTTTCAAATTTGGTATGATCTCAAACCAAAAGTGAAATACACACACAGCTAATCTGACTTCAAGACAGAGCTGCTCCAACAAAACAGTTTGGAAGAGGATAAACTTTGCTATGAATCTATAAATGTAGGCAGAGAGGAAGATAAATCTGTTCTACAGTAATTATTTGTAAACACACAAAACCTAATTCGTGCCATGGAATTCATTAAGTCAGTTTAACAATTCCACAGATATGCTTACTAAATTCTACAGTACTTAGAGTAAAAATTATTTTTGTTTTTTTTAATCATAGAAAAAAAATTATGTTGGTATTTAGCATTATGTATTTCTATAGCTTCACAATGTACATATAGACATAGATAATATGCATCTTTACTCTCACTTAACATTTGTATTCTTAAAAAAGTTACATTGTATTATATTGTAAAAAATACAATTTTCTTATGAAAATTTATATAAGAAATAAACTTTTAAAACAAATTACACTCTTAAACTGCACAATTTTAAAAATATGTCTATCTCATTCATACTCGTCTTATGGAGTTGTGTCTTTGCTGAGCATTATCTTGGGTGACAGCTTTTCTAAAGTTTATACCAGCTTTCTATTAATTATATAGTTATATATAACTATATATAGTTATATATATAAACGTTTTTACAACAAAGGGTTTGGGTAGGGAATCCAGAACCATATAAATATACACACATGAACAAAAGAGCACAAATAAAATCAGGGGAAAAAACCAAACACCAAAGCAAACAAACAAAAAGAAACATCATTTTAAAATAGCTTGATCCAGGCAATTTTACCATTTTATATTGTATCCCAAAGCTACATTGTAAGCAGGTGGAAGTACATTTTTCAGGCATATATATTCTTATCTTACATCAAATCCATAGAAACACCTGTGCTAAACAACTTTTGATTTCCCATTGTGAAAATAGTTTCTGAAATTATCCATTTTCTTGGAAAGAAATACAGGTCCCATGATAGACTGGAGTAAAACAAGCAGGATCACTGCTTCAAAGATACTTAAAAATTTTATTTTATGGTTTTATGCCTACAAAGTGCAGCTCTGCTTCTTATACAATGATACATGTTTATTTCTGAGTATACACCAGACATCTTAAGAGTGACTAAAAACTTAGAAGAGAAACAATGTATTTTCTAGTGATTATCTAATTATCTGTAGAGTTAGAAACCCAGCTCATTTAAGGCAATAAAATGAAAAGCCACTTTATAAGCTGTTTCATGGTATAAACGAGCAGGCCACCAGCAAGCCACATCCATAAAACAGAGATGAAGCCACCAAAAATGCAGCTAGATAGACTATCAAAAGCATATGTACAGTACCTGCCTCAAAGCAGGTATTTTATTTCAGTTTCTTATTCATACTTAGAATATAATTTTACCTAAAGTGAGAGCCTATGTCTTGACATCCTAAGGCTTGACAGAGAAAATTATTAATTGCGGGAGTACGTGTAGTTAAGTTCAAAGAACGTGCCTGCTAACCTAGTAGATGACTTTTTTACCTGAAGAAAGCCTACCCAAAAGTGTATGCTGCTCCCCCAGTGACTTTTCTGCAACTGATCCCCAATACACCTGCATGTGAACATCTGAAGTGTGTGAAGACTCTATAAAATGAATGAACTCAAAGCAGGAGTATGCTCTGAAATCCCATTGTTTCCTTTTCTAAGGGTTCAGATAGGGAATGGAAATCTGACTTCTAACCATCTAAAGATCACACCATATTAAAGGAATCAATGCAATGTTCAATCCAGCCTTATTTAGCTAAAGCAACCTTATTCTGGCTGTAACCTCACTGTGGATATCACTTATAGTCTGCAATATGTTGTGCTTGTACTCCCACAGAAAGTTACTTTTCACATTCTATAAACAGGGAGATGGATTGAATTTGAGTACATGTTTTCTAATCTGTCCCTTCCCTGCCCCTGCTACTTCCAGCTGAAATCCACCTTTCCCTGTTTTCCTTTCTGCAGCCTCCTCCCCAGGCCTGTTAGTCTGAGCAGTGGCAGCACCCTGCACCTCTCCACGAGCTGTACCTGTCCTGAGCAGCTGGGCACTAAATGCTCAATGAGTGACTAAAATACTCAGAGCCTCAGAAATTATGAGATGCTGGGTCTGCCAGCCCTTTCCTGTGTGGGGCTGCTAATTCAGCAACCTACCAATTCTCACCAAAAAAAAGCAGCATCTTTGTAATCTTTAATCCTGTCAAATTTCGGAGCAAGACAGAGAGAGGCTGAACTAAGATTATTTATCATTAGTGAATTCTTACAAGCCTTGTTTTCACAATATAAATCTAAGGATGTTTCCAAACTTCTATTTTCTATGACATAATACTTGCGTGACTAAAATCCACAAGGATGCTACACTTGACCAAAAAAAAAAAAATCAGCGTAAGAAAACAAACAATTTATCCCTCTCTGACAAAGAACAACATGGAGAACAAATGGTGAGATTCTTCATGCTATACTGGTGGTATTAGAAGCAAACAACCATGCCACCAAAATGCAAGGAAAATTTGTTCAAATCAAAGATCTCAATGCTAAGTATGTACAAGCTTGAAACTTTCAGGATACAAAATTAGTAACATGAAATTTCACAGATGTTAGTTGTTGGAGCTGCTCTAGAGAAAGAGCAAAACAGTAACAAAATAAGAAAAAAAGAAAATAGAAAGCATAAGCAGCAAGTGT
Organism: Ploceus nigricollis; assembly: GCA_013399945.1. NCBI lineage: Eukaryota > Metazoa > Chordata > Aves > Passeriformes > Ploceidae > Ploceus > Ploceus nigricollis. The sequence continues at coordinate 1,409,396 of VXBC01001330.1, read as the reverse complement.
TAATCCAGAACACTTCAATGTGATTAAAAAAATCTTCTCCTAGCATCAGAGAATTTATGATGATGTCTTCTGTTTTAAGGTAAGATTTCTTGAGCAAGAAGATGGCTTTTCTTCTCCCTCATTCTTCAGTGGGAGACATGCCACTTGAATATTACTTGTTACAATTCTATTATAAGCATTAGTGGTTTTTTGTGTATATGCAGATGAAAAAAACCAAAAATCTCTTTAGTTCTTCTTATACAGTTCATTATGTATGATTCACAAGTGTTCCTGTTAACACTTCACTGAGAAGGGTGTCAGGTTAATAATTAGATCACAATTGTTTTCAGTGACATTTGTGAACAACAAACATGTATCTAGAAAGCTCAGGATCCCAAAGACCTCAGTCTATTAAGGAATGCTTGAATGCCAATTTTTACCTGAAATCTCAACATAGGAGCAGCACAAAGCAAATTATTCCCTTCTGGGAAGCAGTGATCTGCACAAATGGATGCCAAATAAAAAAATGGGCTGAAAGCAATTGTGTTTATTTAATCTTGTGCCTTAAAGAGCATTCCAAATTTTATTTTCATAAATTTATTTTTAAAAATAATTTAGCATTTTTTATTAATCTCTTTCCCAGTCTAACTTACTGGAACATCACCTAGATTAGAGAAGTGTTCATCATGTAAAGAATCCATAGCAGTAATAAATTTTTCTGGAAAGAGTAGACAGTATTAAGATTACATTTAACAGGTATATGAGGGTACTGTTTGTAATCTAGAGCCTACAAAGACATTTCCCTTTTTATGGTAATATCACCATCCTACACTTTTTAATGTATAACAGTAAACATCAGTTTCTCCCTTTCCATGATCAAATTCCTTTATTAGCCCCCTCCCTCTCTGTTATGTATCATCATACTGTGTTCATGTGTCCATGTTCCTACAATGTGCTCAGGGCCCAAATAACACTTCTATGCACTTCTGCAGGAAACAAATTTGGAACCTGTCCTCCTGCCTAAATAAGGGTCAGTTTTGTCCTAAGCCACTGATTTAAAAACCTCCAACAACAATATAACAGCAGAAGGTCTTTTAGAAGCATGTTCATTCTAATATTCGTGCCTCAATCAGCATGCTTCATGAGATGTTTTTAAATAATGAGTTAAAAATCTTAATTTCAGAGCTGAATGTCTGGAAGGGTTTCCATTTAAGTCATTTAGTCCATTTAGTCAAGATGGACTCATCTTGAGTCTGTTTGGTGATTTACCTGAGTTAAATATTTTTGGAAAATAAAGGGAGCAACATGTACTGGACATAAACTGAAATTAGGTTACTCTTCTTCCCTTCCCCAGTCTCTCAGGAGGAGCTGGGTAAGGTAAGTGCCACTTAAGGTAAACATACTGATCAACTCTTCATGGATTTCAGGTAAGATTGCCACTATTTGTGCTCTGTGCAAGGGAATACAGAGCGTGACAGATGGTTTGCTTGCCTATCTACAAACACCACTAGAATTATCTAAACATCCTACACAGATCTAGATTCTAGTCCCAAACTAAAATTATACATGAGAATGTTACATCCTAGGGATTCTGGGACTTCCCAAACCATTATTACATCAAAGGAGACAGAAAATCTCTGCCAAAACCTCACAGAGGATGAGCTCAGAAGGGTTTATTCAGGTCGTTTCACAATGGAGATAAGAGGGCAAGAACACAAGCCTGCAGACTGGATACTCCACAGCTTCTCTGGCTGCACCATTCTGCTGCTGAACTGCATTTGTTCAATACCTGTTCCTGCACAGATTGTTGCTGCTGCACAGTGCTGAAATCAAGCACAAATCAGGACTGAGCTCAGCTTTGCCATTTTGTATTTCTGATTTAAAACTTGTATTTATGTACTTCACCCATTAACTGGAAGCTATGCCTGTAGCTGGATCTATAAATAACCAGTATACAAGAAATGTGAAGAAATCTAGTTGCAAAAGGGCAAGCAGGAAGTGCTGAAATAAAGTAAGTTGGCAGAAAATAATATAGCAAATCTCATTAACACATTGTGGAACAACCTTGTAAGTTAACAAAGACAGATATTTAAAGCATGTTTAATTGACATGCAATTTTTCAGTATATACCAAAGAAAAGTTTATAGTATAAAAGTACTGACAACTGGAAGTTATCTACAGGATTTTATAAGAAAGTACTTGCAGATGGAAATGTAAATTACATTTCAGACAAAACAGCCAGTGCAATAAAAGTGGCTTTTAATAAAACATGAGTGCAGTTGGGTTTTGCCAGTTAGTTTCAGGAAAAAAACCATAATCATTCTTTTTCTAGCTAATATGTATCACTGAACAACTGCACTTTGCTATTATACATTGTAATTATTTTGATTAGTTATATTTTTGTTTTAAGAATGTTTTATTAATTAGATTCTTTTGAAATCAAGATCTATGTTTCTTTCAGCTACACATTATGACCTAAAAGTATAAAGACTGTTTTTGCAGAATTACTTTAATATATCCTTAGAGGGAAGATTAAAACATATTACTGAACTCATTTCTTAGAGCATCCAAAATATCACTAATCACCTTAAAACATGCAAAATATCACTAATCACCTCACAACAGCCAAAGCATCAGTTGCCAGATAATATTTGATCAAGATTGTTTTGGTAAATGAGACTAACTTGAATCTTGACAGAAAGAGGTGTCAGAGGGAGTACCCATTTTCAGCTAAAACAAACCATTCCAACTTCTGCCGATAAACCCTAAGCAAATATCATGTTTTCATCCTATCTGTGTGCCTGGAAATGTGAACAATGTACAATAAAAAACTACAGAGCATACAATAAACTCATACTTCTATATTGCAGAGAAACACATTCACATGACTGAAGTCAGCAAATAACAAAGCCACTGGAATTATTTGAGCACTTAACAGAGATGCATTCTTAGTAGTAAGATTAAAAAGGTCACTTGTTCTCCATCATGATTAGCAATATAATGCCAACCCTCAGAGGAAAGAGTTTCTCACTCTACAAGAATTCAGCTTAAAGAAATAAATGTGATACTGAATTTGAGAAAGACTAAAAGCCTGGCAAACAAATTGCTAATGGATAAGATGTGTCTGATATGACTTTTTTGGTTCAAAGGCAGTTGAGGATGGCATATGAAAAGCAATTTAGGCTACAAATATTACTTTTGTGCAACCAAATAAACAAGCTCATCACCATTCAAAGTATTGCAATGAAACACATCACTTTGAAAAAAATATTCCATCTGTATTGGATCAATTGAGGAATTCTGGACAGTGGGGTTTTTGATACACTGACCAGTGAATTCAAAGTGAAGTACATTTCTTTTAGATACAGCAGCCAAGCAGATCAAATGTCTTTAAGTATTTTTTAAGGGTACAAGCTGATAACAAAAAACCCTCCCAATCTCTGTGTCTGACTGCCTGTGTTCAAACAAAAATTGGATTGCACCAAAACTTGCTTTGACTTGATTGAAAGTGACACTGGAAATAACAAGTAAAGGTAAGGTAGGATCAAGGTGAATAGGAAAACTCACCTATGGAAAAAGCCTTTTCCAGATTTGTCTACTATAGCAAGAAATAAAGATCATGCACTGAATTCTTACTGAGTGATGACAATATCAAGGTTTACCTTGACAATACAGCTGTAAGAAGTGATGTCACCAAACTTCAAAGGCAATAATATATATTTTTATAAAACAAAAAATACAATCTTTTTTTGTCTATAGTTTTGAAAGCATTCCTTGCCCAGTGTGTTTATCTCATTCTGACATAGAACCTCAACCTAAAGAGCAATTTTGAAATTATATGTATATTTACTATAAGCACCATTAGTTTTTATTTCTTCTAGACTTTAAATTTGAACCATTAGACCTCATTTCTGTTGTGCTGGAGAAGCCTTGTTCTCTGCTCAACCATCTTGCACTTTTACAATCATTAAAAACCACCATAAGATAAGGAAAAATGATTCATTTGAAAGCCACAGAACATGGGGAAGAGAAAAGGCAACAAATAGTTTTAGTTTTGTAACTCTTGGCAGGAGGACATGACAGGGAGTTTAGCGCTTCAAAGAAGCTGCATTAATAACATCACTTTTGTTTCCTCTTTTGTTATTTTTCCCCCCAAACTTTCATTATCCTCAAATAGAAAGAAAACCTCAATAACCTGAAACTGTACTCATATTCAAACTATCTGTACTACAAAGTTTCAAATGGTAAAGTGGTTAGCATAGTGCAAAATAAAAGTAAGTTAACAATTTAAAATAGAGGATATTCTTATATCAACTTGTACTCGACCTGCTATGGCACTGGTATTAAACATACACTCTAATATTTTGGATAGTCCCTTCACTGAAAACTTTAACTCAATATAAATCTATTACTACATCTGCAGCTTCACATTTCAGTTTACATCAAAACACTTAAATGGCACTTATTTACCTGAAAAATATTCCAAACTTCCACTATTAATAGTCATACTGCAAAGACAGAAACCTCCCCAAGTCCAAACTCATAGGATCCCAGAGTCTCTAGGTTAATGATGTTCACTGCAGAGAATTACACAACGAAAACCACGAAACAAACAGGAAGGTTACAGCCGGAACACTACATTATGAAATAATATTCTGATCCAATTTTGTAGATTTTGTTTTATAGACAGAAATAAACAAAGGGAAAAAATGGTCAAGGGAACGACTTATTCATGGTCTTTTATCACGCAGTTTGCTGAATGACAATTGTTCAGGATTGTCAGAAGGCAATCTACAGACAAGCTAAATTCTTGCACAATATTTCAGCAGTGTTACTGCTGAGAAAAATCCCAGCAAAGCACAAAAAATAAAGTCAGGAGAATGCTTTGACTTCCTCCACTCCCCAGCTCCAAAAGAAGATCTGGACTTGAGTTCTGACTTTAATTTTAAACAGAATCATCTTTCTTTGTGTCATAATAAAGATTTGCGTCATCTAAATCTGTCCAGCACTTCCCAGGCTCACTCACTACACAAGGCAAATTTAAACATGGCTCAACAAGAAAGGAAATAAAAGGCACAAAGACGCCCCCATTGATCACTACTTTGCCCAAAAATTTGGGATAGTTCCCGGTGTGTACCAGCAAAGCCATCAGTCACAGTACCATTACATCTGGTTGAGATGCAGGGAGGACCCCGTCACCCCCTTTCTCAGTCGCTGCCCTGTCTGGGGCATCTCTTCACTGGTTATAGTGGGAGGCAAATTATTTTCATCATTCAGTTACAGCAATAGTAGGAACTAAAGCTCTGCAAAGCAGCTTTGACTTAGAGGAGAATTAAGACATTAGTGTAAATCTGTTCCTATGACTTTACATAAATGTATGTCTTTCTTTAAGTTATGTAAAGACTCGTTCCCATGCATGAAAGTCCCTGTAGCCCACTCTGTGAAAATTTCTGTATATATTTTTTTAATGCCAAGACTACTTTGAAATGTGCACACACAGGGAATGGATATGCACACATCATACACTAGAAGCAAGCAAAGAATATTTTGTGAAACAGAAAACTTACAAGTTAATTAATAATCAATTTATAATCTCTCTGAATGTGGCTGTTTTTGTTTTTTTTTTAAAATGAAAGCAGATGTTCAAGTATAGTACTTATTAAAAACCCAGTTTTTACCTAAAAAATAGTGATGCCCTTGATTATGTGACTACAACCAGGTCCTTAGCTGTAAAATACAATTAGAAAAACTAAGATAGATGTTATAAATGAATCCAGGTTGGTTATGAATTAAGGCTAAACCAGGTTTTGACATGCAAAATACCTGAAAAGTTATTTTACAGCACTATAATTTTGCAATTAAAAACAAAACCCAAGAAAAACAAACCCTAAGTATCTGCTAAAACAGGATCTGCTCTATTATATAGGAATGTCTGATTAGCCTTTTCACCTGACTGAATTTTTAATCCTAATACTTTTGGAGGTTTAAGGCATTAATGGAACAACTTGTTATTGTTATTTCTGTTTTGATCCTTTAACAGAGCATAATATCTGTATTAATATAAACTCAAGCATCATGAGATGCATGGAATGTTTTTACCAATGAAGTAATTTTCATCAATAGGCCATGCTGGCATAACATTTATGAGAATGAAAGAGAAATAGAAGTTAGTAACTAACATTGGGCTTGTACACAAACTTTAAACTAGGCTGAATTAAGAAAGTAATATTTACTTAATAGCATTTTAATTTTTGTTTTTCTGTCAATAGACCACATTTCTTGATTTTTACAATATATTTATGTAAACAAATAGCTGTTTTCCTACCACGTATCCCTGATTCATGCCATATATTCAAGAAGCTATCTTTTTCCAATGAAGGAAAAAATGGTAATTCATTAACACTGTTTCAAGAAATATACAGGCTGCATTTTTAAGGGAACAGAATTATCAACATAATAAATGACTATTCAAGCTCATTGTGAATAAACCCACAGCAAACTACTTGAATATCTTGATCCAAGATGCTATTTAAAGGTCTGTGCTTACTTCCAGCTGACTGTAATTCTGTATGGAAGTAGCTCCTACAAGTGAGGCTGAAAGTTCCACAAGTAAGACTTCTAAGATACAAGTCATTCTGTGTCTTATTTGCTTCTGAAAATTATGTTAGGAATACAGTTTACTAGTAAGTCAAAGTCTTATAATAAAAATCTCATTTTTCTGCGTAAGCAATTTTTTTGACCTGCAATGTAAACTGGTTTGGGTTAGGATATGTTTGTAGTCACTTAGAAAAACAGCATGTAACTCCCACTCCTCTTTTTTTCTTTATGATAGGTTCATCTCACTTTGTGTATGTCTTCTTCAGTGAAACTAATCAGCTTTTAAAAATAATGGGAAATGCACTATAACAAAAGTAAACACATTTCAAAACTTGAAATTCACTCAAATGACACTCGTAGAACATTAGCCTTAAGTGTCCTTAAAAAGAGAGATAATTAAAGAAGGAAAAGTGGAAATTGTTCGTGCAGGTTTCTGTTTACCAGCAAGACTCCAAATTTTTAAATTTTCCTATCTTCCTGATCAGCAGCTCATGTTGTTAACCTGTCTCCTGGAAAAAGAGGGAATTATTGTGAAGCCCATAATCTCCCATTTCCACTTCTCTCTGGCAGGTTATCGTCTAGCACTGCCAAAGGGAACATCACTCCTATACATTTCTCTACATAGTCTCAAAGCCTGTTTTTTCTCACTAAAAAATAGAGGTGAAAGTCCAAGATGAGAGCTTCCCCTTTGCAGTTCCCACCCTGACCCAACTTCAGCTCTTGGGCATGGCCATGTCCCAGCTTCCCTGCAAACCACGATCCCGGTACAGTTTGGCTGCATCGCCTCTTGTTTTGCCAGTTCAGCCGTCAGGTTTTGCTGTTACAAAACTGAAGAACAGATCTCCTTGCACTCACACTTCAACAAGATAGCAAAGGTTCAATAAATTCTGCCCCAGGCAGTTTTTGGGATTAGTTTTTGAAATCACCTGTCTGTCCCAAACTCTAATTACAATGCTCAGGGCAGCATGCTAAATTAGCTTTGATAACCAACCTGTTTTAAGCCCTTAAAACAGTTTCCCACATTGAAGAACTAGAAAGGCAGGTGCAGTGGAAAACTTTGCTATAAGTCCATTTAAATGCACATTAGATTTTATATGGGCCAATATGCCCACCAAGTCTGTGCCTGAGAAATTCTACTGCCTTTCCTGCCAGGTCAAAGAACTTTTCCAAAGGCTGCATTTGGCCAACACCTCAATGAGTCCCTTTACCTGAACATACATCTGCCTGAAAAAAAAGGCAGAGAGTAACAACTTCTGTCTCTGAGGTTTGTTCCATAGCTCTTGCATGATCCAAAAAGCCTCCCTGTAATGTAAAGCTTTAGGTCACCTGATCAGTTTTCAGGTGATTTAGAATACTGTACTAAAAACCAGGTGAGCCTAAGTATGGATTCTGAATAATTGGAGAGATGAACATATGGATAAATTTTCATCAAGAAGGGAGTTGTTCTTCAATCAGTCAAATGAAATTAATTTTTCAAGAGAAAATAAAATCAATCTTAGAATTAAAAAAGTAGAGGTGTGTGGGAAGTAGGAAAGCACCTGGATTTCTGCTTTGTTGGATGTTTGCTGTGGAAACAATCTGCTCAATTTTAATGAGAGTTAACATCACTGAGAAAATTCCCTGCCATCATTTCACAAATAGCTTTTCTTTGCCGTTTTTTTTGTTTGTCTATTTTTTTTTTTTAATATTGAGTTAAAATTTTTATGCTTCTAAGCAATTATAAAGCAAGAAGAAAAATCCTTAAAGTGAGAATACTGAGGAGCTGTAATTGGGCCATGGAGATACCCTATTATCTACACTGCTTTTCTTTTTTTTCCTTTTTTTGCTTTAATTTCTGAATGGCAAGTTTCAGTGCTGTTGAAAGCCAGCCAAGAATTCAAGGTGGTATGAAACATTTAAAAACATTACTTTTTTAACAATGCCGAGAAACAGAATGGCACCATTTTAATAGCCATATGTCATAAAGACTATTTTAAATTAAAATAGATTTTCCTAAATAAAATATCATAAGCCCATGAGCTATAACAAACAATATTTTTTTTCCATATGCTTGGAAGTATTGCTAAGAAAACTCCCATCTCCTCCCCCTCCTTTAGAAGTCTGAATATCCATGTGTGTTTATGAGTGTGTGTCTGTTTATGGTGATGGAAGGAAACCACTAAACCCCATTAGTTAATGCAATGGCAAAATACCAAAAAGGAGGTCTTCCCTTGGGGTTGCTTTTTATCCCATATCTTGCACTAGTCCATTTTCCATATAAGCCCCTTGCAACTGCTCTCCACAGCAAGCTGCTAGTGGTAACTGCATCAATCCAGATGAAGTGGAAAGTTGCTATAATTTCTTGCATCTGCACTTTTCTGTGTGGTTTGGAGGAAAGTTGCCTTTACCAGGTGCTAAGAAATGGAAATGTGTGTGTGCATTTGTGAGCACTGACCTGGGCTGGGTACTGGAGGGGAATTACAGGCTCCCTTCTAAGTCCTTGAGCAGCATCACTCACAGTGAGCTTTGAAGACCACATTTCTCTTGCACCTTTACCAGTGCAGAACACCAAGGAAACAATTGTGTGTGGGGGGTTCTGTTAGGTTCTTGAAATTTAATTACTCATTAAAGCCTGCAAACAGCTATCTATAGTGAAATTGGCATTTCATTTCTTATAATCTTTTAAAATTTCTCTTAAAATAGCATTTAGGAGTGTGAGGGCCAATTTACAGTTATTTCAGATACAACTTTGATTATACACATCTGATAATTTACAAGACTTCAGTGTCAAATTGCAGATGGCAAACATTGCTCACATTGGATTGTGCTGTGAGATACAAAAGATCACAGTGAAAGAAATAGAATTTTTTTTAAAAATAAGGCTTTTCCATAACCAGTAAACATAAAGCAAATCTATTTTATGCTCACCAACACTTTACTTGAAGCAAACAGAAAGCCACCCTATATGCTTAAGATGGAATTTCCTTTTCTGAAGAGGTTTTACAAATAAATTAGCCTGGCCCTTGAATTAGGAAGAATAATATATGCAAATAAACTCATCATGCAATTTAGAAAAGTCTGAGAGGAAACTGTGTAATTTACATTAAAGAAACTAAATGTTTAATAAAGCAGCAACAAAACCCAACATAATCAGTCATCTGTTGTTTCAGAGAATTCTACTAAAATTCACATATATTTCTATTTTTAGAGTTGGGATATAGTGTAAACCAAGAGCTTTATTACTAGCAAAATTACCTTTTCAGTAAAACACAGGCAAACAACAAAAAACCTCACAATAACCCGTCCAACCTTTATATTTGTAATTCATTTTGCTTCACAGTGGAACATTGGAGATAATGAGAAACAAAGCAGAGTCCTTAGGTAAGAACCTATTTTTTCTGTCCTTAAAATTTCCTTAGAATCCTACTTAAAATAGGCAGCTTTTAGGAAGGAGGGTATCTGAAAACATGAAGGCCTCTTCACCCTTATCACCAGCTCAGTCTGGGGCTTGGTACAGCCCCAGAAATGGCTGAAATGCTGGAAATCCATGAAATTCTGAAATGCATTAAATCTTTTTTAAAAAAATTAAATTCTTTTTTCCGCAAAGTGCAGATATGCACAAGGCTCAGAGGTGGCTCCTATGAGCTGGGACGCTGCACCTGCAAAGGTCTCCTGTCCCAAACAGCAGCTGGGACAATGTCCCAGGCAGAGAACCAGCCCCTGGCTGCCCCAGCACTGGGGTGTGGGTCAGATCTTTGCTGCCTGGCTGTGGGAGCAGAGGAATCCCAAACTGCCAGCAGTACTTGGGGCTCACAGCCCTTCTCCACACAGGCACTAATTCCCCAAGCAGACAATTACCATTTCTACACCAAACAGCACAGCTTGGTACAACCCCTGTCTGGTAAAAGGATATCTTCCTAATCTCTCTGTATCCAGTCTGGTGCTGTTTACATGAAACTCTTCAGAATTATTATTAAACATAAACTAAAGTTGCTCTTCTAAGCCAAACATCTTTGAACTTCAGTCAGGCCCCCTCAAACAAACAAGCTGTTTTGAAAATTATTTCCAGGGCGATGCCTGTTGCCATAGAGATGACATTAAGTGAAAAGGACAAAAAATATAGAGGGTGATAAACTGCATGGTTGGATGACACACTTGACTTCCAAGCCTGTGTTCAAAGAAGGCATACATGCCAAGATTTTTTATGAAAGACAAAATTAAAATGTATCACTATCAAGCTGTAACTGACAAGGTATTGTGTGGTGGCTGTTAACATAATGCTCCATATATTTATTGTTTGTCATTTTTCTGGCCCTGATAAAGGTCTTTTCGAGCTGTAAATCATACCATTAAATCTGCCACTAGAAACAGAGGCTGTTTGGAGAATGAAAAGACGAAACTGAATCACTACTTACAGGTTTCTGCTTCATGACAGACCTTAACTATCACATCAGAGATGACATTTATTCTTTGAATTTGGCACTTTTTCAAACACCACACTGTTGTCTTATGACCTAAATTAAGAAAAAATTCTCCTGAAGAATAGGCTCCTTACCATGGTGATGTATTGTACAGACACAATAATCAGCTGTGTACATATGGCTTAAGACAATATGAAGTTATTCACAGGTTTAAAAATACTGGTTTACACAAAACGAACATTTCTACTTTAAAAGTTAGCCTTCTATCCACATTCTATTTATGAAGGGTCTACAATATTATTGTGATGATCTTGATTGGTATTAGTTGCAAAAAAAGAAATAAACCATCTGCTTTTGTTCCTTCCTGAATACTTTCATCAACACTTTCTAAACGCGGGTTTAGAGAAACCTAAACCTGACAATAGACAGGAATAATACAAATATCAATAGAGATCAGATGGGAAAAATATGATGTATTTCACACAGTGAAAAATACCTTAATACTCTCAATATAGAACTGCTTTACTCATCTAGACCACAACAAGGACCATAATCCACATCAACCAGGTTCAACATCCTGTCTGAACGCTGCTCTGTGCCAAATGAGAGAAGTAAAAAAACCAACCAATCAAAAGAGCCCCAAACATTCACAACAACAACAAACTTCATAAAACACGGCCCAGATTCTTAGAATCTGTCAGGGTAACTTCTAATACTTCCAAAATTGGGAGTTAGCAAAGAGACACTTTGCAGCATCAGCCCATTAAATGGCAATTTTTGTCAATGCAGAACTTCACTTAAATTAACCGCTGAAATATTACTGTACTTCACACAAGTGTATTTGCTAGAAGGTACAGCAGAAGAAGAAAACAGACAGAACATTCAAATCTCTGGTAGAAGCATGGACATTGAAAATATGGCTGCATTTAGAGCCAGCCCACCAAAGGAGACAATTCTGCAGAGAGGAGACAGGTAAGAGTCCTCTTACACAAAGTGTTGCACATCTTGTACCCACCCAAAACAGCATCTCTTACAAACACATTTGTCTTCAAAATTCTTGCTAAGTTTCCAGTTGTTTTCATTGTACTCCTTTAAAGATTTACTCTGCATTTCTGAAAGAAAAGTACATTATATCAATGCAACATGTACAGCAGGACCACAGAGAAGCCCGAGCCAAAGGTGAAGTAGTGTCTGGGTATAACACATACTTGATAATTATTAGAAATAAAACATATAATCAAGTAAAGTAATTCTGCCTGTAGTTTATTCTGAGAGCTCCACAGATAGTTATTACTAAAATCTCAGTTTTAATCTTCCTGAGAACAAAATTTGTAATTAACTCAATGTCAGTTATTGAAAATTAAACTATGAGGATGCCTTTGATATTGAACATGCTGCCAAAATGCTGCATGGGTGATAAGAACTGCTGCAGGCACAGCAGGACAGGCAGCTGTGTGCTTAGAAATCAACATCTTTTTGAACATCTGACTATAACAAGGTACCCTTTACGGCCTACTTCTATTAATGAAACTTTATAAATTTTTTATTGGATTTGACAGTTAAAATTAAACAAATAAACAGCCTGTTGCAGCACGAAACCACCTGATTTTATCCCCCTCGTGAATCAATGACCTTCTGTAAATAAGCAGAAGGTTAAGAAAGTGGATTACATAACAAAGTATCTCAGGTTCATTTGTTTGCACACAAAACTGAATGTTCATATTTCAATCAAAATTCTTTGGAGAAAAAAATTTTCTTCATAGTACAATATTCAATAGTTTTCAGTGAATTGGTGAAATATGATCACTCAATCACCTGCACTTCCTTTACTTTCCCAGGCTATTAGAAAAGATCTTTATTTCTGTTAGTCATTTAAATTCTTCAGGAATATAATCCTAGAGTCAGCTTAAGTGAAATTAATACTAAGGTTTTCTTTTTAACACAAGCAACAAGGGGAAAACATGGCTATTAAACAATTTCTACTGGTGTTTGAATGTATGAGATATTTTTCCCAGACTTTTTTTCCTGTTTTAGCAAAGAAAGGGCTTTTTACTGCAAAACTAAAATATACCTGAGAGCTGACATAGCAAAGTTTGGAGGGAAATATATTACTAAAAATACACCTCAACTCTGAGAAAATCTAATTTATTTGGACAATTAGGTGCATTTATCATTAAATTGTCTAAAGAAAGGTACATGGTAACACCTGGATCTCAGCACCCTGATGGTTTTGCCCTGCCCCTTACCTGGGCATTTATTCTAAACAGTGTTAACATGCCTATGCTAGGAAACAGCACTTAGCCACTAAAATTGAACAAAAGGATTGAGCTAATTAAAGGTAAAATCTCTTACAAACTTAGAGCCTAGAAAGAAGAAACTGCAGCTTTTAGGGAAGGGAGTTTCCTCACTCACTCATTAGGGGTGACATTGATAGTGCATTCTGTTACCTACCCACATTTAAAAACATGATCTAGCTTAAAGATAAACTGACAGATTTTTTTACCTAAGTGGCATGCATTTACTTCAAGAAGTTGATAATCAGTAATCGATATTATGAACAGGAAAAAACCTAAAATCATCACTGGAATTAAATAATCCTGGCCTAGATGTGTCATCCTGATCATTGAATGAACAAAGTACCTTCCTAAATAGAAGATATTAGTGAGAGAATCTACATATTTATTTAGTGTTTTAAAACAAATGCTAGTTTGAGTGAAATTCAGTTTTCAGAAAGTCTTGGCAAAACATCTACATGAATCCTGAGTTCCACTTAAACGCTCATCTAGAAATAAATTACAGCAAATTAAATTAATTTTAACTAAACTTTTAAACAACATATAAAAGTAATAATAATTAAAATTGTAAATAAGCTTCCTTTGCTGTAGATCTGAAAGGGGCCAGTAATTCTGAAACAGCTTCTGAAATCTCACCTCTTTTGTAGTCTAATTGGTTACATCAGTAAACTGCTGGGTGAGTGCTTTAAAAGGATGCAGAACAGGAATAGAAATACAGCTTTATGGGAAGTGAGGTGTGAGGCCATTAAATGCATTCACTACATCAGAATGTTTTTAATCCTACTGACCAATTAAGCAAAAGGCATCTTAGAGCAAGTAAATATAATGTTAGAGCAAGTAAATATAACAGCCCTGTTGCTGACTGTAATAACAGACATGGTCAATGTGATAAAATGTGGACATTAATTGTTAATTAACTTGATGAAATATTTCCTAGTGACAAATTCTTGAATGCTTCTCCAAGTCACATTTGAACAGGCCAGCCCAAAACAATCTGAACAGTAATTTTTTTAAATCCCAGTCAAACCAAATGAATGGATTTATTTCACAGAAAACGGTATTGTTAACTTTACTGCCCATTTCTGAGCAACATGATTCTTTACTTTGAATACTACGTGACCTATTTCCTACTAAAACTATAAATTACACTACCTTAGGCTCTTTATTTAAATGTCAAAAATTCCAGAGCTTACCTACAATTGATGCCATGCACTGGGTCTATCAAAAGCATTTTAAGCACATTTCACTTGGTTGAAATTACTACCTTGTTTATGCCTATTTTAAAGACAATTTCTTGCCACTAATTAAACTTCCTACAGTATTTCTAAGTTCCTAATTTAACTATGTGAATTAATTAGATCTCAGCTCTACTCCCACATTCCTTTAATACCACTTCCTCTCCCTTCAGTTGCTCCATGTGGAAGAAGGAAGAATACATACTTTGCTTTGTACAGCAGTCTGAGATCTGTTAAAAGAAAACACTACAGAAGATCTGCTTCTATTCAAAAGTAAAATTCAGCTTTAGTGACTAAATAAAATACTTGGAGAGTAAGGTTAAGCCATTTGTGGTAGCTTTAAAAATCAGAAACAGCAAAACAGCACATTTGGGATATGTAAACATCAAATTCAGAGTATAAATGAAGCATAACAAGCTTCCAAAGATGCTTATGGAATAGAGACTAGGCCTAGTTTACATAATATCAACTGCTTAGCTAGTTTGTTTTTAAGATGAGACTTAACTCAGGAATTTGACTAAACAAACAGCAAGGAACTTCCTTCAGAGATGAAAGATGAAATAATTTGCTTTCCATTGTTCAATTACCTAAGTACAGTTACTGTGTAATTGATCAGCATGAGGCATGTTTGCATAAACCTGAGATGGATCAATGTCAAACACCAACTCTGATAACTCCAAACTTGGTGACATGACAGAGACAAAAAATTTAAACTTTTGACATCACCACCCCAGTAGTCTTAGTGTTCTAGCTCTGTTATTTAACAGCTATTTGTATAAGGGAATAAATATTTATTGTCCTATGTATATGTGGAACATATACTCATGACTTACAGCCTTAAACTAGAAAATGATCACATCTGCCCTTCACTGAGTTTGCAGTTATTAATACAGGCCATCTTAATAATGAAAAACTTGAATCTGAATTCATACGTGGACAGTAAGTATATGGGTTTTAGGGTTTGGGCACTTAAACAAAACATTTCTCCATAATTGATAGAGTGACAAGTCCCTGATTAACCCGTGTTGAACATTAATGGCTCCCTAGTTAAAAAGAACACATTCTTAAAGTCTTTGCCTGAAAGACATGGAATAGTGGAGAGATGTAGGAGAATATGAGAGAAAACAAAACAAAAAGAAATATAATCAATTTCTTTCCATTATCATATTTGGGGTTTTCTGACTGCTTACCTTAGAGTTTATTAAAGGTTTGCTACTTTTGATCTAGTTCAATAAAAGAGATTCCCCCACACACTTCCTCACAGAAAGTCTACCAAACTACAGCCTTGTGGTTTGAGGGGCAATATGACAATTAATCCAAACTACCCAAAGGTACAGCCTAAA
Source organism: Ploceus nigricollis (assembly GCA_013399945.1). Classification (NCBI taxonomy): domain Eukaryota; kingdom Metazoa; phylum Chordata; class Aves; order Passeriformes; family Ploceidae; genus Ploceus; species Ploceus nigricollis. The sequence continues at coordinate 1,393,548 of VXBC01001330.1, read as the reverse complement.
GCAGCAGACAGACTGCTTAGAGCAGCCTTCCCCTTTTTAGGATTTGAAACCCTGATGGCTGTAGAATGTTGAGCAGATACCACCTCTGTTCTTTGTGTAAACCCAGCTTGAAATAGGATATGCAATAGGTCAAAACAAGTAACTTTTTTTACAGCTTAAATGAGACACAGTTGTCCTAATTCTCATGTAAGTGAATTTTAACAAAATCACTGGAACTGATGATCAGGACTAGCAAATATAATTAAGTACAATGTCTTCATTTTATACATCATGAAAGATCTGGTATGCATTTATAAGCATGAAAAACGTTAACTCACGAGAATATTCCTGTGAACATTTAATAAAACTATTTACTCTGTAAAAATCTTTCAGAATTTGCAGTATAGATAGAACTGTGGACAAGCTACCTGAGAAAAGTGTTAATACAAGAGAAAGTATTGTAGACATATCTAAAAACAGTACAAATTTAGCAACCTCTAAAGCTAATAAAAGAACTACTGTAATTCTCTTTTTAAGAACTTGGTGTATTACTTAGTAATATTTGGCAGGACTAAATAACAAATCACGTAATAAGTATTACAGAAAAGTTTAAGTGAAATCATGAACCGTACTCACTGCCTGCTTAGACTTGCCTCCTGCCATCAAGAGGAACAGTACACATGCAGTTTTCCTCAGAAGAGAGGAAGAATTATATATTTGAAGGAAATGTACTGGATCACCACTACCTTTTGAACTGGTCTTTGGCCATCAAGACCATTAAATAGTAATGTTAAAGCCTGCTGGAGACTGGAACTTCCAGGTCCACACTCTGTCTCATATCAAACACAGATAAGTGGTCCCCTGTAATTTTTATGACTACGGTGTCAAAAGTCTTCCATTCAAATTGCAATAAATATTGCAATGAAGTCTGGAAGCAGGCCATTTGTACTTGCTTGGGGCTGAGCATTAAGATAGCCTGTTTCCAGTTAGACAGTCATTAGAAAGATCTAACGTCCATGCTAAATGGCTTCCTGTTCTGAGTACTTAAAACCAGTTTTAGTAAAACTGGCTTCCTGAACCTTTGCTTATATCTTCACCAATACATGAATTTGAATTGTACATTTTTCTTTAATCATGGGTTCTTCATAGACTGTCCCCATAGAAAGAATCTTACTTCAAATGAATTAAGAGTCACTGCAGGTAGCTCTCTATACTCGTATTTTTATGTTGATCCAAAGCCCCTCATACCAATATACAGCACAAGGTAGAAATGTGCTACTAAAGGCTTTGGGGGACAAAAATGTGATATATCCTTCTTTTACTAAAATACAACTGCTGCACTTTTCTTTCCTCCCCACACATCCCCCTTTTCAATTTCACTTATTTCAGTGTGAGGAGACAAAAATTCTATCCGTTAACAAAAATAAAATAAATTAATTTATCTCAAAGGGAGGCTCCAAACTCCTGTTTGAGATCCTGTTAAAGATTTTAAGACTTTGTGTAGATGGCATACAAGTATTTTGATATTTAATTTCCATTAAGTGCCTACAAACCACCATTAAGACAGATTCTGAGAAATTATTTTGTGTGGGTATGAACAGAACTTTTTAAGAAAACTGAAGCAGACACATGATCGCAAACAAGACCCATAGGCAGAAGTTATATGTCTAAATGTACTGTGGATCTGTACCAAAGTATCTCTTGGGAACAAAAAATGTTAAAAAATATTATTAGAGTATTCTAAGGAATTTTTTGTAAAAACTTCCTCTTTATTTTAAGTAAAATACTTTGGAGAATTGACAGTGAAAAGAGAATGCATTAATCTTTAAGCTGTTTAGTAGTTTGAGCAAAATTTTTTTCCCAATGTCCATTTCATGCTTTGCCCATACCTTGCCTCACATTGCACACTCAACCATGAAAGGTTTTGTTTGGTTTGTGCAGTTTGGGTCTTCTGAATTTTTTGTCCCTTTAGAATAGTTGAAGTGGTCTAACGGCTGATCTGTTCTGCCAAGGCATCCTTGTAAAATGCAATAACATAATATTACTTTGAATAAAATTGACATATTATTTGGGAAGTTTTTATTGCATGTATACATGATTAGATTTACAGCATGTGAAGAATTATTGCATCCCTTATATTCTATCATTAGTGGTGCCTTTCCAAATATTTCTTGAACTATGTTACTCCCCACCTTGTGTATATCCTTTAAACAAGAGGGGTCTATCATCCAGTACAGAACTACAGAAGTTTCTCCTTCAGAACCTAAAAAACCTCTTATCTTCACTTGAGACTGTCATATACAAAGTGGAAAAACACATCAGTGGTATCACTGCTCTCCCTTTCTGTAATATCATCTGAACAACAAAATTATAAAAAAGTAAAAGCTATGAACATGCTGCACAACATCACTGCTAAATTCTTCAGAGCTGTGAGTATTAAAATGCCATACTGCACATACTCATTTTGAGAAAAACCTGTAGCTATACCTACCTATATTGGTATTAGTATATTGGTAGCTATTACATAGCTATACCTACCTATATTGAGATAGACTTATTTTGGGTACTTGCATATTATTAAAAAGTAATAAATTATAAATAGTGATAGCAAGAAGCTTGAATATTTGTCTACTTGAAAGCACATAAATTTCTCAGGCAATCATCTACTAGAACTTGGAAAAATAGAACAATGCCCCCTCCAAGTTACATGCAGTTATGCAACTGAAGAACTTGGTTTAATCTGAAGAAAGGTAATATAGGTATTTTTAAGCAAATTAATTGACTTCATGAGTTCTTATTTCAGAGAAATTTCCCTGCTGTGGTATAGTCCCACTCTTGTTAGTCATCTGTGATGAATATTAGACATTATGGTGCTGCACAGATTATGCTGTGAGAACCAATGAACATGCCAATTTTCTTCTAGAAAAATATTAGCCAAAGATGAAAAGATAGAACTGGAAACAGTGCCCTCACTTCAGTTTGTGATTCTGTGGTTTGTATTTTTCTGATCTTTTCCATTTTTTTTCTTGCAGTCACATCAGCTCCCATTACCAAATAGGGAGATACATTGACAAATTTGCAAAGACCTCTTTTTAGTAGGAATAAATGATGAAAATGTTTAGAGATATGAGAGTTGTAAAAGAATAAATAGGCGACTTTACTAAAAGTCCTGTGTCTAAACCAAGTTTAATCTATCCCACAATTAAAAGGCTTTATTCAAGAATACTTAGCCACTACACTTAAAGATATCATAAATCCTCCTAAAATGCACATCCTACATTTATTGTCACTTGAATCTTGAGACAGATATCTCACATTAAATTGCTACCAATAAAAATTATGCTTTTTTCTAAGTGTTTAATAAAAAGACAACTTCCCAATGTTTTCTAGGCCACTATTTTGCTTTAGTACACTCTAATTAAAATGGGGAATATTGAATACAGCTTCTGTATTACTAAGAAACAACATGTAGTTTCTCACATTTGCACAGCTGCACATACCTTAAACTGCCTCTAGAGCTAAACTTATACTTTAAACCACTACATACACAGAACTCATTAAGTTGGAAAAAGTCTTTAAGATCATTGAATCAAAATATAAATATGAAGCAGAGAAGTGGTGCATGAAGATTTATTATGCCAACAAAGAAGAGACATGAAATGTATCATCTGAAGGAAAGTATATCTATAGATTTCCAAAGTACTGTATATTCTTCTTAGTTGTAGGAGGGATGATTCCTGTTCTTGAATAGGTGAGATGTTGACCATATACATGGAATTCCAACTAAGCAGAGATTTAAGACTGTGGCAACAACAAAATTTATATGCAGAAGGCTATTTTACACAGAAAGGTAACTGATATCACCATGTTCCCTTGTGCCTGTCTCTAAGAGAACACGCACCACTTTTCAAGAAGAGCAGGTAGGACAACAAGGCATCCCTGGACTCATACTGGATATTAATACTGACTGATTTGAATAGCTATGGAGTTTATGGGCATGTCCCACCTCACAGACAAGTTATCCCTTTCAAGACAGACACTGGATAGCTTTGGCTACAGGGAGACTTCTCTCCTTGTTTTGAAACAAAAATGCACCAACTACCACAACGTACTAGGAAATAGAGTCCCTATTCTGAGAATTTCCAGTCTTAACACACAAATTTGTCAACACCAGCTCTTCTGATTGGGAAATACCTGACAAGTATAGTATGTCAAGTCTAACTACAAACAAAAGCCACCATGAATGCTAGATTTTAAAAGATTTTAGCAAGACAGATGAGTTTGTTTCAAAGTCTATGAAAAAAAAAAGGCTGAATGGGTCTGATCATAAAAGTAGAATTTAACTATATTTGAACCAAATTTAAGTAAATGGGCACTAATAAAAGAATTAGTGTTTGCCTGCTTTGAAATACTTTTTCTATTCTGAAGGTCTATCCTGAAAGCTTCTTTAAGAATCCATTATAAAACCCAAGCCCCTGATACATTCTGTAGAGAAAAGAGAACTTCATCTAAAAACAACTCCCAGCTGAAGAGAATATCTACTTTAAAATGCCAATAGCTCTTATGAGACCTCTTGCATGAATACAAATTCTTAAGTAAAATAATCAAGTTGAAAGTTTATGTTGTGTTTACATGTCAGCAACAGGCATCATGGCTTGCTATTATAAATCAAGGACAATCAATGCTATAGTATTGTCATTAATAAAATATGAGTCAATAGGCACAAACTTTTAATATAAGCCTAATTATGAGTGCCTCTTTGCATGAAACTAAAAATATTGAAAATGTTGACATTGGAGATGTGCCCTTGAACCAAAAGCCAAGTATAAGTCAATAATCTATTATGATTTTCATTTTGCAGAAGTAGTGCCATTATTTCAAAAGGTCTCAAAAATCAATTTAGCATTTAGTATATCTGTGTAATAATGACATCCTAATTAAAAATCCCAATCTGAATAGCACAAAGGATAATGTTTAATCTCTAATCAATGAGCACTGAGAGAAGAAGCTATAGGTGCAATAACCTTTCTTAATGAGGTTTACTGTTTTTTCACAGATTACATATTCCTTCATATTTCTGATAGCCATTCTTACACTCTGAAAATATATGCAGACATTCTCCAACTAAAACCATAAATATGACTACAAGTTATTTAGATAAAAATAGCAACTAATAAAATAATCTTTTGCTCTTTATGGATTAAGCTGCCATATTACACAGAAACCTTGACTGATATTTTTTAACACACAAGCACTCCACATTGATAAGCCACTTCAGAGTTAAGGTGATTGCTTACACAACACTACAACAGCTATTTCTAGGATGAAATATTTGAGATTATTTTTCCACTTATCAGTGTCATGACATGATATTTGAGAATTATTTTGCAATTAAAAAAATATATCTTTTATTTCCCAATTATCATCATTATTCAGAATCTGCAGTCTCAAATTAGCNAAAAAAAAAAAAAAACCAAAAAAAAAAAAACCAAAAAAAACCCAACAACTCACATAATGGCACTGCATATGCCACAGTCAAGATGGCCACGATACACAGAGCATCACCACACAATTTCAGCAGGCTTTAAGCATTCCCCCAAACAGAGTAACACCTTACCACAGCAGAAGGCTTCAGGTATCTGCCCATACAGAGCAACATCATCAGAAGCCTGCAAGTATCTGCCCTTCTTGTTCTTTAGCCCAACCTTTCATACCTCTCATGTTCATGCATTGCACCTGTGTGCCTCTGTTCCCTTTGGTGGTTGGTCAGTGCCCCTGGGCACTCCATGGCTCATTGCTGCCAATGCTGCTCACCTGCTTCTCACAGCTGTACCCACTGGGGATGAGGCTCGGCCCAGCCCCACTCCCAATTACCACAGACTCTGTACTTACAGCATAGCAATAAATAATTCCTTACAAGTGATCATCAGTCCACTGGATAGCTGCTTAATTACCTGTGTGTCAAATGATTATCTGAGAGCCCAGTTTTGTCCCCTTGCCCTTCCTCCACCACCTATTTCAGCTATATTTGCTATGGAATTGTTAACACATCTTTGAACCTGTGATTTACTTGGTTAATTTCCCACTAAGATGTGCTGGAGTAACAGATGTCACGATTATTCAATTATTATCCTCATTTTACATTCATTCTTTCAAAGTGTTGTATAAGATGGGCCCACTAGACATTAATTTCAGGAGTAGTGCAATAATATACCACTACAGCCTCTCACAGCTCTCCTCATGGGTGAGTAAACAGTCTAATACATGAAACTGTTGCAGAGGTCTGTCAATTTTTGTCCTATAAATGCTCAGATTTGTTCAAACACAATTTAAAATACGAGGCAACATTTTCTATTCTATGGCTTTCTGTTACTTTGCAATGCAAGAGTGCATTAATCAAGCACTATAATTTAAAAAAAACAATAATTAAAAATGCAAGAGCAAACTCCCTCAAAGCTGCAATGCAGCCTATTTTGAATGCTATTAACAAACTATTACTGGATTTCTTTGGGGCTCATGGCATCATCCATACAAGCTGGAAGATCATTCACAACAACGTTTCCATGCAACTGAAATGGCAAGAAATTGTTCCCAAATTACTTTAAAAACAGAACTGTGCTACTGAAAGCATCAGTAAAATCAGTAACACAGCAATAGGGCTCCCAGAGCCCCACGGCTGAGAATAAAGGCACTACAGCACAACTTTACACTCAGATTGCCCAGAGATGAATATGGAGATAGAAGAAGAAAAATAATAAAATGAGGTAACCACTTGGCCTGAGACCGTTTGTGCATCAAACACTAAGATGCAATGTTTATAAGACCTCTGTGAACTTTGGGAGAAAAATAAAATCATGCTTAATGCAATACACAAAATAGATCTATAGAGTAGTCCTTTCAATCAAAACAAACAGCTTATTTGGTAACAATGCCTGTTTTAAATTCACATAGTACTGATCTGCACTTTTAATTTTCTGCCTTAAATGCATACCAGATCCCTGAACCTATCCTCAGGGCCACTGAAAATCTTAGACATTTTAGGACTTTCCTTAACACGGAAGCCATGTGTAGTATGCAACAGGAATAAGGGATTTGTTATAGAGAAGGAAAGCAGTGTCAGTGCCCAGACTGCAAATGCAAAAGGATGCCAAATAGACCAAAATCTACTAGCTGAGGTTTGGAATAGATCTTCTTCCTCCTTTCTTCCCTCTACCACTCTGGGACACTAAAACTTTTCAATACGTGCATACACATGCATTGTGTCTTGTGCTTGTTTTCTAAAATAGAGTTTAACTTCTACATTCAAGAAGCTTTTATGCTTGAGAAATTACTATTTTTATATGCTATACCCTCAGGCTGTAGTACAGTATAATCTATACTTACGTGCTTTTTCTTGTAATGTGGTTGTAGCCAAAATGTGAGAGCTGCTATGAGAAAATTAAATAGAATAAGAGCTGCCATGTGCTCCACAATTAAAGGAAACACTAAGTAGCAGCAATGGGAATTAAACAGGACACTGTGTTATGCCAAATACCAAATGTGAAACCAAAATATCTGCCAAGTCTCCCCTATTTGTTACAATTTTTCCATATTTAGGTAAATTTATATAATTATGTACCCTGCAGTGGTAATGGGACTGTGCTTTAGTCCTTTTGCAGCATATGCTCTTGGCACAAATATTCTTTTTGATGGGGAAAAAACCCAACTTGGCCAAGATTACATATGTTGATTTTATATTGGCATCCTGACTGTGCCTAACAGCTGGTCTTTAATGTAATGAAACTGTGTTGGATTTATTCAGTTAAACAACTCTGCAGACTATTTAAGCATATGTATTTCTTGTAGCTCCCGATGTTTCTGAATCTGCTTTGATTAGAGCACCAACAGTTGCACTGTTTTTCTTAACATTTGAGATGTATCTGTGAGCCAAATAATAAGTATACTAAAGACTTAGGTTTTCCTTCTACTCTATGACCCCAATTTTAAAGAGCATTGATCGCATTCACAAATCTCTCATGACTTTTCCATATATCTGCTTAAAGAAGGTGTGAAATGAGCCTGTTCCTTCCTGGTACTTTTTCCACAATCACTAAAGTGTTCAACAGTTTTATAGTCACAAAGATGTTCAAAACATTTTCTTTTTTTTCTCTGTGTGTGCAGGAAAGACACTGTGGGAAAGGCACCACTTGTTTTGTGGGGTTTTTTATAGCTGAACCCAGGGTGATTTAGTACGGTACTACGTATATTAAATGTTTTCCAAGCAGAGGGAATACACATGCAGTACACCAGCCATGTTTCAAAGATAAGTCAGCCAAAAAGACTATTATTGCATCGTGTCTCCCAATCCAAGACAATTGTTGACATGCAGAAATGCTGAAATAAGCTCAATACTTCTGGGCATTCTCAGAAGACCCCTGAAGTCAGTAGCTGCTATTGAAACTGAAAACAGATTTTAAACTGCTGTCTCATAATCCCAATAACTACATCCTGCAGACACATGTAGAAATCTAGAAACAAGAACAGTCATGAGAGTTTAAATATATTAAGGTCCTTTAAAAGAATGGGATAGACTGAGACTTATCAGTGCTCCAGTAAAACAGGCTGAGAAGTTCAGTCACACCTCTCAAAGGAGCTGTCACTGCCTCCATTACATACTTACAAAGTTTCACATTTCTAAGAAATAAAATTTCTTCATAAGGTTTGATCTCCCCTGCATAATGCAGACCACCTAACCTCATTGTAACAGGATTTCTAGTAGGACACTTTTTTTATTGTTTGAAAAACTCATCTGATAGGCCCTGACAAAAGTTCATCATACCTTATTCTCTTCCTCTAATGCATTCAGACAACACTTTTATTTATCTCACATTCTAGACTCCTGAATAAATTATGGGAAGAAACCAGTTTAACAATAGAAATACCTGTTCTCCTCAAAACACTGAGATTGAAGTGCATTGAACATCTTCCCCCTTCAACACTCCAAAAAAAAAAAAAAAAGAAAGGAAAAGTGAGCTGGTCTAAAGACAAAAATCATGTAGATTCCCCTCCACACTGTGCAGATCTTCACATGGTTTGGAGTGTTCAGACAGATCAGCCTTTATTTCATGTGAGGCAGCACCCACTTGCAAATGCCTGATGTTATGGCGTCACTTATGCTCTTCAAAGGACTGTGACATTCACAGAAATTCTGTCTTCTAAAATGATTTATGCTGCAGGTTTCTCTTTATAAACACTCCAGCTGTCATATCTAGCTGAGCAGTTTTAGAGCAGTCTACAAGTTACAACGGCAGTGGATGATCACTGGTAGGACACAGATCATTCACCAGCAGCCTGCTACTAAACTTCCAATTCAATAGATGAATAAAGCCTTCAAGATCCTCCATTAAATTCAGAACCCTCCAAATTAGAGATTACAAGTGAATAAAATGACAGTTTCAGTGACTTGAGATACTGATCTAAGCGACATCAGCTCATTTACACTATTTACACTCCACTGAAATATCTATAATAATAAATGTTAAAAAAAAATGAAAATCCATGAATCTCTCAAGGATGTAACATTAACCAATGCAGCTTTTTTATTTGGAGAGTAAGGAAAAGAGGAAGTACAGAAGTACTTTGGCTTGTTTCAAAGTAGAATAAACTTGTTTAGAAGTCTTTCATCAATGCTTTTGTAGACAAATTTGGTGTGAATTTAATTTGAGAGTACTGGAATAAAAAAAAATAAGACTTTGATGAAATCAAGCAACAAAAGTTTTCAAAAATTTACCAGAACTACAGGAGGCCTTTAATTACCTCTTGTACTGGCACATGACACTCACACAGCATTTATTTTAGGAGAAATAGGAAATGGGATCTAAAGGTAAATTGCCTTATATTAGACACAAATGTTGTATATCTTTGCATGAAGATTGATAATTTTATCTTACTTTGTAGATTGCCCCTTTTATTTATTACCTTCTGTTATTAATTTTTATTGGAAATCTTTTTTACCTGAGTTCTGGTAGAAGCAACTATTCATTTAAAGTAGTTTAGCATATCTACCTATACACTGTATTCAAAGAGCTCTTCTGACACTCTTTTAATTGTAGCAGAAGTCTGGGGGATGGATGGGAAAGGTTGTGAAGGAAACAGGTGAAGGAGTTCTCACAAAACATTTTAGGAAAATTAAGAATCTTTTAGGAAAAGGAATGACTTTGTAACTTGTAGCATAATCTATAGTACTTCAGCACAATAAAGCACTAATGTTTTTTGCATAAGAAATTGAAATGGGACTACTTCAATGCTACTTTATCTTTTCTTCAGAAACATAAATATTGGATTGCTGTTCTTAATTTAGTTTAAGTCTTCTAAGCATGGCCAGATAAAAAACATCCAGATATTACCACTGGCTTAAAATTTGATCCAACTTTTTAGTAGCAATTACTATTCCCGTGACACCTAACCAAGTTTAACAATTCATAGTAGCAAGCAACCTACAGATGCTTCTCGTCATGAGAATATTAAAAACAGAAGAAAAGATCATGGAATTTATTCATTAAGAAAATAGGTTGGCAATGAATTGAAGTGGTTCAAAACTGCTTTTGGAGCTTTGATTTAAACAGGAAGAACACATGGCAATTATGCACCTTTTCAAATAAATTTCTCTTCTGTATCAATTCAGAATTCCAATGCTGGAGACAGAGAACTAAAACACTTCACTTTGTTAACCTGGGTAACAAAACCATGGCATGTTTTCATTGGTGAAGGGTTGGTTGTCTGAAAAAGGACTACTCAAGGTGGAAGGTAACAGCATATCACAACCCAGACATATCCAGTAAACTAGATATCTATAACCGTATTTACATAATTTTTAAAAAAGTATAAAAATATCAAGTATTGTAGATTTTAAAAATAATGCAGGAAAAATGAAATTTGGAAAGACTGTGTGGCTTAAGCAATCATTGCAAAGTCTTCCTTCCTTGGTTCTTAATTCACTGAAAAAACTGAAAGTTAGCAGAAGTTTAGATTAACTACGCATCTTTTCTCCCCTGGAATTTAGAAATTCCATGATATTAGTATTGTAGAATTTCTGTTAAATGTAATCAGTATATTTGAAGATTTTACTTCTCCCAGCCACCTTGTGAACACTGATACCCTAATTGTTCACATTACAGAACAAGCAAAAATTTTGAGGTGTTTCCTGATCAGTAGACATCTTTCCTAAATGAAAAAAAAAATTAAATTAAAAATCCTAGACCTTAACTTTCAGTTAAGTCCTTTAACTTAGCAAATCTTGTTGACTTTTTGAATAGACTTTAAGTATATTCTGATAATTTTTCCAAAATTTAGGCTAATGTAATTCTGTTTGCAAATACAAATACAACCGAAGTGGCTAGCAAGTTTTGAAAACCTTAACTGTGCCATTTCATCAAACTTACAGGGTTTTTTTTAAGTTTTCAACTGCATCTACATTTAAATTCTCTTACTTTTTGACAATTTGCCTTAATACATTCTTAAGCATACAGAAAACTTATGCAAGAATGTTCAAACAAGAAATTTATAGTTCTGTGTATTAAGAGTTTTGTAGCAGTCAGGAACCATTTAAGAGTGATTTTAAAGGTACATTTCAAAGTGACTGTGATATCCTTAACATCATATTTTCTTGTTTTATTGTAAGTAGTGACAAATGAGCTCAATAGAGCCCTGCTGCCTCTCCCAGCACTGCTTGGAGAGCACCAGGAGCACAACACAGTCAGATCTCGGGAGTCTGTTAAATACCCAGGCTTGAATAACAAGGCAGAGCCCTATTCCACCACTCCTACTAATGAGGTAAATTCTTTTGTGTATTGATTTTAATTAGTTCACTTGTGGAAAAAAAGTCCAGCATAGCATGATTAAGGGCAGCAATATAGCCCTGGGTAAGGACCAGACCTACTTTAAAGTCTAACATAATACACAAATTTTACATGCATATATGAATGCATCTTTTACTAGGGGATTTTTTTGTTTGTTTTAATTTCAATGGTCCGGTTGAAAGTTTAAAAGCCTGAATGCATTACACTGAATCCTGGTGTAAAAAAAAAAAAAAGATGCTAAATATGAACATAGGACAGACCACTGAAACACTAATTGGAGACTGGAACATGGTGACAAAGAAATTCATAAAGGTGTTTATAACTGAGTTTATATGATTGCCTGTGGCTTGGAGGAATGCAATGATACATACAATAGGAATTATAAGCAGTCATATAAAATTAGACCATTTCACTGATGCACTTAAATGAATGCCTAATATTGCCATTCTTCTGATTGATAGCCATTACATATATATAAATATATATTATCCAAGCTGCATTTAATAGGGTATAACAGCTCTATCCACATAAATTACTGAAAGAACATGTCACCAGACATTACTTCTGTATATTAGTGATTAAGCATCTCCATAGTACATATCAACTAAAATTGATTTACACTTATTCAGTAACAGTTATTTTGTCTGATAAATAATAAGTACTTTTTTATGACTGAAGTAATTCTGACGTTTTAGCTCTCAAATGAATTAGTTCTTCATTCTGTACTACAAGGATCTCATCGTTCAGTCTTGTAGGTGCACTTCAAAAGCTTTAAGAATCCTCCATTTGATTTCTGGGAAGTATTTTCTCGTTAACGTCTAACATATGTACCCTGTAGGCATGATTCACACAAGGCTCTGGAATTCTGAGGAAATGATGATCAGTCACAGAAATGTGTAAAGAATCAAGAACTCTGGCAATTTTCACTTCAAATGTTGTCAGCGAGTGACTATTATAAAAGAACTTTTCTCACCATATCACTGAAAAATGCTGTGTACTGAGCAGGTATGAGAAAAGTTACACTTTTAATGAACTGCACCACCTGAAGGTTTATTTCCTCGAAGTTGGTAACTGAATCTGTTACAGTCAGAGAAAAGCTAATTATAGGTAAGAGATGCTCAGGATGGCCTGAATAAAGTTTATACCTTGCAGGGTGGGGAAGGGGACAGCCAACCAACCAAAGACAAAAAATGTTCTGGGTCCTCATTAATCACAGAAACCATGCTCCAACCAATACTCTGAATGGCAACAATATCTTTTTGCTTAATAGCATCCTTGGAAAGGCCAGCGCACACATCTAATAATGCATATATTTAAGTAATTGATTGGTTGCTTTTCAAAAATGGAAAACTATTCCCTGAATTACTAAAGAGCCGGCGAAAATTAAAACTAATGAGCTCATTTCAATAAAAATTTATGAGACTGGTTTCATGCTGACAAAGTGGGTCCTGCAGGCAGTACCCCTTCACCTCCTTGCCAGAAAAAGAAAACTCTTCGATTTCAAAATATTTTAAAAATTTTTAATGAGGTATTAAAATATAGCTACAAATCTACAGGTAATTTGAAAGGCTTGTGTGCGACTCTGAGATCACCCATAAGTCTTCTGAGGTACAAAAGAACTTTCTGAACAAAGCAAAAATAATATTTGCCAGCAGTAATTACTAGAGATGGAAAATTCTCTTTAGGATCTATCAACTATATGCAAAATGAGTGATGTCAATATTAACCAAACCTTCTCAAATAGTTTTTATTAAGTTATCATTTAAGTACATTTTAAGATGCAAAAATACAGCATTAAAACCCAAAGAATCCAACTCACAGGATCCAAAGTAAGAATACTTGTTCTTTTTGACTGTGAATGGAAAAAGTCTTAAAATAGAGAACTGCAGCAGCCTGAGTCTGATAAAGGAGTATCATATTCACTAATATTATGCACTGTTATATGTAAAATAGTTGATTTAAAAAGAAATATTATAATCAAGCATTTATCTAAATAAGAATGTAAGAAACTAAATAATGCAATAAACCAAACAAAAACAAAGGGAAAACACTAAATATGTGCTCCTGGATGTATCCACCAGTACAAATCCAATTATTGATCCTAATTATTTTACAAAAAGTGCAAATAACATTGTACAAGAATTATTTTAGATATTAATATAAAAGTAAAACGTGTTAATATTTAGAAAACTGATTAATATCAAATGCCCTTTAAAACCTGGACTGCAAATCCCAGAAGGACATGGAAAAATACCTGCTATTTTAAAAAGTACCAAAAAAATAAAAATCAGAATTATAATGTTAAACTGGAGTAGGGTAGATATAATTTAAATTAATGTTCTTATAATAATGTATGTATATATGTGTGTATAAATATACACACATAAATATTAAAATGTATATATTAAAATATAATAATGTATGTATTAAAAATGCGCCTGCCGTAAAAATTTAGAGTATTAGAGAACTTCACATTACAATCATGCTACCAATAAAATCAGAAGCTACTCTCAAACTAACTTAAGAATGTTATGATCTTCATAACTTGACCTACATTCTTTTTTTTCTAGTTTTGATTTCTTTTAAATACAGAAACAAGCTTTGAAAGGTCAGAATATTGCAAACTGATTAATAGAACCCATGTTTGCTTATATTTTCACAGTAGGAAATGCTGTAAAAATATTTTAAAAAATTTAATTATAATTATAGTATAATATATTTAATAGCAAAAATTATTTAATAATTAACTGAGAAATAATATGGAATTGAGAATTTTTTCTCTCTGAAACCTGGCTATAAGTTAAGCTTCTTCTTCTTCTTCTATGAGATAAAATAGGTATTTAAACAGATTTAAGCACAATATAGGTTGAAATATGTAATCACGTACACAAGAGATATTCAGAATAAGTTGAGAAATATTGTCATGCCAATTAAAATAAAATTTGATCTACACCACTGCTAAATCCATTTTTTGAGTCTAGTGGGACTTTGAGTATTACACTGTTTTTCTTCTTTGTACTCTTGTTGACACTCTCAGAACCATCTTCAAAGCACTGTACTCTTTTGTGTGGTGTAAAACCAGTATGCTTCCAATTTTGCCATCAATCATCTTTAATAGCATATGCTATTAATGTAATTTTGTTATTGAAGATTCCTAAATCTATTCAGTGGTTTGCACAAGACAATTACGTTTTTTGTTATATGCATGCAGGCAATCAGATAGCGTCTTTTTAAATTAGAGCAATTAAACATGGTCATTATAAATGGTAGATTATTAAAAAAAATCATGAAGTGTCAATATGACATTCTTTGATTTAAAATAATATGGTAAGAGAATGAAGAGATGCATTTTAATTATTTAATTTTAAAAGTGTGCTTGAAAAATCTTCTTTATGAAAGCTTTCTGATGTTGGAAAATGTTTTCCATTGCTGTTACAGAGCCATGGATGGCTTTACAGATATTTCTTAACATCATGAAAAACATTCTTCAACACAGAGAAACCCTCTATACATTATCTAGAAAAATACTTAGGATATATGGTCATTTTCCACTATCACAAAAATGTAAAAAAGAAAAAAAAATTCTGCATATTTGTGTAGTCAACATTGAAGAAATGTCTGCATGCTTGTATACCAACAAATATTCAACACATTACACGTATTTTTGCCACAAGAAGTTAAACAGAAACATTATTTTGACAGACCAGTTCTTTTCTTTTCTTTTCTTCTTGCTGTAACAGGTTGCTTCCTGTCCACCTTTGCAGTATCAAAACCACGTGTTCAGAGAGGCACTTAAGGATATGTGTGATGCACACACAGTCCTACTGGTACCAAAACTTAGCTGCACTCAAAGCTGGCAGGTGGCTGTGCATGGGTGGATAGATGCTCTGCTTTCAGTCCTACTTTAACTGTAGCTGCTGAATGTCAGAAAAATTTCCTGAGTGTCCCTGCTTCCATGGCATACCTGGCAGAAGTGTGAGGAACCCGAAGAGGCACACCTGGATAATCTCCATGTTTGATAAATTTGAAATATGAACATTAAATATGAACCATGAAGTTTGATAGTTTTTGCACCTAGATGCTAAATAATTATAATAAAAAATCTACAGATTTTGACATTATATAAATATCCTCCCATGGTTCCAAAGACCTATTAGAACTGCTTAAATATGCTCCAGAATGTCATGCATAGCAATTCACCCTCCCAGTCCAAAACACAGAGCTGCATGTTATAGACACTGTGGTAGATTTTAGGGGAAGTTATTTGTAAATATAGTGCTTTTTCTCTCACTGTTGTTTCTTAGAGCTTTCTAGAATAAGCTCAGTAAAGTGAAAAGGAACTACTGGTTTTCAATGAAAGACTGAACCCAGAACAGGTTAATTACTTATAAAAGCAGACTCTGAAAAGAGTTTTTTCAAAGAATCCCTTTTTATTAATGTATACCTCAAATACAGACATGCTGGAGATCATGCAGATATAACTGTATAAAATACTCTAATACCACTACTTTTAGAGGACTCACCATGATTTTCTGCCTCATCTTTCTGTGACATTTCTTTGAGACAACTTCTTGTGAGAAGCAAAGTAAATTAGTATAGCTTTGACAATAGTTTTAAAAAACCCCAAACCAATAATAAACATTTTGTAAAGAACAAAACAAAGCATGTGAAATGTTAGACTTGTATCCTCTTGTAAAAGAGTTAAGCATGTCTTTTAACTCAGATCAGCATAATTATTTTGAATTGTTTTTTTGAGTAAAGCAGGTAAGGAGTGGAAGAGGAACTCAGTGAAAGGAATGAGAACAAAATTTGCTCTGGGAAAATAGTGAACTTCAAAACTGCTTTCAGCTGCTAAAATGAGAGTACTTGAAGATTCTCAACCATGTGGAGTACACAAAGTATTTTAGCTGGCATGAATTGTATAGATAATCAAGAGTACAAAAAATAAATCCATGTGGGATATCAAAAAGGGTGAGAAAAAAAATTTCCATTCCATCCAAGCACCACTGTGCACTATGGGGTCATTCATTCGTTAGATGTAGCTGTGAATATATTCTGGTACATTTTGGTAAGTAATGTTTAATCCATTTTATAGATGGATGATGTCAACTATACCCGACCTTATTAGCAGCAAGCCTAATTCAGACTTGCATCTACCTGTCACCATAGATCTCCAGTCTTATTTTCAGAACAAAATTTATCAGAGAAAAATATTCAGTACAATTAGCTTTTTCTGCATTGCTTAATTTGAGATATCAAGGAAGTGAAACAAAAAAAGGAATCTATCACCTA
Source organism: Ploceus nigricollis (assembly GCA_013399945.1). Taxonomy (NCBI): domain Eukaryota; kingdom Metazoa; phylum Chordata; class Aves; order Passeriformes; family Ploceidae; genus Ploceus; species Ploceus nigricollis. The sequence continues at coordinate 1,376,440 of VXBC01001330.1, read as the reverse complement.
TATTAATGGATGTTTCAGATCAATTTAACCTGAACTAATATATTTTCTTAATGACAAATCAATGTCAAAAATAATGAAAGAACTTAAGATTCTGTGTGCTTTCCTAAAGTCTTTGCTGTTAAACAGGGTTGTACAGCCTGCCAGTCTTGCATTATTTATTAGCTGTGAATATTATTAGACCATGTTGTGGTTTACAGTACTGAAAGATAGAAGCCAATTATTTCTTCTGCATTCTTTCAAGAGTTACACAGTTGAAAAGAAAAAAGAGTCTTTATATCAACTAAATAAAATTAAGAACTTCAAAAAAATCTAGAAATAAACTGCAAATGAATATACTACAAGTTTAATTTTCTGTTATTCGTTCAATTTTATATGAATGTCTACAATTTCTCCAGATGATTTTTCCCCTGAGACCAGGATCAGGTGCTGAGGTCAAGAATCCATCCAAATTCACATTTATTGTAGCTTATTTTACAGCCATTTTAGAACAAAGAGGACTTTAAATTAATAAAAACTTTGTAACAAATATTACAGCAGAATCTATGGGCAAGAACTCACATACACTTAGCACTATGCAAACAAGCAAAGAGAAGTTCCCCTTCTGATGACAAAAATTTTAGGTTTCAGGGTGACAAGGGTCCTGTGAATAAGAATACCAAAAGGACAGGATGATCCTTAATATTTATCTCAAAATAACATTTTCAGAAGCTGTTCCATTGCTTTATTTAGTAGACCAAGAACAGAAACATTTACTTGCTCCCCATTGCAGCTGGCTGATGTGAGTCTTCCCTAATGTCTCTATCTCCCATTTAGTTCCCAGCTGAGAATTGTACTTTCAACTGTTCCTCAATATCATAAGAGAAGAAAAAGCTTCAAGTCATCATTTTTTTCCTACTGGTAAGAAGAGAGTCAGACAACTTCTCAACTAATATCTGGATATTTTTGTGAGAAAAACAAAGTATAAAAAGAGAAACAATAAAAGAGTTTATTGGCATCAAGTTTGCATTGAAGCTGACATCACAACTCTCTAATAAAGTCTGGGATCACAATTCTATGAGAAACCAGTGGTAGAACTGAAAAACTAAAAGGGTGCTTCATAGGAAAAACAAGTAACTTCTCTTAAACACAACAGTTATTGATATATGAGTACTGAATAGGTTTGTGGTCCACTATAAAGACAGAACTCTATCTGAATAAATAAGGTTATGAGTAGAGCATGGATAACTATTTAGAGGAATTTCCAAAACTTTCAAGTGTGTTTATGCTTAGAAAAAAGCCTGTGTAAAGCCTGGATCCCTAAGACAGAACATACAATTGCAGAATTGTGTTTAATGCCAAAACATGCCTGTAACTTGCAAAGCCAAAGTCTTTTTACACACTTGGTAGAGATGAAAACATCACTTTTTTGTGGGGGTTGGGGGAAGAACAGCAGAGATCAGTTTGTCCATCCATGAGGGGCTGTGCTAGCGTTACCCAGCTAATTTACCTTGTGACCTGAGCTAGATCTTTGAACCCGTTCCTTCAGAGGTGAAGAACCAGGGTATTAAGCTTGATTCATTTAAAAGTGCCCAACCAACATAACAAATGATTTTAATAAGATCTACAACTCTACTGGGAAAATTGTACAAGGAAGGCCCAAGTGCTTCTTTAATGTTTAAAACTTGATTAAATATTTACAGTAGCATAAGACTGAAAAAGTCAAAAAGCTCTTCCTTGTCTTGACTGCATCAAATCATGTTTATGGTAGCTGATGAAGAGCAAAAATTTTTGCCATTATTAGAAACAAATATAAAAGCTAAATTCAGATAGAAAAAATTTTGTAATCTCTATCATATGTATTCATGATTACACCTATTTATAAAAGAAAAATAGGACTAAATATATTTATGCTTGCTAAAACCACTATTTTAATTTTAAAGACTGAGACTTTTGAAAGATAATATATAAATTTTTCCCCATTCCCTTACATATCTTCTGAATTATGAAGGCTTATTTTGGATATCTACCTATCAACCAGGAATTTTCAGTTTTGTTTTGGATTTTCATATTTCTTTTATTGTCCTTCAGGGTAATGAATACAAACCCCTAATAAAATAAACTTGCTTTTCTCAGCTGCCTCTTTATGAATAGTTCATGCAGCACATCCATAGCTTTCAAATTACTTCAGGTGCTAAAGGAACATTCAGGTGCTCACTCCTTAATTAGCACAGCCTTTGGAAGGAAGTTTTTGCATAGAAGTCCACAGTCCTGTGACCAGATTTTTGGCTCTAGATGAGTTCCTATAATAGACAATTACAAGTTCCAGTCAAGAGCTGAGTTTGAATGAGTTCAATATGTTGGAAGAAGTCTAGAATCTCACTATGGAAGATAGTGAGGAAAGAGATAAATAGCAAGAGATAAATAGCAAGTTATTTGATCCAAATCATACCATAATCCACTGTAAGTCTCTGCAAATGAGGCATCTATTCCAACACCTTAACAAGTTTTAGTTACCTAGCAAAACTGCTGAAGTTACAAAAGCCTTAAAAACCCAATTCTCACAGGAATGGATTAGTGTACTGAAATAAATACCAAGGTCAGCTCTTTGCAAATGAAGTCACAGCACATAATGAAAGAATTTGGAGTGAAATCATTGTCATTATAAAAAACCATTTGATTCTGTTTTTGACAAAAGAATATGTATCCTTGGGCAATGGGGTCTTTAAAATGGTTGCCTATAGGTGTTTATAAGAAGTTAATTGTTACCTTGTAGGCATTTGGAAATCTGCACATTCACAAGCAGCTATACAGCTGGATAAGCCCAAAAGCCTGTCTTACTATTGACCTGCTGCAGCAAGGACACAAGAAAACCTGGGAAAACAGAAATCCCACATCATCCAAGGCACTATTTGAGAATAAGGCAGAAAAATGGATGTTCCTTTCACCCTCCAAATCAAGCTGTTGGAAAACTATACAGGTTTTCCTGATGCCAACCAAAAGTACATGGAAATCAATGGGCTTCCATAAACACAAATCAGCTAGTCAAACTAGTTATTCCAGCCAATGGTGCCCATAAATAAGGATATGAGACCAAAAAAATATAATTTATTTCTCAGTTGCATGCTTTACAAAGCCAGAAGCAAGAATTGTGATGGACTAACAAGACCAAACCACTATACTATGAAATCAAGACTCCCAGTTTAAGGCAAGCTGTCATTTTGTGCAAGTTGCTAACTTTCTTGTGACTCAAGCTTCACAGATGTACAGTTTGGGAAAAATGCATCTTTGATGAAAAACAGACGCTCTTTCAAAAATGTGAGCTCTCAAGGATTAAATAAATACTTTATATTTTACTATGCAAAAGATTCCGACATCTCCTCTAAAGAAATAATTACGCTTTTTTTTCGTTTAGCTTTAGAATTTGGGTATGAGTTGGAATTCCTATAAATAATCATATCTCTGCTAGCCACCTTTTATTCATCCACTCATACAAACACCAGGAGCATGTACAGGGCCGTGCAAAGCAGGCAAACTGCTTTTCATGGCTTGTACCCCTGTGCTGCAGCTCTCAGCTTTATGCACTTGGTTACAACTGCCATCTGCAGCATGTATGTCAATAGCTGCATGACATTCATACACAGAGGCAACCACGCTCCATCTGCCACGCAGTCAGGGCCACATATAACTCAGACCCACCTTCAGACAACACAACTGCTGCTTTCTCAGCCTAACAATGAAATTAAGTGATGGATGTCACGGGCAGCTCCCATCTAACATTCAACCAAATGCGCACTTAGCATTTAGGCGTCACCTGTTCCAGGCATAAAACAAAATGGGCTTTTTTTCACAGTAATTCTTTGTAGGAAGGGAGTCTGACACTTCACCCAAAGCTCAGCACAGAAGTGACTTCAAGTAAGCACCAGAGGAAAGTTCCCCTTCAAGCCTCACCCCTGTATTTGACACTACTTTTAGCCATGTGTTTAGTAGATATATTATTTTTACAGAAAAAAATCTACCTGTTGTGCATTAACAGTGTTAAAATATGTAGACCACTACCTAAAAGACTTAAATTTTTCCTAGTATGATAAACTCAACTTGTAAGCTATGCGTAGTCCAATATTAAAATAAAAGCATATTTTTTAATAATTATGAGAGATCTAATATTGATATACACAAGCCAGCACTCAACTCCTGGAATCAAATAAAGTCCCTCTAAGGTTTCAATGCATTCTTGGAAAGCAATCAAAGGCTTCTTTTTCCATAAGTTTGTTATTTATAGAAAAGCATTTGATTGTTGCATTGAAGTGTGCACTCTATGTGTAAAAAGGTGTTTATGGGTTTTAGTACAGTATAGTTAATACCCAAGCAATACCTAGCCCTTTCATAATAAAGAACCCTTACTGAGAGGATATATATTGTACTTTTCATCAAGTGTACAGCATACAATTACATTTGTTGGTGGTCTATAATGTAAACCCCAGTTGAGTCAGCTTATAGCTTATGGATTTGTTGTTCTGCATGCAACAATTAAGAACAGTTACATTTTTGGATTCAGCTGAAAGTAAAGAGTAAGATTTGAGAAAAATATTCATACTTTCTTTCAAAGCAAACTATAAAAGCTTCCAGAATATTTTAAAATCAAAACTACACTGCTTAGGATTTAATATATTCTTTCTGCTATGTATGGATTGATAATTACATACTTTCCCACAGACAAAGAAAATAAAAGGTGCAAAGAGTACACAAAGCAGACCTTCCTGCTCACAAAAGGTACAGTTACATTCAGTATAAATGTGGTAAAACACAGACCTAGCAAAACTCCTACCACACCATAACTTTAATCATCCATTGGGTTACACAGCCGACAATATTCAAAACACAAGAGAAAAAAAGCCACATAAAGAAATTAAAACTTTTCTTATCACAATGAAAACCAAAGAGAGCAGTACCTGTTCCTAAACATCCAGAATCTTAAATGTAATATAAATTCAGCTTCCCGTACATGAATTTAAATGGGTATACAATCATGTAACATTTAAAGATTAATGCTACTTTAAGGTTAGAAGGAAATGTAAAATTCAAGCTTACAGAGCTTGACATATTTTAATCCCAATGTATGATTTAAGTATATACACATTTGTTTGTTTTGGCTGCTTTTGTTTGTTGCATTTCTTTTCAGAATATAGCAGAAGAGAAAAAACAAAGTTATTTAAGATCAAAAAATCTGCAGTCCTAAGAATCTTCTTTCTGATACTGACTGGAATTTTGCATGGCTCCAGGCTGAGGAATAAGTTCTTAGAAGTGACAAATCTTAAAACACACAGAAGCAAAACTAGATAACTGAGCTGGGCACCAATGTCACAAGCAAAATTAAATTCCAATATGAACTACATCTTGAATAAGTTGTTATGGCAAAGTTCACTTTCAAAAATTAGGCACCTTTCACTTCACAGATCTGGGTTCTGTCCATTATGCTGTAGCCACATTTGAACAAGATGAACTTAAATGTGTCGATGGAAAGTCCTTGTTCAACTGCCCAGAGTAGGAAATTCAGTGGCAGAGATCGTGTCAGTGCTGATCCCACATGGTCCAACAGCCCTGACTGGCATGGTAAACTACAAGAGATGCCAACAGTGTGACTGAAAAACAAACCTTGAAGCAGTTTTGGTCCCATCTACATACCCATGAAATGCAGCTCCTTTGGGATTGCTTTATAGTTAAGATTTAGTAAAACTCATACAAGATCTTTTCTTAAATCAGGATTTACACAGAAGCTTTAAATAAAATAGATCAGAAAACAAAGTTATAAGTACAGACTTCAGTATTCTCCTTCTTAAAAGCATTTTGGTGCATTCGAAGTTAATTCACTGAACCAAATTGAGATCAGGAGTAATAGAACTTATGTGAACTCTGATTCTTTGGACTATACAGGCAAAATTCCTACTTATTGTTCTTTAATTATGGTTTAAGTAACAAAATAATATCTGTAGATACAGACTTTTCACGATACTGGAAGAAGAGAGACATTTATATATATAGATGAAATTTTCTTGCTGTAAATGAAACCAAACTTCACAAGTGTAATGCACAGGAAGGGCACATTGAGGTGGACAGAGAGCTAGAATAAATGAAAATTCAAGTATAAACAACCTCACACAATTTAGCAGTTGAGTCAAAGAGAAATAAAGATTTAACCTATAATTACAAGACAGAACTCTGAAGTACGTTATAAAGTCAAATGTTTGCACAGAAATATATTTTGCTAGAAAGCAAAATGGTAGCTAATTTGCATATTTCTTTTTGTTAGCACACAAAAGAGTCAAACTGCTAAAATTAAGATAGCACATTGTTTGAAAACCTCATTTTTCAGCAAAATAAATCAGGCTGAAAACAGCCATTTTACATATAGTCCCAATTTTTGCAAAGTTGATCCAGAACACATCATTCTGAAAAAGAAGACTAGATTGGTATTTTAGACTACACAGATCTGATGATTTCAATAGATGCTGACTGCTCTCATCCCAAACTTGTGCAGTGCTTCATTCACACTAAATACAGAAGCAGTTTAGCAGGTGTTTTCAGTCTCTTGCTGCATCAGAGCCAGTATTTTCTCTCCCACTCAACCCCAAGTAGAAACCTCTTCATATTTACAGAATTCAACAGATCACCTTCTGGAAAGTACCAGTCATTTAAAATGTTCTACCATGGTAAAACTAAACAATGGCATAAAGTCAAGGTTTAGTGACTTAATTTTTTTTCCCCAAGAAAAAATAAAGTAAGCTACAGTATGCATCTACACACTGATATTTTCATATTAGGAGGGTGTCTACTCCATGTTTTAACATGAATTGCAGTAGAGTGGCATAGATACCTTCTTTGATATTCCACTGCTGATTTCAACGTTCACTTAGAGTCATTAAATATCTTAATAGCTCTCCAACATTATGAGTTACAGTATTATATGGGTGGAACTTATAATAAAAATACAATATTTTCTATTAAAATGCAGTTATATTAATAACTTTTCAACACTCTGTGAACTGTTAGGAAAACTATGAACTCAATGAGTCAAAGTGGAAAAGAATGGTAAGGTGCAAAGGTACCTATGGACCTGCACCAAATTGGTTTTGCTAAATAGGCACCTCTTTTAATATATTCCTGCTCCTCAGGGAGATGTATGGACTTTTGTACTAATATACTATCTCTTATTTCAAGACAAATTTCAGCTAAGCATTTAATCAGATCAGACAATGATGGGTTTAAGGAGAAGTTCCTACAATCCAGTTTATACAAAATATGGCCACATAAATACTTGCAACTTGACGAATCTTCTTGCATTAATTCAATCATAAAACCAAGTGTTTACACAGATGATTACTGATTATGCTGTACTACATTTTTGTTTACTACAATGCACACTACATTTTGTTTATGAGGGTTAACAGATTACCAAAAAATGCGTGCTAGTAGTTAAACACTGTTCCTGTAGAATAAATGGATGAAGTGAAATCTGATAGTGTATGCATAATCCAACACGCTGAAATTGTACACAACTCAGCCATGTGTTTGTACAGGAGAATATATTAAATCCCATCTGTTTTAACAGTCTTTAATGTTATAAATTAGGAAAACATCAAAAATGTCAGGAGATGGCAAACACTTATTTGTTGTCTTTCAGCTCTATATTTATTAGACAAGTTTGTTATCAAACTATTCCTCTAAACATGAAAAGAACAGCAGGCCTTCTGGAAAACCAGATGGCTGCTGTGGTTTTGAAACATGTTCTGGAAGGGTTATGTAGTTTACATTTTTTCTTTTTCATAAAGGATTGTGTGGGATGTGGCGTGGTTCTCAGACACAGAACTCCCGCAAAAAAACCCAAGGGGTATGTGGGTGGGAGAGTAAGGGACTACTTGAGGATACAAAAAGAAAGCAAAATTATCCATGTCACTGAATCTAGGAGACCTTCTTGTAAGAAAAGAGAAACTTTTTCACTACAAAGGAAATAAGTTACCACTATAAAGAAAAAAAAAATATTTTCAGACTGCAGTCTTAGGCATTTCACTGCCTTTCTTTGAAACAGAAGGGGGCCCCACACACTGAAATTAAAAGGGGGACAAAAAAAAAAAAAAAAGCAAAACATCAGAAGAAATATATTTGATGGGATGAATTACATGCATGTCAAGAAGAAAAAAGAAAAAGGTCAGTCTATCAAACTGAGAACATAATATTCCAAAAGGAAAAATGCTTAATAACATTTGGTTAGTTGTTAAATCAATACACAGTAGGAGGAAACCCCAAATATAAAGAGGAATCAAAGCCCCATTTCAGGAAGGATTAGAAGATTCAGGAAAAGGAATCCATGGCTACCTCCAGTATTTTGTATTTGGAATGACGTTTTCTGTCATGATCTTTTGTTTTGGACAAAAAAAAAAAAAAGGTATTTCATTCCAAGGACACAGCTTTGCCAGAGAAAAAAAGAGGCATTTGAGAATTTGGATAGCCTCTGGGAATGGGATGGCAGATCTTCCTGACCCAGCAAGGGTGCCAAACACGCCAGGTGCCAGCATTCTTTAATAACCCTGGCAAAGCAGCTTCTCCAGCTCTCTCTCACCTGGGAATTCTGCTTATACATGTCTGTCCCCCTCCTAAAAAAATCCCACACCTGTTGCCAGCCCTTTGCTCCACCTCTGTTTACAGAGTCTGCTTCTAAACTGCAGATAACCCACCTGACACTGACAGGAATTTACACCAAGGCTGACACTGGAGGTTGCTGAGATTCCAAAACCTTTGCCAGCAGGCGTGGTGGAGGAGCACAAGACAGAGAGCACACACTGAAACAGCCACAGTTCTGGCTGAAAATAGGGAAAACACTGTTCCCATGAGGACACTGCCTACAGGGGCTGTGTAGGCTCCATCCCTGGAAGTTTAAGGCTCACAGGACAAAGCCTGGACTAAACTGGCCTCATCCTGCAGCAGATCCTTCAAGCAGGAAGTCAGAATAGAGACCCTGGAGGTCACTTCCAAGCTCATTAATCCTATGATTACTCAGAAACTAGGAGAGCTCCCAAGAACACCCTTTTCTTAATTCAGTCTATTTTTGTGACTGACCAGTTCAAATCAGCAATGGCCTACTGGACGGCTAACAAAGATGTGGACGAAACAATTTAATCAAAATAAGCTGAAACATGACTTTTATTTTCATCAGGGCATAACTATTTGGCAGATATTTTGGCAATATATTTATCCAAAGAGGTTCATGTCAGATCTTTCTTTCTTATTTCTCCTCCTTGATTTATAAAGATGGGGTTTTAAAAATATATTATTTTTCTCTAAGCCATTATTAAGTAACCCCTGAATTACAATGTTGTATTTCAATTTTCATCAGTCGTCACATTCAGCCACAAATACTAGTACATTTTCTTCACTCAAAACATATCTTTTATTGATACTGTGTCTGCAATAATGATGCAGGTGAATTTTATCATTCCTTTCACCCTACTAGTAATGAACAAATTCACTGCTTATTACTTTGGACTTGATCTCTAGCAAAACACTACTGGAACAAACAATTTGATTTGTCAACACCTTTACAAGGACTCTTCAATCAATGTCACAAATCCAAATTTAAGCAGCAAAATACATTTGACTGCAAGACCCCAGACTGATTAGAGCTTCGAGTTCAGTGAATTGCACCAGACAGGACAGCAATCAGATTATTAACTCCACTTGAAAATACTCTCTGCTGCCTGGGATTAGCATGCATATTTTGATATAGATCGATAAGCAATCTCCTTTCTATAAGAAATGCCTGCAACATTCATTTGGCTGATCAAAGGTATATATCAGCTTGTTGTGACAGCCAGCTATTGTTTTCCTCTTTCTTTACAGGAGAGTCTCTATTAAAACAAAATCTCTGGCTCCCTTTCACCTAATAGTGGAAGTCAACAGAGAGTCACAAAATTCCATCTCCTCAATACCGAAACACAATTAGTACAGAAAGGACTTTTGCCTTTTTTGTGGTAACTTCACTTTCACTTCTTCATTCTTTCTGTTCTCCCTCCCTCCCCCATTCTGAAACTATGAACATTCTCTTCAAGCCTTCCAAACATTGTCATGGTATTCTTCCCTATTTCACTCACAATCGAATTAGAAAAAAAAATTACATTAAAAAAAAATCTGGATAACGTTTTTCACAAGAACAATATATTTTGTGGCTTTGGATTAAAAATAAAGCAACTTTTTATTCTAATGTTCACACAAAATCCATTTCCAGTTAACTCATCAGAGAAAGAAGGCAAGATACTTTCTGCATAAGGTAACATGAACTCTTAAACGAGCTCTGGATTTTATTGCATCTGCAGAACTGAAAAACCAAAATTTATCTGCCAAATTTTTTCAAGATAAAAGCACAGGCATTTCATCCCTCCTCTAATTACATATGAAATAACTGCTATCTCATCTGAGCTTTTTATCTTTTTAATAAAAAAGACATTCTTTAAAAAAGACAAACACAGCTTGCAAAGCATGCAGTCAAAAGTGAGTTTGCACAAAACAAATAGACACCACGCCTCAAGGAGGCCATCAGAGAGTCAATGTGCATTTTGATCTTCTGAGGGAGAGATACTCTGAGATCAACATGAGAAAAGAAACCTAAATTAAAGCTTTTTTTTCCCAGCAGTACTGGTTCTTGAAAGAAAACAATCCAACCCAGATTCAGTGGTAGGACTGAAGTCCTGAAGCGCAGGAGAGAAGATTCTCCATCCACACACATTCTTCAAGGACAAATACGAAAACAAAGGAGCTTTCACTGCTGGTTTTATAACTTTGTAAGGCTGTTTACAATTTTAATTGGTGATCTTCCTAACCAAATATTTCTAAAATATAACTTGAATTCACTGAATATATTCACTGAATTCAGTGAGCCTTTCCCAGTGCCAATGGCTTTGCTCCTATGCCCTGTCTTGAAACAGCCTCCAAGTACCCCCTGTGCTCCAGGACTTCTGGAGAGAGTAAACATTTATTTTTTAACCTGTGTTTCCCTCCATGCTGATGCAGCTCCTTCACACTTGAGAGCAATGCATGAGAACTGGACTCACAGTCTGAATCTGCTCTAGTACATTTAACTTCCAGGCATTTATCAGCATAAATTTTAGTCACTTACAATGTTCCAAATACTTTTATCACAACACTGCTTTTTTTTTTCCTACTTTAGGACTTTCCCAGCAGAAGTTGGACATTATTTTCTAATGTCCTATAAATAAAATAGTTCCTTCATCACTGAATCCCTATAGAAAATCCTCAGAAAATCATGTTAACTTTAAATAAGCCTAGGTTTCCCAATACCACAGAGACATGAATTCATACAAAGCAATTTAATCTATGTATGTGTACCTAATACATACTATATTAACTAAGACAAGAGAATTTATCATATTCTAATCCTTGTTAGATTTTTTCCCCTAGCAATTTTCAAACATTTATAATTTCTGGTGTCATAGAACTGCAACAGAAACTGCTATGAATAATATGTCATCTCTTATTATTATTTATAATTAATGAATTTATTAAAACTGGGCAATCTGTAGGCTAGAACATACAGGAAGCAAATTCCAAGTAGTTCTTTCACCTAAAGACACAAACAAAAAAAAATATTTTAGGTGGAAGTAATTTCATCCATTGAATTTCAATAATAAAAAAAAATCCTACTTGCACCTTTAAAAGATAATGCAATAAAGGGCAGCATTTAGGAAAAGATAATTAGTTCTTAATTTCAGCTCCATAACTAAAACTGCATGTGGTAGTGTATAGCAGAGCATGGGTCTAGCTTTTGTTGACTGTTTTCTTTGTATTTTAAGTGGCAAAGGCTTTTCTGAATGATAGGTAGAGAAGTAAGGGAAAAGGAAAAGAATCCTACAAATACCCAGCAGTCAGTCCTACTTACTTCCCAAGGTGATTTTTTTTCTTCCAAATAATCCTTTGGTTATACAAGATCAACATCAATCTCCCTTTTCAGTTTATCAAGGAAAAACTTGTATACTGATATTACCTGGAAAGCCTAGACATCTCTTTATGACATGGAAGATTAAATTTAAAATGATTATCCAGATTATTGATTCACTAAGAGGATCAATGGATTTAATAATATTCTTAAAGCAGAACATTAAGATATATAAGGCTACATATAAGGATAATTGCTTGTACTTCCTGAAACTAGTGGGAAGAACAGGTACTGCTTTATCACCTTTTGCAAACCCAGGATATTTAAATTGATACCCAAGCTGTTTTTCTTTACTGGTCCTTCAGCAGAGACAATCTAAATCTAATTAACTGCATATAGGAGCTTCATATTTGATTAAGAAATCTTACATGGAAAACCAAGGATTTCAAGATACAGGTTCTAGATCTTTAAGCTTCTTAACATGTTTACGATTTCTTTAATATAGAATGTCAAACTCAGCAATACATTTACTGATTTTTGTTGTGAAACTCTATAGAGTTCTGTTTTGCGAGAATAGTAAGTGGGTCACCTTATAACCTTCCTTTTGCACTTATTATTAATGATAAAAGATAAATTAAAAAGCATCCCTTAAGTACCAAATTGGGTAGAGTGACTGCCTCTTCAAAAAAATTTCAGAATATTTATAAAAGAGATTATAAATATATACAATAAATATTTTCTACTTAATCTAATAATCCTTTGGGTTTTCTTAATTAATGGTTTATACTATTGACTCAAAAACTTTATAAGGCACTCATAGAAGGCATCTTATCATATAATTATATGAGAAACTACAAGGATAAATTAAAAGTGAAAATATTCATTAAATTATTTTTATAAAAATTTGCTACTTTTTACTTGACACAAATGTATTTCACAGGAAAATTTGCTCAAATACCTTTATAGAGCAACACACTGATGCAAAAAACTTGATTACACTTCCTATAATTTGTGTTACACACGGAACATAAATCAGTCTCCTCGCTCCTTTTTCAGCACTCCTTCTCCTCACTCCTTCAGGAAAATGTAAGTACACTTTGAAATCACTCCATATTGGTAGAATAGCTCATTTTGCTAAAGAAACTCACTGTTGGCTGCCCTCCCAAAAGCAAGCAGAGTTTTCTGACAAGGAGCATACATTTGTGTTCACCAACAGGAAGAGATGAAGCCAACTTCCCTCCCCTTTCATCAGTCATTTCCCTCCATTGCAATGGCAAAATTTGGGAAGGTTGATTCCTTCCTGCATACCTAGAACCACAGCAGGCTGTGAAGAAGAGCATTTAAAGCTACAACCTAACCCAAGCAGAAAAATACACATAAAAAATAGTAATTTGCACTTCTAAGTACTTAGACTGTATATTACTCTACTAAATCTGAATTCATTGATATTTTTCATCTTTGACAAAAGAGAAGGCTGTTGCATAGAACATTTATTCTGAAGGAAATTAATCTTCATTAATCACAATGGCAGCATTATTGACACAATGCCCATATTAATTCAATTAGACACCTTATTTCTCTATTCCACACTAGCAATGTACTTGCTTCAAATTGGGAAATTATTTGTGCTAGCTATTTTTTTGGATGAAATCTGTTGTCTGAGTATACATTGGAAAATTGTTAGGAGGCAATTTTAGGAGACACAAGATCTTGTTTAGGGGCAGAAAAAAAAAGGCATTTGAAAATACCATTAGATGTATCAGAACTGCTGTGGTCTTGTTTTTAAGATACGTTCTATCTATAGTCCTGCTTCTAAACATACCAATACATTGTTTCTAGCTTGGATTGAGTTCTTTGTTGATGATCTAGGTTCCACACTATTAAACCTGAAGAAAAACAGTCTCACACATCCACTGGAGATCTTCAACAGGGTCCATTTTTGATCTCTTACATGTAACAGCTCGAATCATGTAGCTCCATCTTTAAGAAAATCAGTGGCTTGATTTGTGATATTTTATCCAACTTGTCAGTAAAAGAAACTCCTCACAGTGTCAGGGCACTCAGTTGTGTTTGGGATCTGCTGCACTACTGCCTTTTATTTGCTTCTTTAGGACACTGAACACAACTTCCACGCCATGCCCAGAAATGATACAGCTATACTATAAACAGCTGTGTACCTATGTACAGCAGCTTACAGTTCTGTACTCTGGCTCCATCTGACTAACTCTCAGGGTAAAGGGCAGAATCACCAAGTGCCTGAGTTGGGAAGGGATCTCTGGAGGCTGTATGGTCCAGCTTCCCTGGCTCAAACAGGGCCAGGCAGAGCTGGCTGTCCAGGACCATGTCCAGCCTGCTTTTGGAAATCTGCAGTGAGGAAGACTGCACAGTCTCCAGAAGCTGGTCTCATTCTCAGAAAGGCACAGAAACAACAAGCTGGAATTACAATTTTGACATAAACCCCCCAGCAGAAGTGGAAGAGGAATTTAATTTGCTGTGTTAGGTATGGCCATTTGCAATATATTATCATTCAAGGTCTGGAAGAAGTGTGACCTTGAATATACAAATTAAAGCTGTTTTTCCTATTTTAGTTTGTCTAGAGCTAATGTAATCAAGCAGATGGAAATAACAAGTGTTGTATTACTTGTATCACATAACTCTTTTAACATTTATTCATCTGCAGAAATAACAAGAGCCTGAAAACTTTATGAACCAAGTTCTACACCTTCATAAAAAGCCTCTTACACACATTTTGTAACACAACCCCTCTGTCCCTCCCCCCCAGTTTAGACTGTACTCCACCTCACCTGGTACCCTTGAAAATAAGTAATTTAAGCAGGTGCAACTGGGAGAATTTGTTACACCACTGAAAAGGGAAAACAGTCCTCCATTTACAGCTCTTCATTAAACTTACATTTCGTCTTGCAGGTTAAGTGGAGGTTGTTCCTAAAACATTGTCATTTCCCATTTATTTGTAAAGCTGAGAAAAGAACATATTTATGAATATTTAAACACCAGTGCTTCCAGAATTCATTTCACAAGTCTTTAAAATAGGAATGTCATTTTAACTCTTGGCTATTTCACCATACAGTCTGTGACTATATTAAAAACCTGATTTCTTTTAGCAGTACAGAACTGCTGTCTTTCAATATTCCTTCACCTGCCTCATTCAGGCTGCAGAAGCAAGGAACACCAAGTCAAACAAATGTGAATGTGTGATCAGTTACAGAGTTTCACACTTATGCACCTCTTAAAGAGAGAAGCAACTACTTTTTCAGGCAGAAGAGAAACTGCCACTACAGAGAAGTAGGGAAATAAAACCCCACAGCCCTATAACTCCCTCCCCTTCTCACACAGTTAACACAACCAGAATTTTCCAGAGGCTGCTTGGCTCATCTGAAAGTCTCTCCTGTAATAAATGCATGAACACAGACAGACACAACACATCAGAGCTGCACTGATACTGATCTGGGCTCCATCTTTTGACTTATTCAAGAGTAAACCAAAATGAATTAGGTGGAATGAAACACAAGTTCCTAGGTGTTAAACTACTCTCAGTAATCTTTTAAATGCAATTATTGATGCAATTATATCCGCTGATAAGGCAGATATTCAACAATTTCAGTGATAATTTCTTTGAACTAAAGATTTTAGATATAAGGCACAGGACATTATTGTTTTAAATAAAGGCATATTTAGACTGTCAATCTGAACATGCTGGATATACTAAAAGGAAAACAAGATAACAAAATTAAATAATGAAGATAATATGGCACACAAATAATGGGAGGTGATAAATTTGCATTTAAGACACCAAAGAACATAGTATCTATTTTTTTATGCCCAGGCCACTCTAGTGTTCAAGCAAACCCCAGAGGTTTTAAAAGAAAAGAAAACAAAAAGCATCAGAACAGGGAAAGGAGAGACTGGCTTCAGACTGATCGCTGCTGAACTGCAGAATGTGAGAGGAAAAAGAAATTTAATCTGCTCAGGACACTTACTCCTTATCATAGTGTGTCTTCAAAAAAAGATTTAATTACTTAAGCTTGGATATATTTGTCAGTATATGGCAAGTTACTATATTGGGATTAATGCTCTGAAGCATCTTCCTTTGTCACCTGAGATTTTCCCTGAGTGTGTCTCATGTATAACTAAACACCATGTTTAGCAATGAGTCTTATGTAAGAGTCCTTCTGCTTCTGTTTCCACAGAGCTTATGCTAAAAACAAGTGACTGATTTAAGTGACATTGGGAGGCCCTTTGAGTGTAATTCTCCTTATTATCTTATCAGTGGTGAAGTCACGGAAGTGTGAACCTTATCTTATCTAAGGATTACATCTGGCAAGGATCATGATTAGAAAGATAGTATCTCATAATCTATCTCAAATTGTTTACTGTATTCATGCTATTTATACCCAGTATATAATTAAAAGCCACACCCTTGGCATGCAGGTATGTCATTTTGACTGCATGCTTATATAAACAGTGTTACGGAACTCAGATCATGTTCCCCTCAAGAATATAACAAAGAGTAAATGAGTGAGCTCAGGAGGCAAAAAGAAAAAAAAAAAAAGCCCCACAACTTGTCAGAGCACAAAAAAAAAAAAAATTGGAATGGAATGAAGCCCAGTATCAGTACACAGGGACAGAAAAAGCAGGAATGAATTCCTTCTGTTACCAAAGAATTTCACCAAGGAAGTAAAGGGTTACTCATATGCAGCACTCCTGTTTTGAAAAACTTTCAGTTCAGGGTAGCATTGTAGAGCAGTCTCGGGAATGCAAATATAAATGTCTGTATTTCTCTAGCATTTGAAAATCTTCATTACCTATGAACTATCTCAACTGTCTCAGGCACCTGTTTTGTTCAGTCTGTTTGGAATCTACTGTTTAACAGAGATCCCTGCAGGTGGTACACCACATCCCTGCACAGCCCCAGCAACTTATTTAGGGACTCTGCCTGGGCCCAGGGCACCAACAATGTAAGTCACGTGCACAGGTACTACCTGAGGAATTAAATTAATATGTAAACTACATCTCTCACTTATAGTGCATTCTGAATTGCAGACCAACACAAGTTGCCTGCAAAGTGCACTGAGGTAAACTCCATTTCTTAAACACTTACAAAATTACAAGTACAGCTGCAATCTCAGGGCTCTGTGGACTGCCTTGGTGGCACACATACCCATGAATTTTCTGGCAATCCTGTAATGAAAACAGACATTATTAACAAAGTGAAAAAAACATTGAGTTGATAGCCAAGCAAGAGCTGAAGTCCTTATGAAATACTCTACATATTTGCTGTATTTAACCATATAATCAACCCTTGTACTAATCAGAACCAACCTTTAGATTATGTGCTCCTGTCTTTAATCCAGACAAGGAACAACCTCTACCCCAGCTATTGACTCCTTTTCAGGACAATTACTTTCTTCTTCATTTCAATGGCATATTAGTATTGTATTATCACAGGACCACTTACATACAGAGACAGTAGAGCACATGCTTCACACACTTCTCAAAACTGCTGCTGCCATTCTTTGTACACAGACACAGGTAAAAAGCTCCAACCAACCAACCAACCAACACACTGAGAGTGCAGACATGACAATGCAGCAAATGCTCCAGACTAAGGAAGAGGCAAAGCATAGATCTGAGGGAATTCACGTCTGATAGCTTCAGTCATCTTCCCATTCTATACTGAACTCCCAGGTGAAAAGCTCATTCTTTAGCTTTGGAAGGGCAAGCAGATTTGGATTTTGTTTACAGCAAGAGCAAATGGCACATTAATTCTGAAGTGTCCTTTGGCCATCAAACTGCCACTTCATCTACTTATGTGGTAATTAAACTTTTCTTGGTATGCAAAACTCATTTATGCTTTCTTTACCACAGAAATAAAGTATTCATAAACTAAAAACAAAATGCTTTCCAACACAATCCAGCTTGTAAAATAACTCCCTGTAAAGAACAAATCTAACATAGTAAACTGGCCAGTGGCTTTCCAGCTTTAAAGGGCTAATAGCCAGCTGTTTGCCATGTCATTAAAGCACTCTGATAAACTCCTTATGGCAGGTGAGAGTTAGAACATGATTTAATAACTACCAAGTGAATAATTTATGAGCAAATCTTATTTTAACTGGAATATTTTACTTCATAATGCAAATCTTCAAACTGCACTGAAGTCTAGAGCTACAAATTATAACTAACACTTTAGAACAAATTAAGAAATATATTGTGCTCTTCAAACAATGATGGCCATTTTTATTGGAGCAGTTGAGCACTATTTCCTGAATGGTAAAAAATTTCTACATCATCCAGTTGACAGCTCAACTTGAGCTGGCACAGTACAACCCAAAATTTACAGAGAGCAGTTTTCCAGTACAGGAGAACACAAACTGTACTGGGTGGGCTGAGGAAGTATTTTAAAAGCAAAATAAACTGCCCTACACATGGTCTCAATACTTTGTCTCCAGCAAACTTTAATCAGGATTACATTTTTGCATTCAATACATACTTATGTCTTATCTCCTGTAAGGTTGTTAGCTTACCAGACTCTGAAGCTGTTTTACTACTAAAATATCTCACCAATGAGCACCCACAGCTTCCTATAATCAGTTCTCTTTAACCTAAGCATATTAAAGAATCAATATTAAGAGGGGTAAAGAAGTGTCATCCTGCAACATTGTCTCTGGTTGCAAGAGTGAGGTGAACTCACTGTTTAACTCATGCTAGTTTATAATAAGAAAACCACAATTTACTAGCAGAAAGCAATGAGAAAGAACTATTAAAGAGTAAGACAACATCTATCTATAAATTAAGGTCTTAGAGATGAGAGTGCTCAATTACAATACTACTCCAGTAAATCTGCATAATTTTAAATATAAACCTGATTCACAGGAACCCCCTACTTAATTGCTTCTTTCATAAATTCTGCACAAACTATACATCATAAGAAAACAGCAAAATAAGTGTTTGCATAACAGCATTAAAATGGAATGTTATGTTGTCATGACTCACCTGCTAAAGGTAAAGCCTCCCACTGCTTGCAACTAGAGCCAGATTCATCATCTATTTTGCAGGCAGATTAAATTTGTGAGAGCACAAGCAAAACATGAATGCATGAAAAGCTATTCAGTGCTTCTTTCTAATCCTCTGTTAGACAAAATCTTGCTGAACATTAGGAATGGGGCACAGAGTTTTTAGTGTCTTTAGAATCTGAAGACCTATTTCCCTTGATATAATTTCTGTAGCAAATTGCATGTCAAAAAGTTAACCAATGTATGAAGAGGATGTCTTTCTTATTCTTGCAGTGTGAAAATTAGTCAGTTTAACTTGCTAAATTTTCTAATTTAGAAATAGAAAATTTAGCAAGTTAAACTGAACCCAAGCATAGGAGAAAAGGAAAAAAAAGAGCAGAGGTGTCAAGGAGAGCATTGACAAAGGTATCCTGAAGGACAGGTACTAAAGAAACACTAGCCTTGCTTCTGTGACATAGACCAGAGAGATCACTGTGACAGAATCTACTAAAGCTACAGTTAGTTATTAAACTACAGTTTTGAGGTCAGGCCTCAAGAGTTGAGGAATATTTACCCATCTGCAGTTCAAACACTGAGGGAATGCTTATGCTAAGAAACACTTTTCCACTTTTCTCTACATACCTGCTTGTCTTTCAGTGAAATGAAAGTAACTCAAAAGCCCTGATCCTAAATAAGCCAAAGGATGCAGGTTTTATTTGTGTTTCCTTTCAAACAAATCAACTACTACATAGAAACTGACACCCTCCCCCCCAAAAATGATCGATCCTTTCTGCAACAGTAACCAGCATAAAACAGGGTTGCCCCTTGGAAAGCATAACATTTTCATTTTTCAACCTCCAATAACCTTCAAAATCAGCTTTATTCCATCAGCACTTCTTGATGAGGGAGTGTTTTTTTCTCTGCAGATTTATCTGCCTTTTGAGTTTTTAAGCACCCACACCAACACCACAATAATTAAGTCCTCAGTCACACTTCACATTCTCTAAAAGTTTGAGACTCTTACTTATTTTTAATAGTGCAGAGAAATAACAAAGCTTCATTTGGCTAAGGCATCAAGTAGTTGATAATTCATAAGATCCAGTTAATTTCTGCACCATGTCCTTCAGATCACTTCAGCTGGGGCATTAAGCTCTAGCTTGCTGTTTGACAATCAAATTTACCATAAATCTGCAGCTCTTAAAATGAATCCCATTTTAAAGTAATGTTAATAACACAGAATGAAAATGAAAACATTTTAGACAGTTGAGAACATAACAAAGCCTTACTGTTGCCTGCCAATTCCAGAGCAAACCTGATATTTTCTCCTGGTCAGAGTATGGAGCATGACAACATCAAGTGTTTTGACATGAATGGCACTGAAGGTTAAGGCTCTCAGAGAGGATGGTCTGTGTATCCTAAATAAATGGAATACTGCTTTGAAATGCTGTAAGGTTTTCTAGAGCAACAGAGATGGAATAGACTTCTGCAAGGATAAAGCTAAAAGTCTGATTTTTCCATAACTAAAAAACATACATTTCTTTGCTAGTTCATGTGCATATTTTATAAAAAACGAAAAGTAGCTGTAATAGTTTCCTAAAACTATTATACAATCCAATTAATTTTACTTAAAAATATATGAACTAGTCATGATAACTAATATTATTTAAGCACCTGAGTTTAAAGTTGACATTTAGACAGCTCTATTTCACATGTATAATTCATATATGCAGGCTAAGAAAAAGTGTTGCTATTCAGCAGAAGCATGACTTCATTTTGCCTTAAAGAAGTGCTCCATTTAAACCCAATGTTTATATGTGACAGAATTGAAAAGCATATCTTTGAAGAAAAACATGAACTGAATTTGCAGACATGGCACCCAATCCTGGTTTTGCAGAGCTGCTGACCTAATACTCCACCTGAATTAATGAGGACCGTGCCTATATAAATCTAGCCTGTGTTGTCCTCTCTGGTACAATTCAGCAATTTCAGTTTCAAGAACAAAACCAACAAGTGAACATTCCTAACAGGCAGACTTTGAATACACTCCTGGAAATGTGAACTTACTGTGATCCTTGAATAGGAGTTAAGTTGCTAAGAAATATCTGTTACACAGTGCTTTCACCCTTTAGTTTATTTTAATAAAACCACATTTTACGTCCACTGTTTCTAGTCAGTTTTATTTCTTGCCAGTAGACCTCTTAACTGAAATTATGCTCCCAATTACAACCTTTAAAATCAACAGCATTCAGGCTAATATAGCTGTACAAAGCTCCTTCACTAAAGGTGATGAAAAATTGATATGGATGAAGAGGGGAAGAGACAAAAGAAACATTCCAGGAAATATCTTAAAAGGGTGGATTTTACTATAAGCTATCTAAAAGCATGAAATTTAGAATAATTTTGGTTCATTTCAAGATTAAATTGGAGGAAGATTTTCTCTCAGTCTACATTTCAAGACAACCTCAGAAAATATCTATAAAGCATTTGTCACCCTTCAATTCTTTGTAGGCAACTGTAATCAAGATCATTTAATATGTTTTGTTACACAAAAATAATCATACAATTCAATCCAGTTGCTTTGCATGGAATTCTGGAAAGTATTTTAAGGTATTCAGAAATATAATCCTTGCAGCTCTCCATCATCGCACACTTTCATTTGCAATGTTCCTTCCCCTGCGTTGCCTTACAGGGTTGCAGCATCCAGTAGCCATGCTCAGTGCACACATCTCTAATTCTTTATGTAGGCAAACAAAAAAGGAGGTATTTAGGAATGGACAGACTTTTTTTTTTTTAGTCTTCTTCTGATACAAGATACTGACTGGGATGGGACCAACCTGATCGACTTCTATTTCTCAGTATTATTTTCATCACTTACAGCTATAACCTTAGTTTCTTTTTAAGCAATTCCACAGTGCAGAATTTTATTTTGAATGACTGCAAGACTCCACAGAACATATACAGAAATATCAATTTATCTCTAAGGGAATAACTGGTGCTTTAAAAAGCTTTCTAAAAAATAAGCCATATGATTTTTAACAGCAAAAAGATCTTAAACACACTCTGCAGGACTGCACAGATTTGGGGCAGGATGGGGGGAGAGTTAATGCTCAAATGCTGTAGTGCACTCTACACACAAACAGTAATAAAAATCTATCACTTAATCATTTACATGTTGTGTAAAACAGCAGTCTCCTTTTAGTTAAGAGCTGCTTTATGTCGTTTTCATCGATACAAATGTTGCCCAAGTGATTGTGTGGGAGAATACAAGAACAGACTGTAATAAAATTAAAAATAACTTTCCAAGGAAATAGTATTTGGAAGGATTAATTACAGAAGTTCAAACAGGAGGCCATATGCTTTCCCCTCTCTTTACTATTGAGCATACAGTATGCCTGTAATAAAACAGGAAGGGGAAAAAGCTGGTCAAAGCAAACTCTTTCAAGTACCAGGTAATGATTCAAGATATCCTTACAATTTTGTGTGCCTGAATATAGTTTATCTATTCATTTGACTTCTATGCTAAAATTTTTATCATCTGCCTTTCTTTATGGAATAAAATAGTTAGCCCTTTGCCACCACTCCGATATAGTAGGTATTTCTTGAGTGCTAAATACATGAGAGAAGTTGGTAGTGTGGGTATATTTCCTCCCTATATCATATTCTCTACTCCAAATGTAAGATTTACTTGCAGGAACACAGAGGCTGTCAAAGATCACATCTGCAACCAGTGCAAACAAAAGAACTTTGCTAAAGTTTACAAGAATTGGGTGCTTTTATATGCTTTCCATTTAAGTAGTACATAGCAAAGAAAGTCACTGTGACTTGACAAAACTTCATTAAAAGTTCACACCAACGTGTTAAAATAAAAAAGTATATGTTCAAGCGTTTTTCTGATTTGGTATCCAAAGGTTTAGCTCCAGAAAATGGGCTACATTTTCATTTATATGTGAAAGCCTTCCTTTAATTTAATCAGTTTAATATTTTCAAAACTATAACATTGATTTTGTAAACAACTTAATGACAGTTAAATAAAACCTTCTAGTAGAAAAAGCAGAGCAGAGGTACAAAAATAATCAGAGAGACTTTTATCCCAACTGAGGCATATGCAACGTGACTGAGAAGTCAAAATTATACAGACAACCAGTATTATGGGTGCTGCCTTTTTATTCAACTCAGTCTATAGGGTTTCTAAAGTGCTAACTTACCTGTATGTTTCCAATTAATTCCTTAAAAAGTAGATAAACACATAAAAGTTCTGTTTAAGGGTATGATGAAAAACTCAATGATATAAGTTAACATTATTAGAGATAATAATGGTGTTTATGGCCCCAGAATAACCAAAACAAAAACCCTCACCAACACCAAAACCCAAAGCCTACTTTTTTCACTTCTATAAATTAGTGGAGAAAAGTTGCATTAAACCACAAGAACCCATTTGAGGAAAGTGTCTGCAATGCCCTGTGCTCTGCAAGAAATCGTTTCCTTGGAAAATAATTTATTAAGAATTGTTAAACTGTTCTAGACAAAAAAAACCCACACAAACAAAAACCAAACCAACCCAAAAACAAACAAATAAACAAACAAACAAAAATGACTGAACAATAACATATTATTCAAGTATATAGTGCCATAGAAACAACCTATAGAATTATTAACAGTTATTAGATGATTAGATGACAGGAAAAACTGGAATTATTTTCCATATACTCTCCATTTCAGTCTGTTTGAAACTCTATTTTATGTAATAACCTAATGATGCACTGAGAGTTTTTTACAAATGTAAATCCATCACATCTCAAGTGAAAAATCCACTAAGAGTAAAGCTGGTTTCTATACTGTTTAAACGTAATGCACTACTCTGTCTAAATCATAAGGGAATAAGGCACTTAAAATAGGGTGTCACATTTCGAGGTAATAAATAGTAGATTGATTCAACCTCCCAGTTGATCCTGCAGTTTACTTACATACAAGATGGAAAATAAAGTACTAAAGCCACTGTGATTTACTTCTCAGAAATGAGACACTCTATATTAGTGTAAATGAATGCAAAAGTCCTGCATTGACAATTTATTACGTTCTCAGGCCAAGCCCTGATTAGATCAGATTGCATCTTTCTGAGCACACCGAGTGCACCTCGCTGCAGATTCCAGTCAACACTATCAAACATATATAAAAAAATCAATCCAAACAAAACCAAAATGACCCCACCCCAAAACTCTAAGCCAAGTTTCTTCCGTCCATTCTTTTTCAAAGCATGTTTGTCTCCCCATTTATCAATATTTAGGGAAAGGGGTTCTGTCCCAAGAGAAAACCCATTACTTAGTGAGCTTACATATACAATAGTATTATATTGGTTTTTAGTAGTTATCTAAAGTAGCTGTCCAGTAGCTATCTATCATTTTGTGGTTCTTATCTCATAATAATACACTTGCCTGTGATTTTGCCAAAAAAATTCATAGCAACACCATCAAGCAATACTTTCAACAAGAAAATGAATATATCCCCAGAAAGATATCCCAGGATTAACAGGAAACGATTGAAGTGAACAATTGAAATTTAGTTTCTAGTTTGTGTAAACGAATACTATTCAAATGTTTCAAAGAATCCTGCTCTGCTTATTCCAGCAGGCACATTGATATTATTTATTGTTTCCACAATAGCTCAAACACTGCAATGGATGTCCATTTTTTAACAGAAAGCACAGGAGATTCTAAAACAGCAACATTCCTTGTAGTCCTGTGTGAAAACCAGGGAAAACTAAAGGACAGAGGACAGCAGGTGTCTGGGCACTCGGGCTACACGAGCTCAGCATCCAGGGCTTCAAGGCCACAGAAATTCAGGCCTTTGGTTCAGACTGTGTTCAGGAAGATCAAAACAGCATTTTAATTTAAGGACATCTTCACTAATAAATCCAAGACAGCATTTCAGAATTCCTGTAGCTAGGGCAAATCTCTTATTGATGGAACTAGAAAAAGTTTCGCCTTTCACACCACAGGAACCACTTCCCTCTTTTCCTTTTAGGATGGAATATTTAGGAAATATATACTTTTAGGAAAATACCATTTTGGAGAAAAATATGATTATTTCACTTTTTACCACCCAGTGGCTAAAAAATATGCAGATTTTGTACTAGTAAGATGTTTGCTTATATAAATATATATGCATATATGACTTCTAATAGTAGGAAAAATCAGGTTTTTTCAGGTGATCTATATGATATTTTCTCAGTCCCTAGGCATGCAAACAGCTGCTTAAACAGCATCTCCCTTACACAGGCTTTTTATATTCAAAATTACACAAGATCCACTTTCCAAGGGTGTGTGTTAAATACAGTGCTTCTGCAAACGAAAAAGCCTCAAGTGTCTGGATGAAAAATGGTCATGTACATTTTCAAGAAAATCCAATGCTGCTGTAGAGTACTAGAATCAGCAATATTTCAATACTGTTCTAGTTAAAAAGTAGATTTTTATAACTGTCTACTACATTTTGCAAAATGTCTGATGTCTGCCAGTGTATAACCACACATGAAAGGTCCTTGTCTTCAAAACCCAAACTGGCAGAATTTTTTATAAAATTAAGGACCTTGAACAAGAAGTAGGGAGTAATTCAGTACTTTAATCTGCTAAATATTTTAAAGGTTTGTCATCTGCACTTTAATGTCTATCTTTCTACCAGGTGCATAATAGCTTTAACACTGTAAAAGAAGGAACTATACATATCTCCTATGCCATAAAACACTAATCAGTGTAAACTTCAAAGGTTTTCTTGAGAGTGTAAACTTCTAAGAAAGATTAGATAACTACTGAGCAGGTGCAATCCAGGAACAAAAATAGATGGAAACATAATAAAGGAAGCCAGACAAAGCTGTTGCTAAATAAAAATTCCCTTCTTATTAAAGAGGAATTACCATAGCAAAAAAGATGTAATTGCCATCTATTTTAAGGCTAGCTAAGCATTTTACAGATATTTCCTGAAAATATGAGTTCACCATCTGCAGAGATACTGATATTCTCTTCTCTTGCAGTCATAGTCTATAAAAAATTAAAACAGTGATATGCACATTAAAGGGCAAAACACAACGGTCTTAAATTGCAGAATATTTAACAATATTTTTTAAAAAATACTATTTTGTATAAAGCAGTCAACCCTTGAACTCCAGTGCTGCAATGTTCACTGAAGCCAAAAGTTTCATAACCTCCGCCCACACATTCAAGTAATAGTCACATACTGAAGCACACACAGGCACCCTGGTGAATTACAGAACTAACTTAATGGGATTAAGTTCACACTTAAGTATTTCAAATAAGTACTGCTTACTTCTTACTTTCCATCGTGAGCCAGAACTAACCACAAAGAGACAAGATATAAGATATATATACATTAAGACTAAGATATATATACACATTATTTTTTCCTTATGACTATGCATTTTTTGCCACACATCCAAACTTCTAGGAATTTGGAGGAATAGAAAAGCTTTGTGTTTCATTTTATAGTTTTCAAACAGAATGTTTGATTGCTCTCATGTGTGGAGAAGATGGTCAAATAGTAATAAAGTGAGAGCTTAGTATGGGGAAATAAAAGCATGAGCCCACTGCCAGAGCTCTCACCAAGATCTATAGAGCTAACTAGCATTAGAAGAGGGTTGTTTACAAAAAGCTATCTGTAATTATGACTTTTGTTTTCATGTGGACATCCTAATTTTTCTGTTTTCCGAAATATCACATCCCTTTCCATTACATGTAAGCCCATTTCTGCATGTTTGGTTTGGGGTTTCTTCTTGCAATTCCTTTCCTTTCTCCTCCAGAACCTCAGAAAGTTTGGCTCCATCAATCAGTCAGACCAATTAGATTTTTTTGTCACCATATTCGATATTACAAAAACATTAGGTATTTATAATGGAATATCTCTCTTTCTTTCAGAGTAAATGGCCTGTTTTCCTGAGAAATGGAGTTGTTCTACCCTCATTACTCCCATTAACCTGTGAATTTAAATCAGCTAACATAAAAACAAAAGTTGCGAAAGCAGCTTGATCAGAAGAATGCTTTCATTATTTCTCTAAAACAAAAGTGCAGAGACTTTAGATAAAAACTGAGGAAGCCAAAATCTATGTAATCCATTAAACTGTACTGTTAAATATGTACAAAAATTGGTTTTTTGCAGAGGGCACAACAGAAGCATATTCTACACTGAAATCCCCACAGAACACTCAATACAATGTCCTACCTCTCAGAAATTATATTTACTGCATAGGAGACAGATTTTAGCTAAATTTGATCTGTGCAAAGAGAACAACCAGCATCCATAATACACTCACATTCAAATAGAGATTTCTTTAGGTACTGTTTGAAATAACCCCCATGTCATGAACTACTCAATGCAGCACCCTCAAACTGCTTTTACAGTATAAGGCTCTGAATAAAGCTGCTATTAAGCCAGCCAGTGATGGGGATCCTACAACAAAAAAATCACATGTAAAATCCTGGGCATGCTCCCATTCACTGGAGAATTTATAGTGGTTAGTAGGCAGTAACCTTGCTCAAGTAGCTCTTCTCCTGGTGCATATAAACTAATTTAATACATTCACATCAACATCCTACATACCACATCCTTATCACACTGCTGCCACTTCATCTTTTCTATTGGAATACTGTCACATTTCACTCCCAGAGAGTTCTGAGCATTAAACCAGAGAGAACCCGAACCATTATAAAATAAAAGTGCCTGATCCTTCAATTAAAAAATGCTGAAGTACATATGCAACAACTTAGTGGGACTAATAGATATTTTCTGTGTTTTGCTCAGATAAAGCTATTATCTCCATCTTTGCTTATGAAATATACTAACAACATAGCATCTGTAAACAGAGAATCTGGAGTTGTCTACTCATAGTATACCTGTCTAACATTTTAGATAAAATAAATAGATATCTAACTGGAAAACTATCCAGTCAAACCTTTTCAAAAGATGTCATCTCAATTTAGCACAAAAATCTTAGAATGTTCTTTTCATTTTTATTCTCAAGATGACATGAAGTATAGCATAACAAAGAAAATGACATAATTATGTATCTATCCAACATACCTGCTATGCCACAAACACCTGTATTACATCTGACCTTCCAAGTAAACTGAAAATCAAGGAAACTTTTATGCCCTTTAGAATATCAAAGTAGGGGATTTTTTTTCTATTTCACTCAGTTTAAATGATATACAGAAGATTGTTTTTTAGCTACCATTGTAACTTTTACACATAGACCCAGTTCATTTGGAAGTGAGTTGCCAGTAAAGGATGCTTTATCTGCCAGTAAAGTACACACTCAAGGTATACATGCAACCTGGTGCAGGAATGTCATATGCACAAGAAGAAATAAGGGAAACGAGAGTCTCCACTATGGGATTTTTCCAGAGAGAGCCTTTCTTGGGCCACTGTGAGTGGCTCCAGCAGGGCCTTCTCTACCAAGGGAAGGCAGGGGAGCTGTCCAGACTCTCAACTGGCAAGTGGTAAGAACGCCAAAAAAGGTCATTATTCCAAAATCTGACCAAGCCCCTGCCATTTCAGACTGGCACCAGTCACTAATGGGCACAAAGGCATGGGATGTATGAGAGAAATTGGCAAAGAGGTCAGAAGAGGATTGTTCCAGTAGAAGAAATCCCTCTAGTTCAATGAGACCAAGCATAGGTACACATGTACTGTTTAGATCTCTATCATTCATTTTCCTGATTGTGGACAAAGAAACCTGCAGGATTACAATCAACTCACTTTAATTCAGAAATGTTAATTCTAAATTATATCACAGTATACTTGTTCCAGCTTTATATTTCTGGCAGCTATAAATAAAAAAGGGAATTGTATTGCAGATAGTACTTGATACTCTTCTTCCCTGGGGCCACCAGACAGATGAAACAATAGTTCTCATTTTCAAGATGCCAACAAATCCAACCACAGACACTGTGTAAAGCAACAGGCCCAATGCAAATTGAGCAAGTAAGGACACAATTCAAAAGACAACTTTGCATTAAGGTGGCAACCTATCTAAATCACAAATGTAGGAAACCCTCATTTCTGCATTAAAATAATAAGTGATATAATAATCACTTTGTCTCCTTCTTTCTAAAGGAATAAGCCATTACTATGCTGTCTATAAAACTGTCACTTGGTGATGCTGCGTAGCTGCTGCTACTGAATAGCAAAACTCATCCAACTTTCATTTATTTTGAGTTGTGAAAAAAGGAAACTAATGAACTCTGAATAATTAAGACATTTACAATACAAAACTAATGTGTCTATATATGGCCTAAGATTCTTATCTGATACGGCTAAAATGACATACAAATAACCTACGATTTTTAAGCATGGGGTCCTTAATTTCTTTTCATAGGTAGATATAATTTTCATTTTTATATCAAATATTTAATATTCTATGAATTACTTTTACTGGTCAACTTCTCTAATTTAGCAGTCTAAAACAAAATGAAAAAACCGAAATACCTAAACCAAAAAACTTTATTTAACATACTATGTACAAAATAAACCCAATGATTGCTTTTTCTGTGGAATAGGTATACAAAAGAAAATCAAACAGAATTCATCGAGACAGAAAGTGATGCATGAGGCTATTAACTTCTGAGACATGTCAATAAAAACAGTAAAGCAAGATACTTTGAGTCTAGCTCTCCTACATTTCAGCAACTAGTTTAACTAGGTAAAACTGCTTATTTGCTAGGCAGAAGCTTGGGAATATACGAATATCTGCATTAGCTAGATATCTTTATTAAAGCAGAATGTGTAGAGATATAAATCAGAAAATAATCTCAAATAGAAAGTATGACTTAAAAATATTTTTATATGAAAGCTTCTACTTTCAAGCAAGTATCTGCAAGTAACAAACATGGTTTTTATTAAGCAACATATAAACAGTTCTAACAAAGGACACCTGAACAATGAATCACAAACCCCACTGGTAAATTGTGGGCTATTCCCACATACCTACCAACTCTAAATGTTTGTTCAGCAGATAATCAGAGACCAGTTTGGATCAAGAGTTCTCCTACAGTAGAAGGGCCTACAGGTATAAAAGAAATGTGTTTTTTAAAGCAAACTATCACTAAAACACAGCATCTCACACAGTAAGGATCCACAAGTCGTTGTTACAGACTATTGTTGTTAACAGAGCTACTCTTTCCCGAGTAAGTTTGCAGTATTCTGTAGGTTTTCATCCTTGTTTCACCTTATTAATTAACACAGTAGAAACTGAAATTTCCCTGAATAACAGTTATTAGCTGATAGCCAAAAGGCTTGCCCTTCCTATGTGCTGACCAGGTCACACAAAGAAGGGGAAGGTGAGTAGCCATATTAAAATGCTTTCTCTTTCCCCAAATCCCTCAGGGAAGGTCCTTACCACTGTGCCAATAAATTTCTTATGGCTGCCTCCATCATAAATACTCTGATTAAAATGTAAATTCAACCAACCTATCAGCTTCCCATTAAGAGGACTCTTTAAAAACACCATTAATCAGCTGAGAGATATGTAGTGAAATACCACTTATCAATTCTAACTGCTTATGACAGTTAACAAAGCTTTATATTTGCCCCAAACATGTGCTGATCTATCAATTATGCCAGGGTTCACTCTCACGCTAATTGTACATTTTCTTCTCTAATGCATTTTTGCTGTTATCTCATAGGCTAATGAAAGCTGGGAAATCAATACATATAAATTATACATGCAAAGAAGGACTGCTGTGAACATAAAGTTTCTAATTAATTGCACTTGATTAATTTATATCCTTTAATTATCTTGCTAAGCCACAAACAACATAAATATCCTTGCAATCTGGTTATTGCTATGTCAGTCATAAAAAAAGCAGACACAGTAAATCTATGAAATCTAGCAAACTCCATTGCCAAAAAACATGGTATGGCATAACACATAAATATAACTGGACTTACTCAAGACACCTATGAATAATTTTACTGTGACAAATTACCACTAAATATGTTGTACAGTTATTTGATTAAGGTTATAATGATGTTATAACTTTACACGTAGCATAAAGGGTAAGCAAAATGCAGGCTTATCGTGCAGCCTTATGGAGGTTCTTATTTGTATTTATAAAACAAATCTGCAATAGACATCTAAGTGATATTGATATCTGATTGGCTGGGGCCAGGGATCAAATTATCAATATTCTAAATTAAGGCAATACTGCTTTTCTGCACTTAAGATTACATGGCAATTTGTTTGCAGAGTTATCTGATAGCCAGAAATGCACACAATCAGAACCTAATAATGATATACCCAACTTTAAGCAGAGTTAAATAAGAGTTATCATACTATCTTTTGTAAGAAGCAATTGGCCAAATATAAGTTCTTCTATTACTTGAGTAGCTGTAACTGTAGATACTTCTTTTTCCTTTCAAATTTTGTCCACTTTGGTAAACCAACCATATGTCACTGTTCTGAAATCTAATCCTGTCAATCCACCAGACTTGCTCTTTGTCCTACACAACAGCATATTACTGAATATCTGTATCTACAACTTTCATAAACGTGTAAAAAGAAACTGTATCTGTCTACAGGGAGACTCAGACAGAGACCATCTGTCAGTGACTAAAGCTATTCTTTAAAAAAGAAAACATTCATCTGGGATTTGCCCTTTACAGAGTAAACCCACTTAACCTCCCAATAAGATTAACTGTTATTTGTTTCCATTAAACAAAAATGACCACGCTAATATGCATTTAATAGCATGAACAATGAGAGAAACATGAACTTTAACAATTTTTGAATTCATTAAAATCATGAAATATGTTATTTAACAACAGCTATTTTATTATTCATAAATAACTTTTCTTTTGCATTACAAGCCTTCTTCCCTGAAGTTGAGACTAAAAATATATTTTAAAAAAAATTAGGGTAAATATTGAAACTAAGACAGCAGGCTCTTGAGTCTGCCACATATTATAGATAACAATGACTGTATATAAATTTAGTCTGAATAATACGTATAAAAACCCAATACCTTTGGAGCACTGATGATTTTCACCTGTGCCCTCAACATCCAGGCATTTACAAAGAAAGGTATTTAACTAGATTGATTATACGAGGCTGTCTGAGTGGAGTTAGTGCAATGTAATGGAGACTGTATTCTGTGCTTCTCTTTGCAGCAGCACAAATCACTGAACCAGCCTGAAGCTATACAGAAAAATACCTTAATGTCTCTTCTTGGGCTGACAAAACACAGCAGTACTGTCATGTGAGACTCCCTCTTCTACTGGGGAAAAACACAGTAGGAGAAACCTTTAAATGTAGGCAATCCCTTCGCTCTCAATATTGTCTTGTGCTTCTTTTGTCAGACCAAGTTAGTGAGATGTACTATAGTATTAAACAGTATCCTAAAACATGAAATGGTGAAGTGCAAAATCCCTCATAAAATTAATTCCTGGGTCCCTGCTTTCCTGTTTTGCTCAAAGCTCTACCTCTAAAGTAACCTAGACAAGAAGCACAAAAGGTGTCCTCATCCCCTTAGGAAAAGCTTGAGGAGAGTTCAATAAAGTCTGTTTCCACTGTAGGCATAATTCAAATCTTACTGGAGCCAGTGGGAATATATTCACCAGGTTCAGTTAGCTTTGCATCCAGCTTGCTTCATTAATGGTAGTGGCACTATGCAATCAATAAACGTTAAGACAAAGCAATCATACAATCATTTTCTCAGTGAGGAATTGGCAGATGTCATAAATAAGAATAAATAAATTGATGAGGGGAATCATTATTACAATTCAGCACAGCTAAAGAAATTGTTCCTAAAACAGAGAATCAAGAAAATAAAGGCTTCCTCCCTCTCAAATACAAAGTATATTAAGAAACAGAAGTAGAATGCTTTAGGCATGTAAGTCTCTACTTATTCTAAGAATCAACTGATGCCTTACTTGAATATTTTGTATCTAGTGATCCAACATCAGAGGAAAAAAACTCTTACAGTATATACAGAGTTATACAGAAGCAGATAGTTTAAACTCAGATTTAGTAGATACCAAATGTAGATGAGGGTGCATCATCAGTCATTTCAAATCTGCCAAAATCTCCTTGTATTGGACGGGTGGTAAGACCACAACTTTTCAAATAATGGACTCAATCCTTCGATACCATTTGTGTTGGCTTCTGATCATCCCCTGTAAGGGAGCAGCTTCAGACTGGCAGTGCCCAGTGTTTGTGTACTGTCTGTAAAGCTGCAGCTGGACAATGAACTTGGTGTTTTCACTACTTTACAGAAAAAACAGTGAAGAGTGAAATTGAGAAAGGCGTGAATTAACAAGGATCATGTTTAGCTACCGATAAAGTTGTGACATAAGACTTGCCACGTGCCAGACACTTCCAGCACAGAACACTCAGCAGTCACTAAGAAGGAACTGAAGGCAGCAGGAAAAGCCTTTATCCATCCAAACCCCAGCAATTCATCGAAGGAAAAGCTTCGAAGGATGTAACTTCCACTAGAGTTCACTGGATTTGACACTTGAGATATAAAGCACCTAGATAGAAGCAGAGTACTGAGGTTTGACTGCAATTACCTTATCTTTCCTATTTTTAGTGACAGAACTAGATTATTTTAAGTGCATTTTATAGAAAACCCTTCTTTACTGAAATATAAAGACTGTAATAAAGACAATACAATGTTTTGAAACTGTTTTAAATCCTTCACTCAGCTTTGCCTCTGCAGATTTAACATGTAGGGGTTCTAATCTTACTGCTACTAATTAGAGCTTTAGTGTAATTGTGCCAACAGGGTGCTTGGCATAATAATTACTATTGAGAGATTCTGGTGGAGCAGTAACATGCCCACATAATACAGATATGTCTAATATTATACAGCAGTCACCTTTGTATGTTGACTCTTAAGCTGGATTTTAACCAAGTAAGGGGTTATTTTGCCTTTATTATAAAGCTTAAAAGGCATATACATATGTATGATTTAGGTATTCATTTTTTCCTCTTGATTGTTTTGAATATTAATTAGGCAGAAGAAAACTAGAAGGCACATCTTATTTCACATCCTTCATAATTTAGTCTAGTTTGGCATGGGAAAATGAACAAAAGTGTGTGTGTTGGCAGGTTATACTTCTAATGTAATATTAGACTTTCTTAGGATAATGTCCTCAGCTGCAAAGTTTACCATAATATACAATAAACGGAACTAAAAACAGAGAATGAGTAAGACTTAAAAAAGTGCATTTAAAAAGTGCCTGTGCTGCATTCCATTACAGTCCTACTGGTTTTGAAACAAAAATTAATGTAGCTACTTGAATAAATCTATTCAGTGAAATACACAAGACAAATTTAAGGGACAATGCAGGAACAATAACAAAGATATAGGAGAGCATTTTTGATCACTTAGTAACATTTACTATCTTACTGTCTAACAAGTTTCAGACAATGAAACTTTGTTAAAAATGTAAATTTACAGTGAAAGAACACTTACCAGCATTGAGATGTTTTGTTTGGTTTGTGTTTTTTTAACCTCTAGAAATATCAGCGTAGGCCATATAATCATTAATAAAATAAAATCTTAATTATGGATATGGCTACAGATATAAGAAGGACTTCAAGAGCAATTCAAATACATGAACCCTGCACAATATCATAAGCTAAAAAGTAATAAGCCCTTTCTGATTAATTGAAGTATCTTTAAAAAAAAAAAAAAAAAAGTGAACTCTTTAAAAAAAGAAAATGTACAGCATGGAGCCTGAACCAGAGCTTCATCCAGAACAGACAGGCTTGTTTTTACTGCCCCTTAGTGCTTCCCTTTTAAAGTGACAGGAAACCAATTTCTGATTACAAATCAATAGGTTAGCACACTATCATCAGAGAGTAAATTCAGTTGTTGATATTAGATCATAGAAGAGGGTATCAGAAAACAGCAGCTGTTGCCATTTTGATGCATGCAAAACCCAGTAAACAGCATTGCTTTTCTGCGACTCTTTTTTTTCAAGGAACAAATCTTGCAGAATAAGTCACATGTGGGTTATTTATCATTTGTGGGTCACCATCAGGAAAAACGACTGTGACAAATGTACCACGTACATAAAGTGCATAAGTTTAAGTCTCAAAAGTAAGAACCACTGAAATGTGCTGTATTAATTAATATAATGGAAACAAAAAGTATGTATGTGCCTGTCACACAGAATACCTTTTGATGAAGTCTCTTTTTTCTTTAAGCTTTTAAGATAATCTTAGAGAAATCATCAAACTATAAAAAGAAATCAATAAAACAGAAAAGGTTCCCATCACCCCTAAAAAAAATCCATAACTTTTGCATTTTAATAGAGACACTACAAGACTATACCAGTCATTTTCTTTCTGATGTGTTCCTTTGATTTCACTCTTATCTCACAGGACTCTTGACTTTCCTGAGAAAGGGATTATTGAATTGTATGTCTCCCTCAGATGCTCTTGATCATTCAAGTAGTCTGTACTTAAGAACGTTACAGAGTCTGCTCAGCTGCTGGCTCCTTGGGAACTCATCAGGGACTGTCATCTTAATATTAATTGGGTTTTGTGCAGGAATCCAAGTCCCACAATGAGAGGGCTTCAAGAGAGAAGATTACGCCCAAAGCCAGATATAAAGACAAACATATTTAGCACAACAATTATGATAATTGCAGAAACACTCTGAGAAATAAGTAAATCTGATTAAGGGCACTTCTACATGATCAAATATTAATCTGATGTCTTCACTCTAACCTGGTTTGAACATAAGAGGCTTCTTATGGTTTTATGTATTAACAGATTTGCAGAAGCTGAACTCACAGTACCTAATAATATGGTACATCCAAGTCAATACAGTAAAAGGATCTTCACGGAATGTAATCCACTTAAATTAAAAATAGACACAGATTGAATCATAAAGCTTAAATTAAAATTGACATAGAGTCAATCAATAAAACATTTTATATAAAGTCTTGTATAAACTACTGTAACATATTTCAGTCTCCCAACACAATAACTTGTGCATATTTATTTTTATTGAATAAAGACTGCATCACTTCAGAACAAAATTATCATAAATACCACTCGGACAAAGACTTAAAAGTTTCCAGACTGACATAACATCCAGCAAATTAAATACACTTATATTTGCAAATGTGAAATTTATGCATCTTTAAAATATGTGGATTACTTGTAGAGATTTGAAGTATTGTTAAGTCATTTCATCTTTAAAATTGCTCTGATTTATAGGAACTGTGGGCAAAATTATATTTTCATGGTGAGTAATAACACAGAGGCAGCAAAATAAGTTTTTTTGGCACTGATTTCTCTACATATAAATGCATGCAGATACTTGCATACAAATATATACAAATACAGACCACTGAAACAAAATTCCATACAAAATCATGTTTAATATTCTCTACTCATTATATTTAATACTACCATGACAAGTGTTTTCAGTTTGCTATGCACAGACCACTTTGAATAAATCTGAAATTAATATATACAATATGGACTTGTTAATATAAATTTGCAGAGGTAGAAGCAATGCCTGAGAGCATCTACACTATATTTGCATAATCATTTAACTCAGATGAAAGCTTCCATGTCTAGCTAAGTTTTCAAAATTGAACATAAAGCATCTGAGAGCGATTACAGTAATATATTCAGGGATATAAAGGAGAAGGAAAAAAAAGGAGAATGTATCAAAAATTGTAATACAAAAATGAATTATGTCAATGTAGGACAGAAACACACAGACAAAGATGCCTATTTATCCATCTTTATTTGTAAATATTAACCACATATAGGCATTACGTGAAAGGTAAATCTTGCCAGCATGGCTTACCTCCCATAGTAATTAGGCTTGTGTTTCTGCTTTATTAACTCTGATACAACAGTGTCCTGCCCTCTGTCACCAAGGGTACTAATAGATGATAATCACGTAGATTTGGAAACCATACAAATTAAATGATGAAGTGAGATGAAGTGTAGTAATGCAACGAGTTCAAGGACAAGCAATTTAGTAATTTCAATATCAATTTCCAGGATATTAAATAGAAATACCTGAAGAAACTAGACTGCACTCTATCACAAAATTAATAATTTGCATTCACAAGCAAATGATACATATTCCTGAAGTTTTAGTGTTTCAAAGATCATAGTAAAAAGTTTGCCTTGTGTAAGGAAAAAAATAGCTTACTTTCCCCTAAAAGAAACATTAGAAATATATCTCTTATTTACAAATGTAATAGAATCCTTACAAGATCTAACACTCCCTATGGACAATTTTAATTTTTTGTGGGGAGTAAGTACATTTACACAACCCAGTGATAGCAGGCCCATATTAGTACACTGGAAATACATTTTTATCTGTATTACTAAATTTTGATCTATATTATTACAATCTTGAAGACACGATACTGATTCTGAGCTCCCAACTACAATTTTTCACCCATTAATTTCAGAGCAATAATACTGCAAACCTACTGTTAAATTTTTTAAAAATCATTAATTATACAGAAATTATACAAAAATACAGCTGACAAAAGTAATTTAGCTACAAATAGTTGTCAGCATTTTCTTTTATAAAAGTTTTGAGACTGTTAAAACTTGTGAAAAATATCATTATATTAGAGTAATTTTAAAGAGGCTTCAAATTCTGAAATGTCTGTTTAGATAATAGATTTTCTTTAAAAAAAAAATAATCAGCTTTGTAAGAGACAATTAAAGCCCTGACATGAAGGTACTAAGTCTAAACATTGTCACAGTGGTTAACTGTGCTTTTAAATTCAGCCTCATCTTTTGCAATTTATCAATGTTACATTTCTCTTATCGCATTTATCTTTTTTAATGCATAAGGCATTTAGTTTCAATGTCTTATACGTTCAATGTAAATCTGAGACTACTAGATTTTTAGAAGGTAGAAATATATTTAATGATGTTTCTCAAAAGCCAAATATACTTAAGCATAAACAAACATTCAGAAAAATAGGGAAAAAATTCCGTTAAAGAGGGTGGTTTTAGTTTTTTTTTTAAGTAAGTAAACAGGTGAATGCAGCTCCTTAAGTATATTGTCTAGTTGTCAAAAATAACAAACCCTGGCTCTTGGGAAAGCAATATGTGTAATTCAAATCAGTCACATTTCCCAGTAGTTTTCTAAGCCAAGATATTCACTTCAAACTTCCCGTTCCAGCATTAATAGTTTTGAATTCTGTCAGATGCAAGTTTAAAGAACCAGGATGCTTGTTAGAAACAAAATTTTGCTGGGCCTATACTGTGCATTCTGAAAGCAAATGCTCTGCATTCTTTGTCAAACTAAACAATTACAGTACATTTTAAAACATCACTTATAACCAAAAAAACATAAAATACTATTTGTATCTTGTTCATGCATACTGACAAAAATATTACTTCATTCTTTTAAGTGTTGAGATAAAAATAAATATAATTTCTGAGCTTACACTGAGTTCTGTGTAAAAAACCCTATTTTAAATTATATCAAAACTTTTAGCAGTCTAACAATCTTTCAGCCTACAAAGGATGCATTTTACTGCAGTGCCAGAAAATGTATATAAACCACATAATATAATTTCATCTCATATTTAAAAGGTTCCAATGCTATGATTTTTAAAACGTGTTTCAAAAATTATAGTTTCCATCTTTAAAGAGGAAAGGCTTAACAGACAAAAGAAGTACAGCTATTTTGCTAATAATCATCCAAGTAACTCCTTTCTGTTCTGAGGAATTGTCTTCTGTGGCTAGCATGTTTACATCCATTCAATTCTGGATGCAGATTATGGCAATTAGATATTTATCCTCCTTAATGTACACTGTTTTTATTTATGTTGAACTTGAATCCATTATCAGAAACAAAGCTGCATACATATAACCCGAACCAATTGCTGGAGATGCACACAGACTACTGCTTGTTTACTTTGGGTAGACTAATCTTATGGCATGCATTAAAAATGTTGTACTTGTCACTGACTAATACAACAAATTGAAACCTTGGAACAATCTTATTTACTATTCAAGTGCTCCATATTTGATTCTTGCATCAGAATTTTCACTTAACCCTTTTGTTAAATAACTGAATCTTACAGCAAGGCACAGCTATGTTGCAATTTGAAGCTAAACACAAGATAATTTCATTTGTTACAAGTAGTTTTCAATCTAAAAGATACATCAAGGTTGCATTAACTTACTATATGCTTTTAGCCCCTCAGTATGCAGTATATAATTGAATATTTCAACTGGTTTATTCTATTCACACAGCAAGGGTTATTGTTGAAAGAAAAAAAACCCCAAACTTTCCCTCATCTGTATTCCATAACTAAAATGCTAGCTGCTGTTTTTACTTACAGTTTCCAGAATTTTTCTCTTCTAAAATATTTTAGCTCTTAATATTAAAGTTTTATTAGTTATTCTGTCAGAAAATTCAAACCTTTACTAAGTGACATGAGCAGTTACAGTTGGTTTAAGTGTGCTTGGGTACCCCGATTCCACCAGGAAAAAAACAAAACAATATATGGCATATGTTAACATCTAATGACTGAAAACATACCCACTAAAATAGTCCCCCAGACTTAAAGGAAATCACTACTTAATTCCACAAACATTTGTTTCAGCTCAGGAATTGCACTAGAAACTTTTAAGTAGTTTTCTGCTTCAGAAGTGCCTCCGGTTGGTGCGGGGGCCATAAGATGCTGCACAGCACCATCTGCTGGTTTGAACGCCGGGCTCCGCACGGCGCGGCCGCTCCTCGGGCGCCGCGAGCTCCGAAGGATGCCGAGCACTCACCTCAGCTCCGCGGGACGCGCACAGTTCCGCACGGATTCACGGCACAACCTGAAGGGCAGGAAGAGAGAGACACAGACAAGGAGTCGGATGTGTACGCAAAGACATCTGAAAATCATACAGAGATGAAATCTGAGCAGATTTCTGGAAGAAGAAAAAAAAAAAAAAGCTGAATTTCCTTTGTCCCTGTCCAGAAGAGTGCTCATTTTAAACTACTCAATGGGCATTATTTTCTTCGTCAATCAATACCTTCTCTTTTGGGAGGAAATTTAGGTAGTTGTTGGATGCAGGAAGAATTTTTTTCTTAAGCAAGTATGTCACAACAGCTTCTATCCTAGATTAATCATTACTTAATAAATGCTAAATACAGAAACAGTTATTTTATTTTGGGTTATAATGAATAAGGACATTAAAAGTTGTATAACTGTAACTGATGAAGAGTGTATTTTTATTTTGTTCAGGCTACAGATATGCAAGCTGATGAAAAGTGATATTTGGAATGTTATCATTACAAATGTGAAATATAAAATGGCCTTAGGAATACTTTCTGAGTAATGATTGGGGAGCAAGTTTATTGTTTTAAACTTCTGTTGGTACTTAAAAGAAAACTACCATCAATCTCACTTTAACTGCAATTGTTTGTTAATCAACACAAAAAAATAACTTTTCCCCTCAAAATGCGATCATCCAGGCCTCTGAAATGACAGCTTTTTAATGCAGTTTACCTATGAGCGGTGGCCATAGATTTAAAACTTAAAGACAAACTGTGTAGCCTTAGCAGAGCTGTTTGTGCAAGCAGCACCCTCGCACTGTGAGGGTACAGGCGACAGGGCTGTCTGACAGTCCTTCCCTGGTGACACCATTTAAACCATGGGGGCAGAATTCTATAGATGGGAAACCCAGATTCTGCTCGCACCTCCGAGTGCTCCCTGTAAATTAATTTGTTTACTCGATGCCTGTTTCATGAGGTGCGTAGGGGCCTTAGCTGGTACATGTGCATACCAAAAATGTCACACGTTCAGTACCCACTGTGGGGTCCTGGCCGCAGTGGGCTCTGTGACAGCTTGATGATAAACAGCTGCCCTGCTCGGGGAACAGGCACAGCACTCTGGGCAACACCAGCAAGCAACAGGTAAGCAGTGTTAGGAGAACTCATATTTCAGGATAATAGGACAGGCTGCTTTGGAAACCCTATTTCTGAGCTGTCCGAGCCGAGTGCGGTCAGAGCTCAGTTTAACGCCCGGTGAAACAAGCAGACTCTTACCAATATCAGCAAAAGCTAGCTCACATCTTCAGGGCAAAAATCAAGGCAGAAGAACCCTTCTCTTTCTTCCCTTTGTTACAAAGGGAAGAAAGAGATGCCTTTGTTACACCTACAAAATGCTTTTGTTACATCTACAAGTAACTCCAATTATTATACACCTTACTTTATATTTAAGCTAGTGCAACATTTGAGGTTAAAAAATAAGTTCAGAGCAGTCTGCTTTCCCAACAGTAAAACAGGAATCAAACCAGCATGCCCTCCTCCTCCTGCAGCCAGCACAAAAGCCTCCTGAGATCTGCGAATCCAAAGCACAGCACATCATGTGTGTATCTACCACACGACAGAAGGCATGGAGACAAAAAAAAATCTTGGTTGGCACTGGTGTACAGAGGAAAAGATCAAAGTAATAAATAAGAAAAAGTTTTGAACAGGCTTATCAAATTTCTTTGGCAGCAGTACCATCTGTCAGAACCTCAAAAATAAAAAATGCCTTTAGTTTAGAATACTCTCTATCTTACAAGTATTTTTATAAAGTTTTATTTGGTATTGACAATCTCACAATATGTTTCTATTTCAAATTATATCAGAGAACTGTTGCTATATTTCAGTGATTCAGTTGATGGTACGCATTAAGCATAATTTTATTTGTCACTGTAGTGATATGTAATCTCTTCAGTGTGATGAAAGTTTCTTGAGCTAGTTTTAAGAAAATAGTTGTTAAACATAATCAACAATAATGAAACAAATAAAGATATCCCAACAATAATAATGAAAAAAAAAAGATGAGAAAAGGGATCCAAAGTGGTTTCTCGAGCTGCACTACGCTACCTGCCTGGCACAGCCAAAGATGAACTGTCAGCGTCTTTATCGTATCGACATCTAGCACAACTTT
This sequence comes from Ploceus nigricollis, assembly GCA_013399945.1. NCBI lineage: Eukaryota > Metazoa > Chordata > Aves > Passeriformes > Ploceidae > Ploceus > Ploceus nigricollis. The sequence continues at coordinate 1,334,566 of VXBC01001330.1, read as the reverse complement.
TAATTCCTTCATGGCTTTCTAAAGGAATAAGTGTAGTGTATCATAAAACTACAGAATAATTCATCATCAGTACCAAGAGATTTACAGCTGTTTCAAGCCTTATTTACAAACATTTGAATTTATTCTACCAAAATGACTAAATTCTTACTAATTCCTAGTATTACAGATGTTATAAGCTATGCAAAACACACTGGATTAAAGCTGATAGTAGACACTCCTACACACATACCACTTGCAAATATATTAAATATCCATGTGCCAAGAATCCAGTAACCCAGATGAAACCACTAGGACCACAGATAACAGTACAGAGCTGGAAATTTTCTCCTGAGTTTAATAAAGGCATTATGTTGTAGAGATATAGTCTTCACTTTCAATCAATTTAAATAGAACATAAAATTAAAAAAAAAAATTAAAATTACCTCAACATCTGAAAGCAACATGAAAGCTGTCTTATAAATAACTAACCAGAAAAGACATTCATTTTCACAGATTTCAAGGGAATTCAGATTAGCCATTTGTTTTATAGTCTCTGTGGGACAGAAAACATTTCTTCCACATTTGTGCCAAGTGCCCCTAACAAACAGAGCACTTTAAAAAAAAAAATCTGTTGCAGCCAAAACAAGTCCTGTCACAAACTGCATTTTAATTAAATACTATCCAGACTAAATCAGTAAGAAATCCCAGTTATTTAACAGCTTCACTGAGAACTGATATATGTCTTATGAAAGGAAAAGAAACCTCAGCAAGGTATCACTTTTAAGGAACTGAATATTATTTAATTGCATGGAAATGAGATACATATGCTTTGAACTAATGTGGAGGTACTTATCCATAACATGGTATTTATCAAAGATTAACATCCTCCAATAGTAACATTTTCAAGCTACTGCCCATAGCCACAAGAAACTAAAGTTAAAACTGGAGATGGCAAAAACAATTCAAAACTCTGTTTCAAGCATATTACTGTGCAAGAATGATTACCCATGGACTACTGAATATTTGAAGCCACTACATCCTGATTTAGAATGATTGTGAATCATCGCTTGCTTATGGCCAACTACAAATGTAAATGTCTATGACAAATAAACACAAACAGATCTTTGTTGTTTCAAAGTAGTGACATGCAATTTTTCCACTAACACAGTACTATAAATACTAACTTCTGCAACCAATTAAAGAATTTGCAAGAATAACCTCAAGTAATAACATATATTGTGCCTGTAGTTTTGAAAGTTTTGAGAATGTACAAATTTAGCATATGAAAATTAAGACAATCGTTATAAATGGAAACTTAGAGCCAATTCGCAGTGCTGTTATTTGATAAAATGGTGTAGAAAAAGAAAATCTAGAATACAAAGCCCAAAAGTGGTTCCACCACAGTGGGTTTTACAGCCCTGAGCGCAGTTTCCAAAGCACTCAGCACTGCTGACAGAAGTCAGAGGCTAGGATGGATTTGTTGTACTTTGAACACAGAATCACAGAATGCTTTGGGTGGGTTATCCAGTTGCAAACGCCCTGCGGAGGACAGGGACGCCTTCTACTAGACCTGTCTCACTAAACAGAACCCTAACCTTGGTTTGCACTGTATCACTACTGTATTTTACTTTATTATTAATACTATGATCTCTGCTGCTACCCTGGTTATTTCTATTCTGTGCCCTTGAGTTTACAGACACGTTGCCTGTCTGCAGAAAGAGCTGCCATTACAGGCTGCAGACCCAGTAAAATTTGCTACAAAAGGATCCTGAAAGGATCAAGCCATGGGATTCATTACATTCCTATCTACTTAAAAAACCTAAACAAACAAAAAAACCCATGCCCACCCTCAAACTCCACACACTCACAAAACCAAACACTCTCAAACTGAAAAATAAAATTGCAGCCTTCAAATGGAAAATACATTTACACAGGGAGCTACAGCAATTGTCACAAATTTCCATGAACATAATTTACAGATTGAAAAAACTGGCAAGCAAAGTAACAAGGGTGGTACTGGGAGCTTTACTTAATGGTGTGCATCTAACTAGCAGAAAATCCTATTTTTCAATATCCTAGCATAGTATATTGATTTTTTGTATAACCACTGCCACAGTTCTGTAAAGGTTATATATGAGCACTTGTTTAAGCATGTTAGCAGCCTGACAAAATCTATGCAAACAATCATAAGCAGGCATAAACTACAACATCTTATTAGGCATTCTAATGACATTTTTAGGATAAATGTATCATAATGTTTAGCCATTTGATGGAATGGTATCCTAAAGCAGTCATTCCTTGCCTATTTTAAGCCTTCACCTAATTTAACAGCATTACTGCCAGAGCTCTGAGAACATTATTTCATAAAAATAAGAGACTTAACAGTTCCATTTGAGTTAGTGCCTCCAATGACATTAAGCAGGTGCCTTTTCAAAATATTTTCTTAAAAAGAAAATTCTGACAATGTGCCAGAAAAAAACATTGATACAAATACAGAAAGAATAGTATGGTTTAAAATATTTTTCTATTTTTAGACTAGCACACAAAAATAATTTTAGTATTAATAGTTCTCAAATATTGAGTATATTCACCTATGAAGGCATAAGTGTGCTACTGGGTGAGGTAACACAAAAAAAAATCCCTCTTGTGCTAAATTAATGATTGGGTATTTACATCTGACCTGCATGAGAACATAAGAAAGAAGAAGGTGGTTCCTTGCAAGCAGGTAGCAATGGACACTAGCAAATAATACACATCTTAAGGAATTTATAAAAATGGAGAAGAAAACATGAAAAAGAAAGAAAGGAGAAAACTGAAGTGTTGAATGACGGCTAAAATACATCTTTAAATCCTCTTAGATTTGCTAAGTAGAAAAACAGCAAGTGGAAAGGACAATGGAAAATGTTTTGGTTCTTTTAATGTAACATCTGTGCTGTTGCATCTTCCTGAACAGATTTAAGTCACAGTACCCAAACACTACATGACAGTTTACAACAGAAAGCAAATTTATAACTTTTTTCTCTGGGCTGAATTTATATTAATTCTTCTGAATACATATATGCTACATCATACTTTGAAAGAACATGTTTCAACTCTTTGAGGGCTGTTTAAACCCAAATCCCCTCCCTGGCTTTAATTAATGAAGGAGAATATGATCAAATACAGCCCTGCAACATGTTGGAGTCTGTTGCTGCTACCTTCACCACAAAAACACACGTCCTAGAGAATATTGTTTGATGCCTGTAAAAGACTACTTTCCCACTTGTTAAGGACATGCATAACTAAGGGACAAGAGAAGAAGCCTTCAGGGAAAAAAATGGAGCCAGAAGATGTGTCTTTTGGAATATAAAAAGCCATATGTTTTAGAGGTAGCAAATGAGTCTGATTTGGATTCAAAGCTTTCCAGATTATGTCTCAGCAGATACAGAAACCTCAAAGATACAAAATACCCTCTTTGCCAAACTGCAGATCCAAGTACTAAATTGCAGTCAGTGATGGCCACAAAGAGATGATTCAGTGACAGACTTATGCCATCTCCCCAAAATTATTTTTACAGGTTACATGAATACAGATATTAACACAAATCTATTTAACACAAACCACAATTAAAATTTAAGCCTTTACCAGCCTCCTTTACTAGAGATGCTCTTCCCACAATAGAAACTTAGTAGATCCTAGTGACTGATGCAATATTTACTTCAAATCAGACTAATTTTCTATATGTCTAAATGATAAATCCAAGTGGTATTTCACATGACCAAGCAGAAATGGGTATCCTCCAGTTTGCAGATGATGCCAAACTGCTTGTGGATGGAAGAACTTTATATTCAAAGGGATCTCATCAAGCCAGAAAATTGGAACAACAGAATGCTCACAGAAAAGAACCACTTTTGGAATATCAGTTTCATGCAGTAATGCAGGTTAAGGCCAATTTAGTAGGTAGCAGTTCTGGAGAAAATCTTGCAGGCCTTAGAAGACATAGGTTTTTAATAATTAGAACAGACACTTAGAGAGATTATGTTATCTCCAGCTTCTGAGATTTACTGAATTTAGACAGATAAATCATTAGGAACTCTGTCCAACTGGGAAGTCACTCTTGCTCAGAGCAAGGAGGTTGGGCTAGGTAAACTTTCTCAGAAATAATCTAATGGTACCAGCACAGGATTTGAGACAGTAAACTACTTTCTGACAGTATCAATGAGCAATTTACTCACCAAAACTGCAGCTTGTTTGTAAAGAAACAGTTGTGAACATACAAGGGGAGAATGAAAGAATGAAAATATGTTGTCTAGCCTTTTCCCACAAGAGCATGCACATCTGACAGCATTGTTTATATCAAGTTTTCTAATCTAGCCAGTCAATTTCTGTGCTGGTTGCGTGCTTTTCCCACAGTAACAGGAGTTTCTACTTCAGGTAAATGAAATGTGTTTCCAAACCAAACCAAGCAGATTCCGAAGGAACAAAACTAATAAATCCTCCTTTCCTGTAGAGTTTTGCCCCAAGGTGGATAGCTCATGTGGCTTCCCTGGCTTCTAATAAAGGCCGATGTTACATTACACTTGCTCCTCTCAGGGGAGTAAGAACTTTCTTTTCTAACCATTGCTTATTTTCCTAGGGCTCACAGAGCTAAATATCTTTCAGATTTCCAGCTCTCCACCACATTTATTCTGGAATGACAAAATCAAAAATTTTTCAGCAATAGTTGCATAGACACCCCCACACACTGTCAACACAACTGCTCTAAGTCACTTCTGTGTGACCAGCCTGGAAAACACTAGTGAGCCATGAACTTGGAAGTTCTGTATCCATTCTCAGCAATTTTAAATACACAGTAGCAGCTGCTATGGGTCAATATAAGTTCATCTAGATGTCTACAAAACTAAATTGACCTCCAAGGATGGCTTGCCATAATATTCTCAGCATGAAGCAGAAAAAAGTCCTATTTTAAAGAGAACAAGGAGGTCATTCCTATGCAACTGTTAGGTTTTAGGAAACTTCAAGAAAATAATCTTTTAATTTAATAACCTGGTCCAGAAACTGAAGAAATGTAATTATTCACTATATTCTCTTTCTTGATAGTATTTCAATTTCAAAATTAAACATCAATCCCACTTGATTTTCTTCCCCTCCTTGAATTCCTACACATTCCTACACTTCTCCCAATTTAATAACAGTGTATTTCATAGATTAAGAGCTAAATGTCTGTTGCTAAACTGTTCCTCTTTTTGGTTTAGAATACATCACAAATATAAATATTAAATTATAGCTAGATGATAATCTTGATATCCTGGGATCTGAACTCTACCTAAGCATAATTGTTATACAGGTTCCATGCAAGGTAGAACTCTCAGCAATGACTTTAGCATTAGGCGCTTAGGTATTGCCAAGGTAGTAATGTGAATTAATCTAGGTTGGACCCTCCTTCATAAATAAACTTAAAAAGAATTACTAAATTTTAATGGCCTCAATTAATTCATTTAATCTGGTTCCAAAATTGAAGGAACTATCTAGAAAAAAAGCTTTTAAAAATCTGAGCTCAAAAACCCAGTAAGAATAAAGTTTAAAAAGCTTTGAAAATCAGGATCAAACAGAACAGCTTAACATTATTGTGGCCTGATATTCGCACAAACACTGTCTTCACACTGTGGTTTTGTTTTTTGAGGAACTTCTTTCTGTTTGATTGTTTAACTATTACATTGCTGCAGGTATTAAATTTTGGTTTACATTTAAAATGAAAATAATGTGTATCCCCAGAAGAGTGCATCTGGGTGATCTTAGTTATTAAAAGTACTATAAATTAATTACATGATTTACTGCTTTGCTTACTTCTTAGGAAGTTTCCTTCACCTTCAGATCATCTTTCCAGTTTTTTACAAACACTCCCAAATCTGTAAAAAAACCCTAAATTTAATATAACTCAAAAAGTATATAGGTAGAAATTCTTAGTTCTCAAATCTCATTTTTATCTCAACTGCTTGCACATATCTACCCAATCAAGCAAAATATCATGCTTCATACCAGGCTAGTCTCAGATCAAGATAATTGCTAAAGGTTTATAAAGTCAACCAGGTAGGAAAAAAAATTTAAAAAGAACAAAACCAAAAAACAACCACACAGATACTTCAAGTGCTGCAGTTACGTGGAGGTACAGGATTTGACTAGTCCCTCTTGAAGGGTGGAAAATTTGACTGTTCGTGGTGTTTAGCTGCACCGTCCACTTCCAGAGATCTTGGGTAAGAGGAGGGTGGTGTCCAAGAACCACAAGTCTGAATTCTCCTGGTGAAAACCCATTTTATCTGAATTCAGAGCAGAAAACACCATGTAGTCAGTCCAGGCCAATATTATAAGAAAACCAATATTCTTCACCAGCAGAAAACTCAAGACACACATTTACAAGGAAACCATATTCCAGAGGTAAACCTTCTCCCCCACCACCAGCATAGGTATCAAGGCAAGAACTGGCCAGCTTCAAGAATTTTCAGAATTTATATGCATTTTTCCATGTCTAAGAGTAATCTAGCAGAAGACCTACTTCGACATGAATGGAATCCCTTATCAAAAAGGGAATATCAAACAATGGACAAAGGCCAGTTCTACCCAAAGGGTGGAGAAAGTGTCCTGACTGAACAGAACTGACATATACCATGCAGAGAAGGAACCTGGAAGGAACATGCCTTTTAAGATGTTATATTTTTTTCAATAATGTGGTCATAAGCCAATGAATTCTTTAATTCCTACATCTTCAACACTTTCTGCCATCAGTTAATCCTCAGTATGTTGGATTGCACACACCAGTAGTAGTGAACACAGTGATGCCAAGGGTTGTGCTCACTGGTTTTAGCTCCAGTGAACAGGTAGTGCTGCAGTTCTAATTTTATGTGCTTTTCAAAGGCAGTCACAAAATGAATATCAAAGCACATAAGTAATCCACATTGGGAAATCTGTCAGAAGTTGTTGGGAAAATAAAGTGGATCAATAGTATGTCAAGGGACTCGAATGGAAAAAAAATTGAATATTCATTTTCTTGGTTTCAGAGGAGCAGGGATTTAGTAGAAGTGGAGCAGTTGTAGGATTTTCGACTTTCTTGAAAACATTCAAATAATTTTTGTAATGTGCTTTGAATTCAAAATGTAATTAGAGCCTCTAAAATGACACTTTGCATCTTCATGTTGTGTATACTGATGTGTATTCAGCATCATTAGGAGAAGGAGTCTGAATGGCACAACAACTTTTAAGTATATTGTTGCAAGAAATAAGCTATAATAACAAGTATTCAAATTTTCTCCTTACCATGCAGAAATACACAGAAAGAAGCCATACATTTGAAAGTACTGTTACAAACATTGCTAAGTAGAAGAAGATATAAAAAAAATACCTGGGTTCATTTCAGTGCTTTAATGAGATTTATAGCATATCAAATATATATTTTTTTAATGTGGTTTACATTCCAGGAATCTGATATTGCTCACACAAGCAACTCTTAATGGAGGGCTATGTCTGTGCAGTTTATTACTCAGGCTGCAAACTTCCTTCATCCATTTGCCAAAGAGCTGTCAATATGGTTTTACACAGACCCGATTATGCAATTTGAATATTGGAATAAATAGAAGTACACTTCTATTTTTTTATCACTGTTTTTTGTAAGAAAAAGATCAGGTCTCTTCACCTTACACATAATACAAGAGAAGAAATTTTGAAATAAGTTCCACAGAGTGAATTGGGGCAGGAAGAGGGGACAGTGCAACACCACAGCAATTTCCCTAGAGCTTATTTATTTTTGCATTTATGGAAATACTTTTATGGGAAAGATTATTCCACTATGTTCCAATTGCTAGCCAGAACACTTTTCATTCTACTTAGAAAATTGAAAGTCTGAGCCATTTAGGACAACATTAATCATGTATCACCTGGGAAACCTTTGCAACTTTAGCAGCAAACACTGATCTACCAATTTAATTTGCCCTCTTATTATAAGAAACTCAGCTTTCATGATCTTAGGCTTCCTGAAGTTAATACAAGGAGGAAAACCCACAAGTTGTAAGACTTCAGAAGAAACCAGTAGAACTGGTAAAACAATGATGCTCAAACTATCTGAACGCAGCAACCTTTATATAAGCTTTACAAGAGACCATATGAAAACCAGAATGTACTGAAGCAAACAAAATTCTAAAACAAAATAATTACTTAATTAGAGATCCGTTTGATACAGACAAGCATAAAGAATACTCCTGTAAAAATGTCAAATTAACATCTATGGAAACTTCAGTCTAATGTTTCACAATTCTTCCAACACTCACATACCTCATTAAACAGAAACAGTCTTTGTGACCAGCATCTAAGCAGTCTTAACTCTGCATTAGCAGTGTAAAGCTCATAATAAATAAAAAGTGGAAAGCTGTCTTTTGTTGGTTTTTTTCTTTTCTTGGGGGTGAGGGTTTTTGTGCAGCTTCATCTTAGTAGAAACGATATAACTTCAAGATCTATAGAGTCATAGATGGATAATGTAATTAAAACTGCACTAATCTAATCTTGCCTTCTATTTCACTACACTTACTATGAAGACACGCAATGCATATAAACAAAACTTTTCTCTTTGATAAAAAAACAATTCCAGGAGACACATATCACTAAAAATCAAAGGAACTTTGAAAAGTATATCAAGTATAATCTTTAGAGTGATTTATTGGATGTGAACCTAAAGTAGGAATTACTCAATTCTTAATAACACTACCAAGGTATACTCATTGCCAAAACAAAGCATTCAAGATCCACAAAGCACTTCTAAGTGAGATAGCTGGTCATGTTAAATACCTTATGCATTAAATGTTACTTGACATCATAATTAAAACTATATCTAGACTATATTAAGCATTACAGCTGTTTCAAAATTCTGCCTAAAACAAGGAAGTTACAGCAGTTGTAACATTGCCTCTTTCCACTTGAAACATCATTCAAACACAGGGCTGACTTGGTGCCAATAATCCTGGTGCATAATATGTATTTGTTAATACTGCAAATAATAACAGCTCTATCTTGCAGAAGTTTCCTATCCATGAAAACAGAAGTTTCTACTCCTGAAAATAATTTTTAAGAACAACAAGCAAACAAAAGTACAGTTCATCTTCATTCTGCTTCCCAATATTCAATACTAAAAACAAAGCTCCATGAAGTTTGGTCTCTTAGATCCACATGCAGTCCTTGCTTCCTCCTAGAAATTTGGGCACTGCTTTGTCCACAAGCCCAGTGTGACAGTAAGTGCACCAGCTGCTAGCAAGAGTGAAGCAGTTCCTGCTGGTTCAGCCAGAGGAGCAGCAGTGCCACAGTAACACACATCAGGTCTGCCAACTGCAGAAACCTGGCAGACCTCCCAGATGGCATCTCACTGCACGAGTTATAACTGATGGAAACGTTTACCAAAAAATACTTACAAACAAAATCATCATGTTTCATGCAGATCCACCTTAATTCTAAATCCAGAAAGTAAATTGGCATGTACATGTGATTAATTCCAGCAAAGACTGCTGAATTTGAAGTACTTACCATGCAAACATAAACACAAATACAGTTCTAACAAGTCACAATGACTACTTCAGTGAAATGGATCACAATGTGAAAATTGTTATTAACTTAAACATGAACTCTATCTCCTCCAAAATGCAACATCCAGGCAACTTCATGTGAAATCATGAACCAAAACAAGATCCATATTTAACAAAGCCCAAACAAATGGTAACTATTTTCCAACCAACAATTCGTTACCATTCAAGCAAAAGTAACACATCCATAACGAAACCTTGGTACCTCTAAACAACTGTCATTTGAACTTTGTCCCTGAAGATGATCAGAGAGCTGAAGGGTCTCTCCTGTGAAGACAGGCTGAGAGAGTTTTGGTTGTTGAGACTGCAGGAAAGAAGGCTCCAGGGAAACCTTAGAGCACCTTCCAGTACCTGAAGGGGACTTACAAGCCAGGGACATTTTAAAAAGGCATATAGGGATGAGACACAAGGGCTAATGGCTTCAAACTGAAAAAAATTCAATCTAGATTACCTATAAGGAAAAACTTCACACTGAGGTGGTGAGGCACTGGCACAAGTTGCCCAGACAAGCTGTGGCTGCTTTATCCCTAAAAGTGTTCAAGGCAAGGCTGGGTAGGGTTTTGAGCAACCCGGTGTAGAGGAAGGTGGCCCTGCCCACAGCAGTAGGTTGGAACTAAGGATTCTTAAAGGCCCACTCCAACACAAACCATACTATGATTCTAGAAGTTTAATTTTAAAGAGAGAATGTTTCCAAAAGAACCAAAAAGGTTCTGTCAAAAAGAAAAAAAATGAACCCACTTGGGAAACTACAGGAACACTAGAAAAGAGGCATATTTAGTACTGTCTTCCCAAATCTTCTATAAACAAATAAATCTAATTTTTTTGTGGCTCAGTAAGAAATAGTGAACTAAATGCTACACTAAAGAAGAAACAAGGCAGGGAAGCAGCAGCAATCTTTCTCTCCCCAAAACAGATTTGCTCTGCTTTTGTAATACGGCTTTAGAGTTGTCAGCCACCAACCTCTGCAGCTTCTGCTAAAGGCAATAGAAGCTATAAATACTGAGACTTCCAAGAAACCAGATCCTTATGCACATCATGCTGGTTGACCTTGGAGGGCATTTTGCCTCAAGAGACACAACTGAGACTAAATTCATCTGCATTTCCATTTTGTGTTCAGTTGTAGATAGTAAATCTGGCTGCAGCTCTGTGTAACAATTCACCTTTGCCATCCTGTTCAACTAATGAATGCTACCCTTTCCCTGAGGTCACACCCAGCCTTCACCAAAGTACAACAAAAAGTAGTGCTTGCATCAGTCTCTCACTTTTTTTTTTTCCCAATGTCATATTTCACACAGGTCTAATGAGGTTGAGGAGATAATGAACAAAAAAAAGAAAAAGAAAAGGTAAAAAAATCATCTTTGCACAACTTTCTGCTGTACCCAATCTGTAAGACACACAACCAATTCTTTTTACAGTTCTTTCCATAATGATAGCTTGAACTGGCATCCAAGTAACCCAATCTTCAACAAAACATATCCATAAAATAAAAGCCTGTAGACTGTCGATGAATTTTGCATAAAGCTGGGCTGCACACTTTATGTCAAGACTCTTCTAAAAACAGAAAATCACCTGGAGGAGTTTGAGGTTGTATAAACAGATCAAGTTTTAATACAGGGTTATCTCCTTTAATGTGCGTTTGGCCTGAGGGAGAAGCACCAAGAGCGAGTTCTCAATTTTTACAGTTTCTAAAAACAATATAATTTGCAAACACATCTTAAGTAGTAGCTACTTTACAATATTACCACTTCATTCGGAACTCTTAAAAAGGTATTTAAAAATTCATATTCATGTGCGATGTAATTGCCATTTAAGTCAGGAATTTACTTTTAATAAACACATTCTTGAGCTGGTAACAGTAAAAGCATCATTCAAACATCATTTCCTGTACTAAATTTTTACCCATATTAACAGACTTAGAAAAGCATCAACCACAAACATGTTGGTGATGGAAATTTCCTAACGCAAGCAGTCTTTATAGATTTCTGCTATTTCAGTGCAGGTCTCCAAGGACCATTTGAATCCATATTAATTTCCTTTCTGGCAGTTATGCGGCCATGTATGAACTGCACTATTTCACTTTTAATCTGTCAGTAATTTAGTAATGTGTAAACTAATTATGCACAGATATTAATGTAATCAGTTTGGGGAGCTATAAAATCAATGCATTTTTACAGACTGTGTTAAAGAGAATTGCATTATTATAGTCATAGGCCTGCTCCTGATAGTGTCATGGAATTGAAATAATTGAGATCCATGCATCAATACACATTCCCAAAACCCATCCAACAATACAATAGTATAATTTTCTGTAAAGGACAGATCAAGGTTTTTTGGTACCATTAAAATTTAATTTGCCTGAAAATAATATGTGGCTTCCTATTAAGAAGTACACATTTGATGACATCTCAGGTTTCTTATAGTGAACTAGAAATGAACTGGCTAGTAACATTTCATCCATAATTCAACCCAAATACTCGGCTTTGCTCCAATGGAAAATGTACAGGAAAGACTGTAACTACAACTCAGCACTGGGGCACGTAAGTTAATCAAGGATCACATTTGCAGCATCATGTAACAAGTCATTAAAATTATCAAGCACCACTGTGTATTCAGGCATACAAGAAGAACACTATCAACATACAGAAGCTAAGGTGTGCTGCCACAGACCTCACTCTGCTCTCACATACCCAGCTGCACCTCATAACACAGAGCATTATGCCCTTCCTCATCTCCACCTCCCTCATGATCAAAGGCCTCTTTGCTTTTGCATGCTTTTCTACATGTTATTTCCTCTGGTTTCTGTTATTCAGGTCATCCAAGACACACATTTCACTTGTGAAATTTAATAATGCCTTTCACCAACTGTACTTACCATCACACACACATGCATCGGGCCAAGTAGGACAACAAGAAGGCAATTCTGAAGTTACCTCAACAGTTATGACTCCATCTATTTTCTCAGATAATGATTTCCAAAATAAAAGAACTTAATTATCTTAGAGAAGCACATTATTCCTCTCAGATTTATTTGAAAATATCAATGAATTCAAAGCTGTGCCACACTGAGAGCACTACTCACAACATAACTACAGCAGTTGCCTGTTCACTTACAAGCATACAATTAAATTATGTGTCAAAGTGTCACGATACACCCAGATTTGATCAGCTGCCAAAAGGCCTAACCTTTTCCCCTCTCTTTGCCTGCCCCTACCTGGCTTCTGCCTCTTGCAGCTCGTAGGCAGCTCTGTGCTAGGGCAGCAGGGTACACACACTGCAGGCTATTGGACAAATAACATCAGTATGCAGAGATAAACACAGCTTGCTTACAAGTAAATTAGTACTTGCTGCTGGTAAAATTAGCGTTTTACACATGTAAAAGATATTAAGACCTCAAGCTTTTCATGATACCAGAATATTAATTTACAGTTATAAGTTCATTTATTCATGTACATTAAAAGTACCTTTTAAAGAAACAGCAATTTAGAACTGCAAAGCACATCTATCTGTTCTTGTACCCTATTTTGAAAAGGGAGCTTCATAGAACTAACTTGAACTACTAACTGGGCTGGCAGTACAAAAGCACCTGAAAAAACCTTGTGAAAACCTGTCAGCACAGACCCCAAAAGCCCATTTACACAGTCACCCTGCTTTTTCTTTTCTCTTTTAAAAACACGGACACTTTTTGGCATGGGCATAAACAGCAGGGCACACCTCGCACAAAGTTTATGTACCCAACAAAACGCATACAAGAAAACCAGCAATAAGCCAGCTATTTTCCTGGCCTGGTCCTTGTCAAACTTCAACATGTGCTGCTTCCCATGGAGCCCCCGCACTGAATTCACACCCACTCCAGGAGATGGGCTGCAGGGTACAGGCTGCAGGGGATGGCTCCAGGAAATGGGTTCCAGGGGATGGGCTCCAGGAGATGGGCTTCAGGGGATGGCTCCAGGGCCATCCTGTGCTCCCCATGAGCCCTGCTGGGGCCTGGTCCACAGTGCCCACATGGACGGGCTGCCCGAGAGGAACAAAGCACAAAAAGCACAAAATATCCCCTTCCCAAGGCTTCCCCCAGCCCCCAGCTGTGCCCTCAGCCCCCAGCTGTGTCCCCAGCCTCCAGCTGTGCCCCCCAGCTGTGGGCCGAGCTGCCCTGCTGGGAGCACCGAGCCCAGCCCAGGGGCTCATGGCCATCCCCGAAACACAGAGGGGCCAGCTCACTGCCACAGCACTGCCTCAGCCTTGGCAGTGCCAGCAGAGACCCCCACGCACCTCCCCGGGACATTCAGGCTGCTTCTGTTTGTCTGCAGTTTACTGTGGGCTCTGTGGGAAGGTAAAAACGTTTGGGGCCTGTGAGGGAAGTCCATGAAAAGGAGGATTGGGTCATCTGGGGTCAGTGCCACCAGTGCATGGGCACACAGGGGCCTGGGCAGTGCCAGCCCCACAGGCCACCCCACAGCGGGACTGTGAGCCAGGGATGGGCCTCCCAGGCTGGCAGGGGATGCAGGGACAAGGACACGGTGTCTGTGGATCACAGGGGGTCCCCACTGAGATCTTTACAAACCCCAAGGGCACCAATGCTGCTGGGTGGGAAAGCAGCATGGAGGAGAGATTCTACAAAGCCCTGGTGGGCAGAGGGGAGATTTGCTTTCAACCTCTTTAATCTTTTTGTATCATTATAGAGTTACATGCTCAAGTTTATTTTTCTTGGATGCTAATACAAGCTGGCTTTGTATCTGGAGCACTTGTGTGCTCATCTTCAAGGAAATAGAGAGCAGTGCAGTCTGCAGCCTCCCAGCACTTTGTTATACCAACTATTGACACACATGGGAACAGTTGTAACATCAAATACTACAGTTTGTGGGAATATAGTCCATAAATACTCATTTAAGGATCAGTCTAGGTAAGGCCTAAACCATAAGGCATGTCATATTCATACTACCTATTGCATATAGATTCAATTAATATCCAATTATTTTTTGATGTTTAAAAAAAAAACCCTATAAAGCAGCTATTCCTCACTGAAATAATTCTTTCAGCTCTTACCTAAATTTTAGTTTTGTAGCAGACAATTTTGTACTAGACAGAAAAGTGTTTCTAGCTGAAAATGGATCAGGTGAGCTCCCCTCAGCCACTGCAATATATATTTTATTCTTTGTAGAATAGGTTTATCTAAAGATACCACTTCTCTATACAGCTGAAGCAAAAAATACTTCCAAAAGTGAAATTAAATGAAAACAGAAAGGTTTGGCAAAGTCTCGTGTTGGCAAACCTTATTTGCAAAAGGTTCAGTGGAATGTAACAAGGATAGAAACTATCATGGCATGCAGAAACATGCAAGCTGAGGAAAAAAAGGTTTCTAGTTCAGCCTAACATTTGTACCTGCCTTCATGCCAGGTTTGGCCGCCTTACACATACACATCAGTAAATGGATGAAAACAAATATTTTATGTTAGTCTTAAAAGGATCAACTTACTTCAACTCCCTGCCTCCCCTCTGAATTTAGAGCACTGTGTCAAAATTCATACTGTCAAAACGTGTTACCCACTACCTTTTATTTACATAGATGGGAAAATCTTTAACAAACTAGCACTTTAACAAGCACACTTTAAAATTATTTCTCAAAATTATTCTGACAAGTGAATTCTCCCTCCTGCACCAGGTACTAGCTCTCAAAATATGCTGAGTGGTCGGAACTAGTGTAGTTTAAACATACTTTTGTTTATAGTGCTTGCAGAGCAATGCTTGTACAGACAAGCTAATTAGGCTGGGATTTTGTCCCTTTATTTTTATAATTCCAGTTTTAGGAGCAGAGCATTTGATTTATTACATGAAGGTATTTTTATAGCCTCAAGTACTACTGCTCTTTAGGACATAGGGAACATCACAGCCCATTTAATTTACACAGGAGATGTTAGTACTATTTAATGGCATGTAAACATTTTATAAGGTAAGCTCAAATAACAGGAGATTTTTTTTTTAATATACTTCAGCAAAAAGGTTCACAAATAGATTTTCATTCTACTTTATTGGACCAATCTCTGTTATTGCATCAGAAGTGAATCGAGTTTTAAAAGGTGTTAAGAGTTTTCAATATATTTTGTGACACTGAACAGAATCACAAAGTATACATAAAACAACCAATGTGTGAATTAATTCCAGAACTAGTGTAACTGCACACCCTCAAATCATATGTAATTGTCTGTGAGTTCAAGCAATAATTGCAACGGACTTTAGACAATATTATAATTCTATTTCTTTTCAAACATCACAATTTTACACAATTCTACATGGAAGCATTTCAAAGATACTTTATCACCATTATTACTATTCCTTCTTCATAATAGGATTTTTAAGGAGTGACATGATCTTTTTTTAGGCCAATTGATAAAATTAAAAACTACAGTAGTTTAAAACAAAAGTGCCAAAAAATATTTCTTATTACTAGAAATCATCTAAATTAAATCATATGCTAGCATTTTATAAATATTAAGATATTATTTTTTTCAGAGTTTGCATCATAAAAAGACAATATAAAAATCAGAACCATTGCCTGTTTTTAAAAGGAAGTTTTGGGGAGGGGGTTTAAAATTTTACAGGGAAAATGATGAAGTGGATTGTGGTAGTAATCATTAAAACAAAATCTAGGAAACCTGGATATCACTTCATTGCCAAAATATTTTCATTTTGGGGAAGAAAGGTAAGACAGTAGCAAATAACTTAGACATTTACTGGTGTGACTATTTTCTTGTCTTCTATGTACTGTGTGGGTAAGTAAGAGGAAAACTGCAGCTTATTTTCTGGTGTTATGAAAAGCATGGAAAATCTGTAAATTCCTCACATAGCAAAACAAAAACTGAATAACTACAAAAAAAGGAATTCTGCCCCACTCCCATATTTTTTGCAAAGCAGAAGAGAGATATTATTTCTTGGAAGACTAAGGAAAAGGCCTGAAAGTTCTGGTTCTTTCATAAATGCCATGTGCTTCCCAATAGGAATGGTGTGTTTTCAGTTGATGTTCTGTTGTGCTGTAACATGACTAAATGCTCTGACTTTGGGAAAACATTCAATAAAGAAAAATATTATTATCTCACAGGCAAAATGACACAAGGCAAAATGAAATAATTGCATCAACACCAGTTTGGATTAAACAACATGCCTAAAAAAACCTACTTAAGTGAAAGTGCTGTAAATACAAGTGTTGAATATTAACTTTATGAGGCGCTTAACTGCACTGGATCATAATGAATTATCTAGTTCTAGTGATGCTTTGACACATTCCAAATGAGAACCATAAGGAGTTAACTTATAGTCCTTAGTGACTTTCAGTAGGTTCAGTGACAATATAAGATCCCATTCATTTCCCAAGACATAGCCATTTTCAATACCATTTCATCATAAAATATATGAGCATTTCTTCACCTAAAATGTTTCTATTAGGAAAAAATACTGGTACAACTTCCATACGTAACAGTCATCTCATTTGTCAAGTGATTCATTATAAAAATCACACAGAAATGTATCTGTTCTGCCCTTGGACTCTTCTCAGCAATTAATATGTAATCTCATGTAATGTTTCTTCCACCTGTAAGATTTGTATGTCAAGGATACAAGGACTGTCAAAGCAGAACTTTTCTAGCTGTTCTGTTTTCACTGAATAATCAATGTCTATATTGACAATTTAAAGAGAAAACACTGCATAGTTTTAATCTTTACGCATACTGTGTGCACTTCTCTTGATAAATAAGGAATAACTTGGTGTATTCTTTAAAAAAATGTGATTTTAAGTTTACAATAATATTCTCCTCTTAGATTTTACAGTATGGACTATTTTTATGTTGGGATAAGCTGTGCTTTCTTGTTCACCTTTACAAATTTATAACTAAACAATATCATCCCATCTGCCATCATGTGTGATCTTGCTAAAATACAACTTGTTCTATCATGCAAAACTTCCCTATCATGCACTCAGAGAATTGTTACAAAGATGGTCTGAAGTTCTACTCATGGGAGAAGTCCCACGTTTAAATTTCTTGGGTGCTCTTCGGCATGGAATAAGCACCTGTCTGAATGGCCCAACAGGTTCAGCAGCAGAGCTAACGTGGTGGTGGGAGGCTGGGAACAGCCCCACCCGTGCAGGATGTAGCACAGGGATCAGTCCCCTCCTGGGAAGGCAGTGGAGATGTGTGACACTCACCCCATCCCCTGTCTTGGTAGCTCCTCCTCAGCTCTGCTTCAGCCACTGTGACTGTTCAGATGAGGAAAGAGACTCTGCATTCCTTGGCACAAAAGTCTGCTCCAGGTGTATGGCACCAGAGGCCTTGTTCTGTTGTCCTGATCATACAGAGTCATTCCTCATCCTGCAAATAATCCAGCTGAAATCAACACTAAGAGGTTTTCAATGAGATTTAAGTGAGACTATTCTCATGTTTAAGTGCTTCATTGGATAAATGCCTTCATTTTCCTTTAGGACCCTATCCAATATCCACTGTAATCAGTGGAAGAGACTTCTATTGTATTCAGTGAGATCAGCTTTTATTATTGTATGGTCTCTATCCAGATTAAGTCCTCAGTGTGCAAAACTAGTTGCCTTTTTATATATATACATATACAATGAGAAGATTTTTACAGTTGAACATAAAGATGAATGTCTCTTCTGCCAAAATTTTATTGCAATCCAGGAATTCTGTCTTACTTATTCCTTTATAAGGTTTTGAAACGATATGAATCTGGATAACAACCAAAAAAACCACAAAGATTGCTCGTACACGATGAACAAAATTTTGGATCTCAGACATGATTTTAAGTAATTATACCTTCTGGAGAGATTTGAAATTAAGACACTTATTCATTTTAATTTTTCTGGTTTGACATTATTATTCAAATTCATAATTGTTTTAGATTCATTAAAAGTTGGAAGCTGTCCCAAATTGTCACCAAAGTAGTTAAGTAACTTTGCTTTAGTAACTTAGATGTCCAAAATAGAACAATCATTGTTATTCTAAAATGAGGTAATTATACATTTTCTGCTCCAAAATAGTTATTCAAAAGCCTGGACACATATAAATGTTATTCACAAAATGTTTACATCATACATGCCATTTTTCATTCATTTTTTTAATCTCAAAGCAGAGAAAATAATCAGGTACCAATATCCCGTTTTTCAAGTGGCAACTTCAGATAAAGTTCCCAAACGTTTAACAATAAATCAGTGGGGAAAAAATAGGAATAAAACCTGAATCCCAAGAATCTGTTTCTAAGGCAGCAACACTGCTTCCTCTAGTTTTGTATACATATATATGTGCATGTGGGATGCCTGTTTGGGAAAGAAAACACCTCAAAATAGCCAGTGGCTGTGCCACAGCAGTGGCTGGAGCTTGCTGGTGCTCTTGTTTTGATAAAGTCTGTGCTGCACAGACACATTGCCAAAGGCTTGTAGAGTAAAACACTTTTCATTACCAGTAGTTATGAGAGCATATCAGTTTATGGGGATGATTGTGCAGGTGGTGGTGAGTGTTATAAATATTTACGCTACTGCAAAGGAAAACTCTCTCCTGAAGGTGTTGGAAAGAGGGTCTCTGTTTTAAAGAAATGTTGAAATCCTTCCTCACCTTTTCTACCTGACTTTAAATCATTGAACAGACTTTCAGTGTCTATACATCTTCAGGGATTTTTAACAGCAGCAAAAACTGAGCTTTTGGTGTTTCCAAAGCATTCCTTGAAAGAAGTCTATGTGAACCCAATGGAAATGGCTGATCACCTTATATCTATAATCCTGTGAAAATCATCAGTGGCATGGGATGTGAAAAATAGGAGTAATAGTTGAAAAATAATTGTAAAGAAAATTGTTTTCATGGAATGATGCTACTCCCTGATGCTTATTCACATCACTACTGGTGTTCATACAAGAGACTTTAACTCGCGTCTTAAATATTCTTCCTGAATTGAGCCCAGGTTCCTTTGATGGAACTTCTTCCTTTAAATCTTTTGAGCTTTTAGAATTGCACAGCCAATCTGAGTCCAGTGTTTTTGGAGTAAGCTGTAACATGTAAATTTTCATGAAGATGCAGATAACTTTTTGGACATATTTTAAAATGATCAGGTTTTTTAACCAACGCAGAATCACACTCCTGAGTGAAGTTTGCATTGTGCTTCAGTGGATTTTAAATGGCAGCATGAGGTCCACTTAGACACTTTTATTATTTTCTACTTTATTCTCAAACCCTGCAACAGTAATGTAGGGAAATGTTGTAACTGAACTCGACATGACAAAAAAAAATCAGGAAATGTTTGCAATTTTGGTTCACTATAACTCATTTTAAGAACACAAATTCCCTTTCTTTGTACACATAAATGTCATGTGAAGGGCACATAAAAGTTTAGTCAAATGGGGCCTATTAAAAGCAACAGTGACATTAAGCATGAGCAATGAATAAAATGTATAATTTCAGAATCATAAAAACACATGGTTTCATTAGACTGGCGTGTGGTGGTTCTCTCCCGTGTCTCAGAAGAGTTGGTATTGATCTGACTATGAAGCTGTGACAATAAAACTGTACTCTATTGACTGCAGCTGCAGGGTCTCCAAATATTATTTATTGAGGCAAGCAGAACAGCAAAGCAAAAGCACTGCCCCAGTAATAAGTGGTAATTGCTGGGAAGTGAAGCATTGCACTCCCTATTGACCCTTGCATCCTGAAATTTCGATGGATTATATTTAACTCCATTAGGATTGGCATTATCAAATTACATAAACCACATTATAGAACAACCAGCCTCAGTTTAGATCATTGATTTTCGATTATACTGATTTTCCATATGATTCAGAAGCACCTTCTATTACCAGTGATATGATATCAGTGTTGATCTGTAGGGATGGAAATGCTGTTTTATTACAATGAGATAAATAGCACAGAAGAAAAAAGTAAATTCTTCTAGCACATTGGCAGATGGAATTATTCCTGTAAATAAAAGTATTTGTAGATTGAAAATTGGGTAGTTCAAAATTTACATACATTTCTAAAAGCTCTGACACTTCCTCATTTTTGTGTTAGACATTAAACCATTTCTGCTAATTTCTCACCCTGTATAGATCAATGTATTATCAGTGATGATGCCAAGTTTCTGCCATCAGATATGTGTTGCCTTTTTAAGACAAAATAAAACTGAATGGAATATCTGCCTACTTAAGCAGCTACCACTAAGCTGCTCATCATTCTGAATGTCACTGATCTAAATTTGTTGTGTTCTCCAGGGTCTATCATATCCTTTCCATCCTCTACCCAAGTGTCTTAGCACGGAGCTGAACAATTTACTGAGCTCTAAGGCTCAGGCAATTTTGATGTATCCCTTACAAGCCAAATTCAAAAATCCAACTTGTTACAGCACTTAGCTAAAGTTTTTAGAAAGTCATGAATTTTGCTTCAGGGATTGCTGGTTCATTCACTGGCACTGGGCTGGGGTGATGTCCATTGCACACACAAATTTTGTTCCCAACCTTACTGTGAGTATCACATGTTTTGTCAAAGGAATTGTCTTTTCCCATTCAGGGTTTTTTTCAAAGACATTAGAGTTTATTTGTGTGTTTAAACTGTCCATTGCTAAGACTAGAAGAATCAGTTCAAAGTCTGAAAGGAAAAAAAAAGTTTTTAAGCAGAGGAGGTGAAGAGATCACTGTTTATAAAAGGGGTGATTAAAAGTCTCTCTCAAAAACTCATGCATTCATTTCCACCAGAATTCAGTGTGAAGATTAGTTTCCAATACTAATTATTCCAACTCTTGATCCTTTTCCTTTTTCCTGACATCAAATATATGTGGCTACTAAAGTTACTGGTATTTTGCAATACTAAAAAAGTTCTGCTTGGTTGGAAAATTCATCCTCAATTTACAGCGATAACTCACGACATGTAAAATTTTCACATAAGATAATGTCTGAAAAGTTAAGGTGTATGAGAACAGAATAAACGGATTCAGAAAGATGCTTATTATTTTGAAGAGCCATAAAATTCATATGTTTTAGTAGACAAATCTGAAGAAACATAAAAATAGATGGATTAAGTGACGTGACACTGGAAAAAAGCTCTTTTTATGTCAATAGGAGATCACTATAGAGCTGTCATTGCCTGAAATGAACTAGATGATAAATGGCCCAAAAAGATGGGAAGATGAAATTCTAATAAAGTTTCGAAACATTTTCATTGCAAAGATGTTAAGATTTCATCTATCTTTATTTCTGATTTGAGCCATAAAAGTAAAAGCAGGGTAAGGAAAAGTATAGATTTTTTCTTTTGTTTCTAGTCACTTCATTTCACAGTAGGAAGTACTCTACTCCTAAATTCTCTTTCCTTCTTTGCACCAATACTGTTGTTAGGACACAGGCTTGTCTCTGTTAAATATAATTCTTGGTAAAGTATATTTCTCTTATTCATTAAACTTTATAATGAATTTAGAAAACAATTTAGTAATCATGGTTTCCAATATGTAGTGAACAGCTGAGCAAAATGTCAGGAAAACCACAGCGTATAGAATTTCTGTTTGGTCATAAATGTCTCCACCTGAGTAGAAAATGTGAGTAGTTGACTCTTTAATGCTACACTGTAGTTAAATAATAGGTTATAAACAGTCAGGCTAATGACTTCACTATTATAACTCCAGACCTCCTTGACATAGCTAATAATTAGCATTGAATATCATACAGAAATATGCCATGTTCTGGCTGCTTGATTTTTGTTTCAGTCTTTGCATTTCAGAACCTTGATGTACTAAAATAAGGTTGTTAAATTAAGATACTGAAGAACATGCAATACTAACAGGTACATATGTAGTTTATAACTGGAAAGATAGTTGATACTGAATCTGTTTCTAAAAACTGGGCTTTTCAACTGTGAGAATCATATCAATGAAAATAGAAATCAATTATGTAACACTAATAAATAAAGTTATGTAAGATATGCCTGATGTATTGACTAACATAGGACAAGATGGCATATTTTGTCAGCAAGACATTGTACAAAAATCTGGAGTTTGCTTTTGTCTTGCCTTGACAGAAAATGTCTTATCAATAAAGTCAGAAGTGATGGGAGGATAACTCTTCTGAAATAGAATGTGTGTGTGTATATATATATATATATGCACAAACAGTCACATAAATTACATAAGTATATGCATCTGACTGTGATTTACATTGATTTCTTCAGAATTCTATGGCATTAAAATATTTCACTCATTCTGCTTGACCTGCCTATTTTTGTTCTTTGAAAGTACATCAATTTTGAAATTTGAAACATAAACATTATCTCAGATGCAAAATTATGGACAAAACCAACATCTCCTATTTATTTCTTGCATGTTGATTTCAATAACCATTCAGTAGTTCCAGGACCACTTATTCTTTTCAAAGAGAAGGCTGACATGCTGGCTAAGCCATAAGGCTGGTATTCAATTTCCTGCTCCCCCATAGGCCTCTTTTGTGATTTTGCCAATTCACGTAGGCACTTTGTACTTTAATTTCCCCTCACTTTAACAGAGACAGTAGTACCTTCTTGTATCACAGGTATATCTTGGGAAGCATTAGGATGGTGAGATATGAAAACAGAGGCCATATAAATGTTTCATAGAGTGTGACAGATGTATTTTAGAAGAGGACCTTGCATAACAAGACTTTTTGGAGAACATAGGGAAAAACTGTATTTTTCCAATGTCTTCCCCTTTTATATGATGAGCTATCCCTTCAGAGACAGAAACAAATAAACATTGACTAGGACAGCATAAGGCAAGAATTTTACAGAGTGTTATGACAGCAAAAAAATAAGGTCGGGTAAATGAATTCACCCTTTTTTTCATTATTCAGAAAAAACAAAAGTCATTTCTTGACACATTTGCTTCAAGCACATTGCTCCTTTATTATTAATTTTCTAATTTTTTTTCTTTTAATATTAAGAAAAAGATTAAGAGTAGAAACTTTGCTAGTGGAAAAGACTGCTAAAGAAAGTCCAAGCTTGTACTTGCAAAGTGATTTGAAGAGTGAAGAATGCTACCTCTAAGTGACAGGGCCAGGTCTGAGGACAAAATGCACTCTTCTATGTAACAGAATTTTACTTACATCTTCCTTGAGCTCTGCTTGAACTCTTCTCCAGCTTACAGAGTGAAGTGGGAACCCTGGAAGAACAAATTGTCCATCATTTAAGCATATTGATCCAAATCAGTCTTGTACAATTAGCAGCTCAGTCAAGAGCAGTGTGGTTTCCAAAGATGTCTATTCCATCTTCTAGAACACAGACATAAAGGAAGCACTACATGCACAAACACACTGAATTTCACAGCAATCTTGTCTTTGATGTCACCTACAACCACACAATAATTTGCAATTGTGGCAGTCATTCAAGAAGTCATTTGACAGTAAAGTCACGTCTCAAATCACGTTTCCCAAGTATGCTGTTCTCCTAATCAAATTTTAAGTAGAAAATAAAAGCAGTTACAATTTACTTTCATGGAATTTGTCAATGGTAAAACCCCATCATATCAGGTTTATTTTTTGAAGCACGATTGCTCAGATGCAGGAGCAAAATTACGTATTTGTAATGAGAGCTGAAAAAAATTCAGAGAACTCCTAAACATTTTAGAAAACACTACTGCCTTGTTTCCATGGTACTTAAATAGCTACCTATTAAAAGGCAGAAATTTGATTTTGAAAGAAGTTACTACTACTTGGTAACACACTACAAAATGGGAAACTGTTTTCATTCCATGGCTAGATTAAAATATAACAAAATTTAACTATCTTATAAAGAGCTGTTTATTATTTTGTAACTTAAAAAATTTTTAGTGATGTCACATTTATACACTTGCATATATTTCACTAGCATACAGATTTTTCTTAATTTAAAAGCTTTCCCTAAAACAAAATGTTAGCTTATATCTTATTTTTTCAGGTATCATTTAGTGTCACTGAGTAAAAAGATAAACATGTACCGCAACCACACTTTGGTGAAGTTGGCTACCCAAGCAAGAATCTTTTGAAATAAGTTTTCCACACCACTGTAGGATATAGCAAGAAAGGCAGGGAGACACCATGTGCTATGGGGAAATAGGAGGAATACAGTAGTAGAAAGACACCAAGGAATATAATTTTAAAGCAGATATTTTCTTTTCTTGGTGGGGTAGCTGGTGAACTGTGTGAATAGATGGCAGCGCCTAATATTTGAGATATTTGAGAATTATCAGCTGGGAGGACAGGAGATGAGGGGAGGAGGTTGATCATGACTAGAGATTGATTTGGGATTTCATCAAGGATCAGGAAAAGGTATTGGTCCAAGGTCTTATATTTTCACTGCCTAGAGGAATAATATACAGCCCTCATGCTGGGCATGAGGCAAGACAAGGGAAGGGACACTGGACAAAGGGATATACTGATGTACTGAAAGGAGGAATTAATTATTTGAATTTCTAATGCTTCTTGCCAAAGAACAGGCTCACATCAACCTCGTGTGCACCCTGGGCGTGTAACTACCTTCACACTACATTGCCTAGAGGCACACACTTTCTCTACTGAGTAAGCAACATTTTTAGAGTTCTTGTATTTCTCTGCTGGAGCTTAAATCCATTGTGTGCTGCTTTTTTAATAAAAGAACTCTTTCCCAAGCTGCTTCCAAATGACATGGCATGACAAAGCATGTCTAACATGGGCTTGTGTACTCTAATAATTATCCAGAGAGATGGGATGCAAGGAATGAGACTGGTTCTCATTTTCTGTCTGGGGGTGGAAGGTTGTTTAAATAGCAGACATGAGTGTGGTGGAGGTTGTTTGGTTTCTGGTATCCTTCCTATGTGATGCTCTTCAGAATTATCTGGTGTCATCAAAGTGCCTGATAGACCTTTACAAGCAAATAATGACATTATTTGTGCCATGGTAATTTAGAAAAGGAGAATGTGGTTACAGAGCTTGCTATGGTAGCAGGGGATCACATCTCTAGTTCAGCTGCAGCCTGACACGCAAAGAGACTGACTACTAGGGAATGCATCTCAAGGGAGAAGGCAGGGAAGTAGGCAAAGGGAAGTTTTCTCTTTGGAGATGTGAGACATGAACAGGAAAAATGTACTATTGTGCTGTCATCCTACACTGCTTCTCAAATACTTGATCCTGCTGTTCTCTGTGCTGATACTCTATTAAGCATAAAAGAAACGCTATTTAATTCAGGCTTCATTAGGTAATGTGGGAATCGACACTTATCATCCTATGTCATGAAATTGTTGGACTCAACGTGGATATGTAAAAAGCTGCTGGCATTATAGATAACATCAGCTGGCTCTAGATAAAGCAGTCTGCCCCAAGGGGAGGGGGCTGGGAGGGTGGGAAGGGGAGTGGAATAACTGCTTTGAGTGTCTTCAATGAAGTGACTGCCTTGCCAAATCACATCATTTTGTTTATTCCAGAACAAAGATTTCTGTGGTAGAATCAGTCCTGCATGATAATTCAGAGATCTTTATAATGTGCCGAAATATTTTAAAACTCAGTTTTTTCTAGTCTGCTATGCAAACCGTGCTCCCCAAATCACTAATACTGCACATAAAGCACGCAACATGATGTACGTGTTCTGAGCCACAGTGAGAACCTCTTAATTTAAACTTATTTGCCCTATTCAAGTGATTCAGCATGTAATTAAAGTCTATCGCATTATAAAAATTAGCTACAGATCATCATTTGTTACAAGTGTGACTCACAAGGGCTAAGCCTGCTTAATATTCTGGTTGGCAGCAAAATGTTCGAGGGCAGAATCCAGATCAATACACACAATTTTTTTCAATCTTCCCTGTGGTAGTAGTGCTGTACATTTTGGCATCGCTTCTTGCCAACTGTAATGAAAGAAATTGTCATTCAAAATAAGACCAATTAAAAACTGATGTTCTTAAAAAATAGCACTGCAGCCTTTTTTTTTTTTTTCTTTTGGATCCACCATGTTCAGCAGACCACCATGGCATGAATTGCCATTAATATGTCATTTCCTTTTCCTGTTATCACAATATAAAAGACCTTAGCTCTGACCTTTCTATCAAAACATCCTTTGTTTAGAATGAAAGCTATTCACTGTTAGACCCTTATCTATAGAGCTTAGCCAGCGGATCAAATCCAAAGAGCAGAATTCGTTTACTTTGTATTAAATGAGCTCAGTTAAGAAGTTTCAATTTTGGCAGAAAGGTGCATTAATCACAAGGAAAAGAACAGATCTCACTTTTCACAGCTTCTGGTTTACTTTCAATACAGTTACACAGTAAGGCTTTTGTTCCTTAAAAGTAGCACTGTATTTAAATACAGTAAATATAACAAAATTACCTTCTTAAAATTACACTAGAGTTCCTACAGTACAGGATGTCCATAATGACCTCAGTGTTGCATGACTAACTTTACAGCTTCAAAAAGGTTCTAAATTAGTTTGGACAGATGGGTTTTATCCAGAGGAAATCAATGAGGTTTTGTGAGTCTGACTTAATTTTTATGCAGCCAGTACTTTGAGATGAAATTAAAATATGTATAAAAAACATATTAAAGTTTCCCTTGGGTTCATAGTTGTTTGTACATTTACAAGGTGTTAAAGAGATGATTTAAAAACTAACTATATGAGGGATCAATTCAAGTATACTATGATTTATGGTCTTTCATGACATTTTTGACACTTCTGGCCTAACGTCTTCTGTGTTTTGAACCACTAATTATCTTTTAATTCATAAGGGTTTGGTGAGATTTTATAAGTGTAATATAATATAAAGAGCTGTATCACATGGAAAGTTTTAGAAGAAAACACACTTTACAAGTTGTAAATAAAGATGTGCTGCACCAGTTAAAAATCCACTTGATTGCGGTACCTCCAAATGGGGAGGGCTTCCCCATCTGCCAACAAAATTGGCAGATTTTTAACTTGCTGCTTAGTACTGAGGGCCAAAATCTGGAAAGCAAAAGGCAGATTTTCACAGATTTAGTGCTTTCACTGTGTAATATAATATCAAACCCAAAGATTCATCTGTCTGATCAGCTATGATCTGCCCATCCCTAGGACCATAAAACCCTTATACACTCAATTTTTTATATACTCCAAAAAGGAACAGAGGCTGGACTATCCTTCTGGAAACTCGTGTGAATTGAATTTTTCATACTTTTCTACTGAACTGCCACAACTTAATCCTGCAGTCAACTCAGAGCAAGTAGAAAGGTTCCCATAAGAGGATTTTAAAATAGTCCCTAAATTATCCAAGGCTGAAAATCCTATCAATGTTCCATTCTGGTTTGGATACTTCATCATATACCTGTGGGTACAATTCAGTCTAGGGACTCACAATAACAAATCCTTTTTAAAAATACTCCTGTGTCTTTTCATTTTCTCATAATTACTTAGCTCAACATAGCTAAGAAACACACTAATTTATAAATCTGCATAAAGTAAAGTAAAAAAAAAACCTTGAAAAGTTTATTCCCTAATTCAGTGCAGTCATTAGCAGTGAACACCTGGAACCTTATAATGATTCCCCAATGTCTTTTTAGAGATGCAAAGATGGTTCAGAGTGTTTGTTTACCTTTCTGGGAAAAGGAGTGTAAAATAGTGTGAAATACATTGCCCCGTTCTGTATTCCAACACATCTACTAATATTGTGTGTATATCAAATGTAGGCTTCAATACTGGATTGTAACAAGATAAAACCTGGGGGAGTTCTCTTTTCCTACTCTCCAAATATATGAAAAATTTTTACTGTTAGCTTGTAAATACCTAATAATGCATAGATAGACTTCCAATTCTTTGAAATCGGTGGATTTCATCCTGCAAGCCAAGTTTTTAGCGCTACATAATAACTGAGAAAAAAATCCAGGAGAAAGGAAGACAGGAGTACAGATTTCGATAACTAAAGATATCCAGGGAGAGTAAATTTCAAGAGGCTCAGTAATGATATTTCAGTTATCAAGAATCTAAGCAAAAGCATTCTTACTCTTCTACCTTTTGCCTAGTTTTGTGGTAATTACTGGTGATGACAATTGGTGTGATCATTATGCTGTATCTTATTGAGTCATCCTATTTTCACATCATACAATAGATACAATCCAAAAATACTAATGATTTGTCTTCAGTGAAGGAAAATCTTTAAGCCTGTTCTAGATCCTCTGTAGCATCTGTGCTTACAGTAGAGAATAAAATAGAGAAAAACAATCTTCTGATGACATTTTCAAAAAGCAAAAAGTTGTTGGCTTTCAACAGATTGTAAATGAAGAAGCTAATTTTGATACTTCACTCCTATCAAGCTGCCATTTTCCTTTCCAAAGGACATTATTTGCCATTGATCAACTCTTAACATTCAGAACTTCATCTATTCTGGCAAGCCTAACACGTACATGACACTTAGCACAGCAGAAGCATGCAAACCAAGACAGATATTGCACACTGACAGACCCTCCAAAAAATCCAGGAAACCAAAGTTTCTGAAAACAGGTGTGGAATTTGCAGCAGGCAAAAAACATCCCCTGTCAGCCCCAAGTAAGAATGAGAAAACAGAAAATCATGACACTGAGAGACTCTTTTAAATGTTGTGACTTTAACCTTGACATACAGTCAAGAAAGCTATGGTCTCTACAAAAAGCAAATTTACTCTAACTACCTTGGTCTCAGCTCTACATGATCCAGGACATTAAGGGCAGAAAAGTTCTCTCTAAATGTCACGATTTTCAGAAAATTCCCCTTAAAATATATTTTTTTCCCTATTATAGGGCAGTAATCCAAGGCAAAGTGAAAGCACAGAACATTAAGTATGTCCTGTAGCAGGAAAAGATAATAGATAAAATACCAGCCAGATGTAGACACACAGAAACAAGAGATAAAACAATGCTCTAAAAGATTAGGGCTCATTACCTTTTCTCTTGTGGGTGTCTACACCTAACTCATTGCTAAGATCTTCCTTCTGTCCATTTTAGTGTCTGTGGTTATTATTTCATTCTGCCAGCTCCTGGTCAGAGAAATAAAGGAAAAAAAATCCAGCCTCTTTTATCAAATATGAAGAAGGCAGCAGTGGTGTTAAAGCATGGGCAAGCAAGAGAGAGCTTCAGAGAGCTGAGGTGTCCGAGCAGCTCCTGAACACTTTCTCCCACTCAGCATTTTGCTATCAGGACAAAGATCATCTTACTGTTAGAGCAGCTGAGTCATGCAACTCTGAGCTGGTTTAAATTCTTTCTGCTTCTTTTTGTTATGGAAGAGTCCCTTCATGGAACTCATGAAGTTATCAAGTCTGTGCACTTTCAATTCTACATCACAGCTTCCTTTCAGCTTGATATCTTTGCTGTCACAGCTTCTGATGATTTCAATGTTTGTTGGGTTTTTGTATGGCTTCTGAAAAATACTTCCCTTAATTCTCCTTCCCACCTACTGACTCTGCATATAGCAGTGCCTTTTCCACACTCAAACAGATACATATTCAACTGCTATCAGAATAGATACTAGCTGAGGAAATGGAAAGGAAAAATTACCATTATTTTAATATACAAATTCTAATATTCTATATGCAATTACAGTGGAAAAGTATTTCTCTGCCTTTATTAAATAGCAGAACTGTACAGTGAACCTTGAGAAATCTGTATATTAACATACTGATACTGGGTATTTTTATCAACATATACAGAAGAAAGTTTAATATCTTCAAATGAATAACATACTTGCATGTGTAATCTAGCTACCTTCTAGTAAAATGAGTTATGCTACTGTATATCAAAGAACTATGTAGACGATGGATTGGAAGTTCTGTATTCTGTAAGGATAATGTAAGCAACATAAAATTCTGGAAAACATTGCAATTAGATTCTAAATTACTTTACAGTCCTTAAGCACATGAATCAAGCTGAGAAATAATCTCCCTAAAACTCATTAATCAAATCAAGTATATAACATTCCTTAACTAATGCTGTTCATTCCATGAAATGTGTATACAGAGGGCTTTCTTTTTTACTTCTTTCATAACTGTTTATATGCACACTGAAGAAATACACCCAGCCCTGCTTGCAATAGTTCCAGTAAAAATGTACCATGAAAACAAACCTCTAATAAAGAGATTCATTATTAGTAGGATGTATGAAGGATATCATAGAAGCAAAGGTGCACAAAAATTTCAGGGTACAGGTTCTTAAGGAGTTACAAAAAAAAAAAAATTGTAACTTTGCACACAGTGCATTTCACTCAACCTGAGTTTCTCTGAGTTTTGGATTTTAAAAGAAAATAAAAACTGAAAGCGAAACTCAGTTTGAGAGCACTAGGTTTTATCTTGTTTTACATCAAAACCTAACAAAACTGTGAATTTTTCTTGCTTTCAGCATGAAACTATAAATCACCTCAGGTTTTCTCAAACATTTAATTAACCTTAAGGTCAGTTCCTCAGGGTTAAATGCTGTTGTCACTGGAGAAAATGGGATTTTTGCCATTGACTTCAGTGCAATCAAGCTTTGGCCCGTAGTGAATTATTTAAGTCAAGCCAGTTAGTATGAGCTGGGGAATACGGTAAGATAAAACTGAATAATTACTTAGTAGGATTAAAGTAACAAACCAGGATATATTATTTAGAATTAATTATTCATCTATCTATATTGATTAGATTTGCCAGTGAAAAACTTTAAAACTAGCAATTTTTTCCTGAATTCCTTAGCATCTTAAAAATATTGTATTGGAAAGGTTCACAGGCCAATTATCAAAACATCTTGCAGACAGAGTGGTTGGAAAAATTATTGCTATAACTCTTCAAATTCTTGGTTTTATTTAAGATAGAAATTCCAAAGAAAAGGTTTTGAAGAGGAGAGAAAGTATAATATAGAATTTTGGCATTTTGATCATTAGTGCCACCTTTTGCTGTAGGTATGTACTTGGAAATGCAGGTAGGCACTGGAAAGATTTTGGAAAATATTTTAGATCTTACTCAAAGTTATGTATCTAACTGTACCTTAGCTGCCTTGAAAGTATCACTGTTAGTCCCTTTTAAAACACATAATGTAAATGTTGTAAATGAACCAGGCAGGTACCCACAGACAGATATGGAAATGATTAACACAAGCCAGAGCTTTAACAGAATTTTTTATAGTGATCACTATGGGAATCTCAATTGAGCCTGGAGGCCTTGATTCAACAAAGCATTTAGGCTTCTAACTTCCCATTGATTTCCCATTTAAATTAATGGCAAGTTTGGGCCTAAAGACTTCATTAAACTTGGGACTAAGTGATTAGACTTTGGCGATATTTTCAGGACACTGAGTTCTTGATCACTTACAGAATTCCTGGAAAGGGTTACTTTGTGTTAGGGATTTCAGGTTTTCTGCTGGAAAATGCAAACCCACTTGTCACACTCGCCCAGTCTTTACACGTGTGCTCTGGAACAAAGAACAGCAGCTCTCTGTGCCTCTCCCTGCAACTGTTCACACACCTTCCTCCATCTGGGTGTTCCACACCTGTCTGACAGGCAGCTGTATTGTAAATTACCACACTAACACAAGGGTAGGAAGTTTTACATCACAAAAAACTCTGAAAGAAGTGCAAACGCAGGTCCTGTATGTTGGAGCTGAATCCTGAACAAAAATTACCCCAGCTCTACATGCTGAGGACACTGAAGAGAACTCCAAGGCTGGTACAACATTCTGCCTGATTCTCTGAGAGAGCAGGAAGGTCCCACTGGACTGAGAGTGCAGCTTGCTCTGGGGATGTGTCCATTCTGAACAGAATATGGGGAACTGAGCATCCTCCCCTACAAGTTTCATACAACCTATCAGAAAAAAAATACATTGCCTAGAAATTTCATGCATAACTTCAAACACATATTTCATTTGATGATAGTGTCTTTAGAGATTGCTGTTTCACATACATAGAGTTAAAATTATTAATTATTATATTGATTCACTCCTAAATCAGTTTTCATATTCATCTCTACTTCTTTGATGTGCATGTTTTTGTCCAAACATAAATAGACCTTGAAAAGCCAGAGGTTCTGGAATAAAGCATGAGATGGTAAAAATATCAGATATAATTATAATAGTTTTAAGCTATACTTTGCTAAATTAAAGCTCTGTGATTAACTTCTGTAAGTATGTAATGTATTCACATCTTCCTTTTTCCTGAAGAGTCATTGGCTTTTTTTGAATGAGCAAATTAGAGTAAGTTCAGGCATGTGTTTCTTTTTTCCACCACATTTTTATGTAGAAACAATACTTTTATTCTTCCATCACAGGTAATGATAGTGGCTGTGTGATTTAGAAGCATGATACAGTTTAAAATGATTGGCTCATCTAAATTTTGTCAGCAAACAAATATGCACAGAATTATAGAAGCCATCTACTAACATTTGATCCATAAAAATACAAATAAAGGATGACTAATGTTTTTTGGGTTTTTTGAAGACTGTAGGGAAAAGCCAACTAAAGTAGTTTAAAATTATTATTTCATGCTCCATTAAATTTTAAAAGCATTTGGAGATGGGTTCTGGATTTTTTTTAATGCAATGAGCAGAATCTCTTTCACTGTAAATATCCTAACCGAGCTCACTCTTGAGACAAAAATATCTGATTTTTCTAATCCGGTATTCTTAATGTGTTATAATTCAGTGTGATAGGTATGATTTTTGACATTATGGGATCTGGTTAGATCATAAAGGGTATACAAATCAAATAATATAGATTAGATGCTATGCTGGTCCATAACTGTTAAATGGGGTCATGGTTTCTAACTAGCTAATAGACTCTTATGTACTAAATTATTTCATGGAATTCAGTACCATCTATTCATCATAACATTGACATGCAGAATCTTAGGCAATTAATTTAAAAATTCTTCCCTCTTGCTTCTGGTTTGGATGAATTGCTACTAAGGCAAATTACTTAGGTAGTTGTAACAGTGCTAATAATTTTAATTAGAAGTGGACTCTATTACTCACAAGTTACTATTCTAAGTGGGAACAAAAAAAAACCCCATGATTTTAGTTTCCTTAACTGGTTAGAAATAACGAGTATTCATATTGTATCACAAAAACTTGTTTCTGCTCAGCAATTTCTTCCCACATAACCAGTGTGTTCTTTTGACACAGTAATATGAGAGGAATTTGACATCCTAATAAACACAGTGAATTAGGGTTCTGAGTAACAAAGAATATCTGCCTTTTCATAGGAAGCTTCAAGAACAGAGTTTTGTAATGACACATTCAAAATCAGCAATAGACTTATTTTCAAGAAATGAAGCCAGTATAAAATGCTATATTATTATCAAAAGTCTAATTTCATAGCTCTATTTGAAAAAAAAAAAAGTGTAATATCTTCAAATGTCTTGGGAGGCAAAGTCATTGACCATTTCCAGGTTCTTGTTCCCTCTGCCTTACACCCAGTAGTCAGAGCACTTTTACAGTTATATAGTACTGTGCACTGGTTTGGAAGAGAGCCCTGAAAAAAAACCTGACATAAAGAGCCAGATAAAGACAAAGAGCCACAGAGACTCGAATTGAAAAGTCTGAATGCTTTTCTACATGAAAATCTAAGTAATTCTGACAGATTTGTTACATAGTCATATAATCTTCTGTATCACATCAGTAACCTGATTTCTCATGCTAAAACCTGAGATTTGGTTGGTCAGTCTTGAAGCCTAGTAACACCACCAGGGAAGGACAAACTTTCCATGTGTATTAACATGGTCATTTAATAAAAGAAATGCTAATATTTTCAAATGTATGACAGGGTAGAAATATGGCTCTCTCCCAACACTCACTTGAGAAGTTCAAAGGATTCTCCTTTAGAAAACAGTCTATGTTTCCTAGTCAAGGTAGCAGAACACTTACATTACTTTGGTAATTCCTTACTTAAGAAATCAGAATAAAAGCTGTTTCTAATTTTTTTTAATCAACATTATGACAATAATGGGCAGGCCAGTAGATAGAATGGATGACATCCTGATAAGCATTGTGTAAGTAATTATTGTTGGATGAGTTTATAAATGCTTTAAAAGAACTTCATAAATGCTTTAAAAGAACTTTATAAATGCTTTACTCTACTGGCTACTTGACTTTCATAAATAACACACAACAATTCAGAATAACTGTTAGTGTCAAGAAGACCCATACAGAAAATTGATGTCGTAATGAAAAGAAAATAATAAAAAAACTGACCAGAAAATAAATGAGGAAAATCTGAGGAGTGATTAAACAAGCTGAAGAGACAGGGCAAGCAGAGAGAAGAGACTAGTTACTGTTATCCACAGTGATAAACACTCATTGTCCATGTTACTCTGCAGTTCCATCACCAGGTATGGAAAATAAACCTGAAACACTCAGGTTTAATTTCGAAAATTTAAAGGGTTCATCAGGATCTCTTAATCAAATCACACATTTACAGTACATTGTTATCTGTCACAATCAATTAAAACATGAGAGACCTAAGTGGCCACAAAACACTTGGGAGGTCTATAATGTCCCTGATAAGACTGTACAACACCTCTTAATAGTGATGGAAATTAGAAATGTGCCTGGACAAGGAAAACAGACTTCTCTATGCTTATATGTTTGAAAACCCTATGGAAATGCCAGAAAGTCCTGCTGATAGCTAAAAGCTCAGCACGATCACATCTGATCTCCTCTGAATGACCTCAGTACCAGGATAAATATTTCCTGCCAGTACTGCTGAGAAAAATATTTACAGACTTTTGTTGGAGAAATGTTTTCCTGTTTAGAAAAAAACACTCTCCAAATGAATATTGCCATGACCTGGTAAGCAGGGGGGATACAGACACTGCTGGTTATAATTAGCTGCTGTAGTGGCTTGCTTGTTGAAGCAGTAACTGAGATCTGCATTGAGAGGAAGAAAAAGAACAACCTGGGAGAAACAATATGAAAAGTTCACTTTTTAGCTACCATTTTTGTAAATAAAGATTCATGCTAGGTGGAAGATTCTTAGGGGTTTTGTTGTGGCTAAACTCTTTTGGATTTTGTTAACAGCTGTTTTTTCTTATTCTTGTTGTGAGTCACTGTTGGGTTTAGGGACCCAGAAGAAAAATCCCTCTTCAAATTGTTGCAGGCCCATCACCTAAACACAAGATAGAATAGGAGGGCAAACATGGTACCCATGACATTTGGGTTAAACCAGCAAAACTGTAAGAGCTTTGTAATTCAAATACACTTTATGATGAAAGTACACATTTATTTTTGTTTCAGTTTTAGTTATGGCAAAACCTGACTTACTCACTGGATAATTTTCCCAGTCCCACACACGTCCTGTTAAAATATTAATATAAATGTTTTGCCTCTCCATCTCTCTCCTCATACACGCAGCACAAAGGTCACCATGCAGAAGACATGCAGAGTTATTTCAGCTGCTCTGCACTACCTAACATGCTCTGCTGAGCACATCCACGATTTGGCCACTGCAGTAGAATTTGCAAGAATGGGGAGGATGCTGCCCCCCCAGCCCTGCCTTGCCTCCTATGGATTTCTGAAGTTATTCTTTCTTAAGCTGTAAAACTCAAATTCCCAAGATAAATAAACTTCTTTTGAGTTCATCATCCTGGTACTTAGAGAAGTTTAAAAATGTTCCAAGACACAGAGGCACTTCAGCCTTAGCTCCAGTGCTCACCTTACTAACATACACATTACAGAGAATTGAGGCTTTAATTTGCAAACAGAGCAGTGCTCTACATTTGTATGTTTGCTTTGGTGGATGAGGGGTAAGACTGACAGCACATATTATTTGCTGAGTTTTGAAGCCTCTTTTAGACTTTGATTGGTTTGATTCGATTCAGTTGAAGTTCATTAGTTTGCAAAAAAACCTTTAGCTATCCTGCATATGATTCCCTACTATTTTTTAATATAAATTTAATATTTTAAATCCATCTCTTGTGTCCTAAACCAGATTTTGTCCTAAGCAGCTGTGATTGAATTGTAAAATCTCACCCTTGTGTCTGGTTTCACATCTGGCAACACCCAGCTAACAGTTACAACTTCGAGTAATTAAAGGAGGTTTTTAAAAAGCCAAAATTATATATAAACAATAAATTATTAAACTGTTCTTTTGTTTTCCAAGCAAATTTGCAGAAACTTTAAAATTAACTGGGCTATCCCGTTATTTCTCAAGGTGTTGATCAAAATAAGAACATGCTGAGGAAAGTAAAGGCAAGCTTGTAAATGGGTGGGGACTGGGCAACGTTAAGCTGCCATAATTACTAGCCAGCAGTATGTCTCCACTTTGATGTCAACTATATGCTTTCTTTTGTCTCAGAGAGGAAGAAACTTCAAAAGATTTAATTTCAAGACAATAAAGGGCCTTGCTAATACATGTACAGACTTTAACTGCAAATGGAAATTTTTAGTGTCAAAGATATAAATGTAAGTGGGTCAGAACTAAATATTAATTTTGTGTTATTTGTGTAACACATCCACCAAATATATTCTTTATATGAGTACTATATAGGGTGTAGCTTATGGAAAATAATAATCATGGATATTTTAACAAGAAATCTACATTTTTGCCTCTATAATTTTGTATGATTTTGTATAATTTTAATATATCTGATACTTTAAATATGACATAACCTTAAAAGAATTTTGTGTGAACAATTCTACTCAATTAGAAAATATATAAAGCTACATATATAAAGAAGATGGCCATGACATCTTATCATTCTTTCTCAGAAATCATACCAACATAAATATTTTTGAAAAAGTATGGATATAAAAAATACTTTTTCAAACTAATTATTTTTAATTAAAGAATAAAGAGCTGACAATGAAAATGCACTAAGAATACAGGACTGATATTAATGCAATTCTTTTCAATAATTCTATTAGATTTTGGGTCTCTTCTCAAACCATAGATAAAACCTATTAATGACACATGTCAGTGCTCTTTTTAGATCTTGAAATATAGGACGGAGAATTAGAAAAGAGTATGAATGACACTTTTTGTTCACACAGCTGTACAAGGAGTCTGTTTTGGTTGAACTGAAAATTTACTGCATAAACTGAGATAACTGCATAGAAAAAGGTGTGCTTCATTCATTGTGGATGGAAAAAATATTTCATTTTCAGAAAGCTATTTTAAAACCTAGAGGAGCTTCCAGAGTAACATCTAGCAGAAGGTGAGTTCAGTCCCACCCTCTGCCTGACAGCATTTGAATGCAAATTTCCCTCTTCCCAGGAAAAAAAGCTAAAAAACAGATTATGTGTCATTCCCAGGTAGGAATAAAATAATTAAATCTATATTGAAACTCTCTAGCATGGCTTTTTTTTCAGTCTGCTTCAAACTGATTACTCTACACATAAATGATCTGGATTCCAATCCCTTTCCCAATTAGAATTCAGTCTATCTGCTGGTTCTACTTTAGAGGTTTTTTGTCTACATTTATTCAAGCAGCAAAAAGCAATGTCAGCTGATGTATTTCATGTAACACTGCAGAGTGCCCTTCATTCTCATCTGTGCACAGTTAACAAAGCAGTGAAATGGGTCCTATCCAGGCACCCTGTTACTGAGATGACTCTTTTTCTTTAAGGAATAGTTCACAAAGTGCTGATAAATCCTAATCCTGGCCATTTCATAAGAGGTTTTTGTAGTATCTAACACAAAATTGAAACATACTTTTCAGAACAACTTCTGAAAAGACATGATGTCTTCTCAATTGTTGTGGTCACTTATCCTCTATTCTAAGAAAATGTGGCTGTTTTAAATTCCTGCTGAAGACACCTCCTGAAGAACCATTTCTGAGTTATGAAGGCTATTATCTCCTGTGAAGCAGATTTGCTTTTACTTTCAGAGGTTCTTTCTTTGTGTAACAGCTCATGTCACTCCAAGGCAAACAGCAGAAACAGCAGAATTGTTTCTCAATAGAAAACTGTCCTCTGCCAAAACCTAAATTTCTCACCCACTTCTACCAAGTACTTTTGTGCTCCCAGAATTATGTTAGGCTCTCTAATTGCATTGTATGAATGGGATTCAGGATCAGCTGTTTCTGCAACAACAGAATTCAGTATGCATTGCAAAGAAATCAAACTTTAAACAAGGTGACAAAGATTGTGATTGGTTTAGATGCACCCAGGGGTACCCTTATTTGAAAAATCTGCACAGCAGCTACACAGCAAGGATACTTAGCTTTTATCAAAATGAAAATAGCTACAATGAAGGCTCCAGGCTCCCCAGCTTTGCTTTTTATATTGTGATAGGAAATCTGAACTGCCTCCTCAGTTAGTTA
The DNA here is from genome assembly GCA_013399945.1 of Ploceus nigricollis. Classification (NCBI taxonomy): domain Eukaryota; kingdom Metazoa; phylum Chordata; class Aves; order Passeriformes; family Ploceidae; genus Ploceus; species Ploceus nigricollis. Next base: position 1,295,781 of record VXBC01001330.1, on the reverse strand, counting down.
CTTGTGAAAGCTGAGAGCTTTGGTTGAGAATTCTTGGGTCTGACAAAGCACTTCACATCCTCCACGACAAAATACTTATTGATCTCAACCACGCAACTGCAGAACAAACAGGAGTTTAGCCTGAAGGACTGAGCAGGGACTGCAAGGCTGGAACATAACTAGCAGAAGTCTGATACAGAGATTTAGGTTGCGACTATTTATCCGGATTTCTGCTTTCAAATTTAATGAGAAATTTTAAATAGATGCCAACAGGAAAGTTCTCCCACTGCAGGAACTAAACTGACTGCAACTTTTCAGATGCCCTTTAATTGTGGCTTTCTTTTGAGCCAGCTGTTGTGTCCATACTATAAACTGGAAGAAAACAACTGTGGGGTGGACATTTAATTCTGGGTCTCTCGATAGCAAACATTAACCACTGGCCTGCTATCGGACCACCTGCAATGTGTTAGTCATTACAGAGGTCACTGTTACTGAACATTTTAAACTGTGAATAGCTTCAGTTTAAATTAGGTGTAAAAAAAGTCATTTCCTTTCAGTGATAAACTAAAACACCTGCAGCACAGCTCAAGTTTACCATGAGAGATATAAACTCTCACTCTGAAGTTGGGCTGACTGTTCAAAGACATACAAGACCACAGTTTTATAAGATAAAATCTTTCTAACCTAAATTATTACTGTGTTGCCACATTAGGTGCTTACATGCACAACTAGATTGCAAGTTACTCTTGGAACAAATGACATCTTCTGTTGTGGATCTATTACATGACTTCTGTCCTCAAGTCACTCATAATCAAATTTTTCTTTTTACCTCAAAAAAACAAAAACAAAAACAAACAAACAAACAAAAAACCCTCAACCCAAAACACAAAAAAATAACCAAAATGAAACAACAAAGAAACCCCAAACCAAGCAAAAAAACAACCAAACAAACAAAACACAAAAAAGAAAAACCATTCATTCTGTTTTCCTTGTTTGTGTTGTCCCTTCTCTATTAAGGAATTAGAAACGTTGCATTTTAAATCCAGAGGTGACAATATTGGAGCTGTTTCTGATTGTATCAAATTTTAGCTTATATTATTAGATACTATTTGCAATAGGTTCTGTGATCCATGTTCAGAAGTCAGGTACAACTGGGGCAATGAGAAACAACTCGTGTAAATATTAAATTTATACAGTACATTGACACAGGTGACACCAGACATTCTCCATGTACTCTTGGACAGATTCTATTAACTTCAAAATTTGACCATGGCAGATTTTTAAAAATAGAGATATGAAATCAAGACATTATAATTAAAATGTCCCAAAGACTAAGGACTGTGAAATATCCAGACTGAAAATCTGGCTCTTCAGACTCTGTATTGCACACTTAATCCGCAAGATGTTGAAGCCTCAGTTTTACTCTCAAAAACTTATCTATACAATTCCAAAAGGTTTGATTACGTGGTACATGAAAACAAGAGAGAGAGAAAGGCTGGTAAGGTACTTATTTATCTGCTTTTACAGCTCTTTTCACACATTCAAACACTGGATTAAGTTTAATTCTCATCCTGATGTACTAATTTTCTACTTTAGCTGACTCACTTGTGGGTCCATTCTCTCAAAACTTGTTGAGATTGCAACTTACAACATTTGTTTTTAGCAGTCTGTAGAGTATAAAGTAACTTTGAAATGCAAGGTTTATTTTAGCTGAGCTCCCAGTATGCCTTGCAGAAGTGCATATCCCCTTCTCCCAGATGCTGAAAAAAAATCTTGAAAAAATTATGAAATACTTATAAGTAGATGAAATATAAAAAAGAACCAGGGTTGGGAAATTTTCAGGAACCGAAATTCTCGTGTTAGTATTGTCCCACCTACTACTGCTGCCTTAATAAGTGTCACTTCTGAGGAAAAGCAAGAAGGTGAGCACTACAGAGGGTAGTTTTATATACTGGAGACAAGTCACCAAGGAATGATTTTTTCTTAATGTTCCAGTATCTTTTTGCATCCTCAGTAGTTAACTGGGGTTTAGCAAATCCTAACAGCTGAGTGTTTAACCACTACATTCTCGTGTGTGTTTCTGTCTGTATACAATGTAATTAAGAGTTTTTGCCTTCCATATTCCAACCTGTTATTATCAGTCACTGCTGTAAAGACAAAATCTGCCTCCCAAGTGGCTTCTTTCAATACACCATAAAACTGAGCCCTGGTGTGCTAACAGAAACGAGGGCTGCAATGTGGGAACCAGCCAACCTTTCCCAGTGTCACATCAAACACAACATTGTGTGGTCATTGACAGCTTTCTCATGCTGAAATAAGCCTGCCATATAGATAATAAAATGCTGAAACCCATTAATAATATTCCCACTATTTTCTCCAGGTAATGACTGTCAAATGAATGACCACACATTTGGTAGATAAAGGTCTAGGGAACATTCCACAATGCAGCTGCTTTTTGGAAGTCCTTTTTGCAGAACACAGGATGAACACAACTGATTTGAATATTCCCAGGCAACTCCTGATTCTCTAGATAGATACTTATAATTTCATAATATATTAATGTCTAAGAAATATAATTCCTAAGTAGCTTTATTCTTTTTGTAAATGTAACAAATTTTCCAAGGCAAGGAATAATGTCCTTTGATCTGTTTTAAGATTACAGTAGCCAATAACATTAAAAGTCATTGAAAATTACTTTTTAAAACAATAAATAATACCAATAAAAATTGAACAAAATATTTAAATATATCAGAATTCCATCAATACATATTCAACAAGTAAAATATTACAATTTGAAATGAGTTCAAACTAAACTCATGTGTAAATACCCATGCGCTGGTTAAAAAAATTAAATACAATAACTTTTATTCAAATGTTAGCTCTTTATGGAGAAAATTTGAAAAAAAAAACCAAAAACCTCACAGAAAACATATAATGTACCAAGGAAAAACATGGTGTTCAGCACATTCAAAGAAGCAGGCTCTGTGTCTGACTCACAATCAGTTTTTGGCTTGTCTCTCAAGAACATGAAAGGCTTTTTGGAGAGCCATAGACTGATCATCAAATATTTAGTACCTGCAAATGCATAAATTAAGAGAGCAATCCCAGAAGATAGTCTGGCTTTCAACCCTCTCATTAAAGCTGAGACAATATTCTCATCTTTGAAATACTATTTGTTTCATTTCCATTTACCTTCAGAATAAAATCTCCTAATCCACTGCAGGAAAGCAAACCTCTCTTTCATTACCAAAGTTGCTCCCACAGTTGTAATCCTTTTACACAATATTTCCACAGTGATTTTTAATCTTACATGCAAAGCATGCTAACTTCTGTCAATACTACCCAGAATTTTATTGCTTACTTTCACACTTTCAATTTCTTACATGAAAAGGGCACAGCACAGAAAGGTGTGACACTGCAAGGACAATCATGAATCACCCTGCACCAAGTGGGGTGGGCCTGCAGCAGAAATGTGCTCCACAGTTTGTGTTGTTTCTCCCTCTCTTTTCTGCCCGATTCGGGCTGGAGGGAGCTGTGGGGTGAGAACATCCCCGTGCTGCTCTGTAGATACAGAGCCTCACCAGGGCAGATTTTTTTTCCAGAGGCTGGGAAGCTGAGCCAGTGTCTGTTTGTCAAACTGGCCTGTACACCCCCATGAAGTGCTAGAGCAGCCTCCTCCACCTAACTCAGTCTCATCCATGGAGTAAAGCAATGCTCCTTGTGGGTGAGTTTGGCCAACTGCAAGCTGAGAGTTGGCAGGGATCAATAGCAAATATTTTTGCCTGTTATGGACTGGATTCTATAAACACCAATACCATTTGCTCACCAAGACTGAGGACTCTTCAAACTGCAGCTTGCAACACCAACAGAAATAAATGTGTACATTTTTAAACTTGACCTCATAAACATGTGCAAGAGCTCAACATTTATCTCAATACATCATGAATACTGTAAAAATATTGTCCAAATTAATCTGTTGCTAATTCCAGAGAAAATCAAAAGCAGGACACTGAAGCCAGTGGAGATGTTATTCCTAATTATGTCTCTGAATCAGACGATCATTTGCTTACAGCTTCATTCTTTTGCACATTGATAATGCTGCATTGAAGATTTCAAGACACTAAAACAGAAAAAGGAAGGATAGCAGCTATGAGACTCCACATCCCTTAAAAAAGCAGGCCTCTGCATTCTGTAACAGAAGAACAAACTCAATTCAAAATAAAATGAACATATATACAATATATTTTAATGACATTTGAGGAATGCTAATCTATAGTAAACTATCAAGGACTGAGGTGTTGCTATTGAAAAAGTTGTTCTAAAATATAAAAAAAGTGTTTGGTTTTTTGGTTTTTTTTTTTAATACATCAGCATCATGCTGTATGTGCTATTCAGAACAGACTGTTTCCCTAACCATGGAAATGGTTACTATAATTGTACTCTTGAGTAAGAATGAGCCTCTGCAGGAGCTGACCCATGAAGGTCTGCAGAATACTTGAGGGCAGCAACAGTGTAAACTTATGTTGTTGTAAACATGGCCCTTAATCCATCAAAAGAAAAACATATGGATTACATCTTTATTTATTTCTACAACAAGTCAGAGTCATCATGACATCTTTAAATACTTTGAATATTAGCATGCTGACTTATGAACTAAAAAAGGCAAAACTTGACTCCATTAAAAAAAGAAAAAGCCTCTTTTTTTGGCTTATTGCTCAACAAAAAGCAGAGCTTTCTAAACACTGCATTAAAATTAATAAAGCTGTTTTGAAAAGTCCTGTATTTCAATATTATTACAGCTGCAATAATTAAGAATTTGGCTAAAACTCTGAGTCATGGAAATTCATCAATCTACATAGATTTCATTTACTAAAGCTTCTATATATATGCAAATTCTTTTAAAGTTTGTCTAATGGAAAAAAGACACTTGGTTAAACCATATGCATGAAGCACTAAACAAAGAGAAAAAAACCCTCAGTGTATGATACTGCCCATATTTTATCCAATAAATATACAATATGACTACTGAAGGTAAGGATAAAAAGAGATTTTAACACAGACACTTAAATATAAAGGAAAAATATATAACTGAACTAGCCATTTACCAAGAGTATAATTCTTTTTGAAATGTAATAGTGCATATCTGATGAGACCAGCTGCTGTTAATGTTAGCACTTTGCTTACTGTTCTAGACCAATTTAATCAGAGATGTTACAGGTCTACCCTGCCCCTGCCTGGGCCAAACTTCTTCTCCCTCTTTTGTACACCATGCTCATATTCCTGGGGCTGCACAGTGACTTTGTGCTAGGAACTGAAATGGATAAAACCCAAGCATATGAAAAAAAAAAAAAAAACACAAACAAGCAAACAAACATCCAAACAAACAAAAAAACCCCAACCACCAAATCCCCCCCACAATTTCACACTGTCTGTGCGGAACATCCCAGGGTGGGGCAGTGAGGTACTGTCAGTGTCAACACGGCTGGGAGACAATCCCATCTGGAACTCGGTGTCCAGAACTGTTCACTTCACTGTGAGAGAGATTTGGAGAAAGGAAGGGAATTCAGGGAAAAGCAAGGAATGTTGTAAGGTCAAGGGAAAGAGATTTACGAGGCAAGATTTAAAAGAGGTAACAGACTGGCCAAAGAATGACTAGGTAGGGGATATGAGGCATGGTAGCAGTCTATAAATATTTCAAGATATAAACACACAAATAAGACAAAAGAATTATCTAATGACATTCATGGAATATAACTAGGAGTTAGAAGATTAATGTAAAAAAAGGAAAAACGCAGCTTAAATATCAGAAAAACCTCCTGAAAGAAAGATGCCTTAAACTGGCTGAAGAAAGGAAATAATGTGTAGATCCTCTCTAGTGTTCAGCAAATTTTGCATCAAAGTGAAATAATGCACTAACAAGTGTAACATGGACAAAATGCTTGCATTTACATAGAGAAAAGAAACTAAAATACCTTTAGCCTCAATAAAGTAATCTTAAATTTATTCAATGTTAATTCACTTTAAAAACAAATAATCTTATTAATTTTCAATATTCAGGTGGCATTAACATTACATAACTAATATATATTGTAATACAATA
>VXBC01001330.1:1200316-1289517 GCA_013399945.1 Ploceus nigricollis | reverse complement strand
CCTTATTTATTCCAGCATATAAGAAAAAGATTATAGCATTATCTAACCTACTGTCCAAAATTGCAGCATAAGTTACAGCTCTTAAAATTCTTCTCTATTTTCCTCATTATGACCATTTAATTTAAACAAAACTGATATTTATATTGATATAAAATTACCTTTATAAAATTTCTGGTGTGTTTTGTTTACATAGAAAATGGATAATTTTTAAAAAAACCTTGGAAACTTCTGGTTCTCAGGTGTTATGTGTATTATTATAACAAGTAAAATCCATTCTCATTTACATTACTCTTTTACCAGTTTTAACAGAAAGTGTTGTTTAAATCCTGCTTTAAACCATAAAAAGTTCCAGTTTAGTAAAAACTCTAATCTTATCTAGCTAGGACATTTAGGACAGATAATNATAATTTTTTAAAAAACCTTGGAAACTTCTGGTTCTCAGGTGTTATGTGTATTATTATAACAAGTAAAATCCATTCTCATTTACATTACTCTTTTACCAGTTTTAACAGAAAGTGTTGTTTAAATCCTGCTTTAAACCATAAAAAGTTCCAGTTTAGTAAAAACTCTAATCTTATCTAGCTAGGACATTTAGGACAGATAATCTAGCTTATCTGTCCTAAAATAATGGTATTTAAGATCTAAATATTTCTGTTTCTTGACTAAGAACACCAGAAAAAAATCCACCATTCCCTTAAATTCATTTTTAAGTTTTCTGGTCTAATTTCATATACTTCTATTAAGGTTTTGATTCATTATCAAATGAAAAGATTGTTAGTTAAAACCCATGATAACAATTAACAGTGAGTCAACATGATAGGAGATATGAAAATTTGCAAATGTCAGCAGTAGCACTACAGAAAGCTACTACATTCTGCAATTTCATCCTTGAGACTAAGATATAATTTATCTTTCTCTGCATGTCTGGCTACTCAAAACCAAGTTGATAAAAGTGCTTGTCTTAGCTAATTAATGAAGGATGGGTGCGTGCGTATGTAGCTACGAGGAAAAAACTAGAAAGAGCTGAGAAATTTCTGAAAATATTTGCCTGTGTGCTTTCTTAGGGCGCAGTCCAACCCAAAGGAGGCTCTGTGGCTGCTGGCCACGGGAAGCTCAGTGAAGTTCCTGTGTGAGGAATTCCGAGCAAAGCCAGCTCTGCTCTCAGCTGAAACCTGCCCGGCTGCGGAGCTGCCTCCATTGGGGTGTCCCAGGGGAATTCCTTCAGCCAGCTGCATAACGAGAGCCAGAGCTCTGACAGAGACAACTCTAACGCGAGCTGAAAAAAGTCACCAGGTTCTTTAGAAAGGTCACATGTTGTTTTATTTGTTGCTCGGGTTCTGATGGTTTTGCTGGGAATCCTTTTATGCAGCTTGAAATTTATTTTTAACATATCTGTGTGAAATATGTGGAGGAGCTGTGGTTTTCCAACTTGGTCGCTACAAGAGAAAAACTGATCTCAGAAGAAAGTTCAAAAAAGCTGCTCTCAGGAGAAAGTCTGAGAAGCTACAGAATCATCTCAGAAGAAATGTAGTGCAGTCTCATGTCTGCACAGCATATGTGCACACATGTACACAAATGTGTGACAAAGGGATCAGAGATTATACTTAAAATGTTATTAAGTGCTGTCATATGCATGAATAGGATTTTGTGTTTTATGAAAGGTAACCAGTCATTTGGATGATGAGAATGATTTAATATAACAATGAATTCATTTGTATAATATCCTATTATTATATATACGAATGTCTCTTTTGTTCATGTAGCAAACATATTTTTGCTGAAATTATAAAAGTATAATTTAGCTTATAATGTAAATGTGGTATAACACTGCAGACATCACCAGAGCCACATTCACATATATTGCACATTTTTGTTCAAAGAAGAGCACTTAACACAAACCCTAATATTCTGTTACTAACCTTTAGAATTAATTGCCCTCCACAATTAATTAGAATTAATTGCCCTCCACAAGTGATTTGAAGTTGAAGTATAGCATGATACACATCTAAAATAAATATTTTAGCAGTTCTGTGATAATGACTTCAGTTAAAATGCAGTTAATAATTTGCCATACCCTCTGGCTTACAGTTTGATCTCCCATATGTTTCAGGTTGTCTCTCCTACAGGACAAAGCACATAACCCTTCCCCAGCCCCCTGACTGGAGGCCACAGCCTCAGTGAATCACTGTTTTCTACCACAGTAGATGTGCGAAATTCAGTTTATCAGTCTCATAAAATCTCTCATCAGCAGTCTTATATTTATATGTGGTGGGTGTTTGCTGTTGAAGAGATAAAAGGCACAGATACCTGAAATCCAAGAAGGATCAAAACAGAAGAGTCTATGAGAACTCTACTTAACACCAGGAACCTGTTACGTATACTGAAGACAAAAATTATGAACATAAATAACTTTCCCTTATAAAAACAATGTACTTATTTGCATCACCATTTCAATAATATTTCTCCTTTACTCTGCTTTTACCTTACTGAACTGAAATATTAGTACTTTATAGTCTCTTTCATTCCATAATTATTGCAGTTCAATTATGCTCTTGCATATGTCAGGTACACTGCAGTCTAATTTAATCTTCATTACACATTGCCATATTGCAATTATACATGCTATCAGAGTGTTAACACATATTTAAACCTGTTATTCCTTTGTCACTGATTTACAAAGAGGTACCTGAAAAGAAGCAGATGTCATAATTACGTGCTTATGCAGCTCATTTTATACTAAGTCTCAACGTAAATTGCAGATGAGCAAGGCATGTCCTGAAATTAATGTAGTGATAGTACACTAATGCTGTGATTCATTATGGTTTGTCAATGTGCTGCACTTCTGGAATGTGTGATAAAATTATATTAATACTGCACGGTAATGAGATTAATGAATTTGTACATGGGGAAGAATAATGGTTCCCTTTGTTAGACTATTGAAAAAATAACATATAGGTAATTAAAAAGAATTAGTCAAACTCCGTACAACCCCATTTATATAAAATTAATTTGTCTGGCTTCATTTCTAATAATTGATCACTCTCTGTAAATTATAAAGCAATCTTCAACCATATGAACTACTGCTGTAGGAGGAGAGTTTCCAGAGTATTATGAACCATCAAGGTGGTCCCTGTGGGTTCATATTAATTAAGGTTTAACAGTTTGGAAAATTGTAGCAATATTTTATGATTCATGTAATTAAACTCTGTAACAAAACATCACAACCGCTAGTTATATCTTGTGCCTATGATTTATATCTTGCCCTTATTACAAAGGAAGCAGAAGTAATGAAATATTCTTAAACACACAGACAATCAAAGGAAAAATGTACTGGTTGTTTTTAGTGTTGCTAACTAATCACATTAGCATTTCATTGCTTCTACTTCAGGCACTAATGGCCACCATCAGACAGTGCAAATTAGATTAATTTAATATTCAACATCATAAGCTTTTTCAATAGAGTCTTGATTCTGATCTCTGAGTCGTTTTTCTCCTCTGTAATTCCACTTATTTCAATTGAATTTTCTCCTCTTTTCTGTACCAACAGTGCAGAATCTAACCCCTTCCTTCTTTGGTTCTCTGATACAGTTAATACTAGCTAGCAAAAGCTACTTCTGTAAATTTGAAGTCACAGATCTAAACAAAACAGAACTGCAGTCTAATGTGACTGATGCTGAATTTCAGACACTGTACAAAATTGAAAGACTCTATTAGAAAATGGGTTCTCTAGTGGAAAATATTCTTGCATAATCTGTCATATTTAATCATTTAGGCAATTGATGCTCTTGAGGTATTGCTCTTCTTTGTTTGTTGCTGAAGCTTCTCACTTTTAAATTTTTGTTACTAAATATTAGCACTCAAGAGGAACTTTTAAAGTGAAATTTTGTTGCCAAAACAAGGTGAAGAATTTTCAAGAAAGCTTTAATTTTGACTGATTTCTTGAATCGAAAAAGCATATTTTAAAAGCCATGCAAAATTGTTAGCACTCTCAGTACAAAAATCAACTCCTTTTTCATTTAATGATATCCTATTGTACACTGGTTCTTGGAGGCCCTAAAACTACAACATCTGTCCTGCTGTGTGTCACTTGTAATTGATGGCACATCCTGCTCAGTGTGGCTCTGAGATTGAAAGTAGATGGTGGATCAATCAAGCAGGGAGATGCCTAAATTCTAGAACTTGTCCATAATAAAGACAGTTCTAACAAATCAGATACCAGGTTTGAGACTAATACAAATACAGGGATCATGAATAAAAAAAAAATCCCACAGCTTTCAAGGATATACTTATTTCTATACTCAAATTTAAGGTAGGAAGCAAAAGTTTGTCTTTAAATAACTGTTTGGTTGTTGGGATATTTTTCCCAAATTCTAAAAATTTCCCCCAAAAAAGCTTTTACCTTTTACTTTTTGGGCTGAGGGGTATGTCACAGCTCTCTCAGCTTGTGAGCTGGGCTTGTGTAGAGAGTGCACACGGCTTGCATTGTGTGTGATGTACCCTGATGTGCTTTGTGGATTAATAGGATTCTTCTGCTTCTACAACAATACAAAACTTGGTTTTCTGGTAGAAATAGTATCTGTTCTCAATGATCTTTGTTCTCAGATATCACAGTAATGGGCATCAAATAAGAACCAGAGAAGAACACTGGTTAGTGCAAATGAGCAACAAATGTAAGGCTTGAAGTGAGACCACAGAAGTTTGTCTAATTGACCTGCAGGCTTCAAGCTCAACTCTGATTGTAAAAGGGCATAATGCACCAAGCAGTCTTTGAGGTTCTCTGGATGAAAGAGGGCAGCCCATGTGTTAGGGACATTGGGTCCATTCTGTAAGGTGACAGAAATCCCACAATTCCTGTATGTGCATTTTGAACCAAAATGGGGAGGGGATCGACAGAAATGATGTCTCATTCTCTGCCATCTTTGCCAAAAGCCTGATTCCTGTCAGGAAAATCAAACTGATTGCCTCTCCAAACTTGTAAATTACTATCTGTAAAAGGTACAGCATTCTTATTCTATCTTTGAATTCCTCACCTTGCTATTTTTTCCTTCCTACTCTGTCACTGAAAAGTGAGTTTCCAGTTCAGGTGTAAGCACCCCTGAAGTCTGTTGTAGCCAAATAAATAGAAATATACACCATAATTACAGGGAGAAAAAAATTTCTCTCATCTGTTGGTATTCACATTCCAGCTTTAATTTTTGTGAGTTGATTGGTTTTCCCCTCTGTATTATTATGCTGTCTTTTTCCTGGAAGTAAAATTTAGCCTAGGGTTTATAGGTGCAATAGATAACAATTCTATCCTAATCTAGTTATGACAGATTTAATATTAATGGGACTAAGAGGAAAATCAGTTTCCTGACAAATGATGATAAAGTGAAATCGTTAAGTAATAATAAAAATCAACATGCCATATCACGTCACCAGTCATTCAAAAGTGACAAGCAGAAACAATCTGCTGAGACAACATCCAACCACAAGAATAATCACATTTATGATTTAATTCCCATTTAACATCAATCACATCAAATTAATAACCACTCTCAAAGAAAATTAAATCCTAAGTGTATTTTTCCTTTAAAGTGTTATGATCAGAGAAGAAAGTCCTAATTAAATCTTAAACCAACTACATGTTTTATACATGTGACACCTGTAACTTGGCCAGCATTGTGAATTGGCCCCATGTGGATTTTCATCATAAAAGAAACTGACAATCCCTTCTAGCAGCTGCCATAAGTTTGATTAACGTGTAGCATATCCTTTTGTGAAAGTTCTTGTAAAGATTTTCCATTACTTTAATGACTGTGAAGCCATTTTGATTTAGGAAAATACCAGGCTATGATGATTAGTGTTCAACATGCAACTCGGAGACAAAGCCAATGTTTATTCTGCTCTTCCTATGAGTAGAGTGTTTGTCAGCACCAGACATCCTGCTCATACCTTATTTCATCTTCCCAAATGACTTATTCAACTGCTAAGGGCAATATAAAAATAATTTTTCCAAGTTACTATTGTGGCTTAACCCCAGCTAGCCATTAAGTCCCACACAGGTGCTTGCTGCCTTAGAGCATTCTGTGATTAGGATACACAGGAATTCTGCACATACTAAACCAGAATTTAAACTTCATGCTACTCCCAAGCACTTTGAAGTCTGAGAGTGGCATATGAATGCAGCTGCTCATTTTCATCTGTAAAAGTGAGTCTGGACACCTCAGGACATAACTTGATACCCAAACTGTCTTTCAGTGGTGCAGCAGACTCTGCTGGAAGCAGCCATGTACAAACCAGTGCCAGGATTCTGTCTTTCCCCAGGTATTTGGCATGTCTCCTGTTTCCCAGCTAGCAGAGGGTTTGGTTATGTGACAGAAAAGCTCACCATCACTGTTTCAGATATTGTGCCTTATAGGGACAGGAGGCACTAATTTAAATATACAGAAATTGAAAGCATAGATGATAAGGAAAATATAAAAAAAAATGCATATTAAGTACTGAAGATGTTCTTGGTGATCATGCCAGCCCTTGTTATTTTTTTTAATTTCAAACAATGTTCCACCCATTTGAAGTTTCTAAGTGTAAAACACAGGCTGGTGCTCTTGTATTTCCTACATGCCTTGGCAAAATAGTTCTTTATTTGAAGATGAAATTGCAGATGCAAGACAACTCCTCCCCATGAAATTTTTTTTCCTTCCCATTCATGAAAGCAGAAACTTGGAAAAATAATGTATTTTGCAAAGAATTAATCAAGTGCAATATTTAGCATGTATTTTTCTGCATTCCTTTAATAAGGTTCAGCAAGGCAATATAGCTGGTTTGAGGGCCACAGACTCTGACCTAAGTCAAACAAAAGTCGGTCACAATAAACCAAATAACATACAACATATCCTTGAAACTAGTCTTTGCAAATCATAGTCCTATGAAGACAACCAATTCCTTCTTGCCTTTTAAATTATAACATAATAGAATCTTATAATATGCAAGTCTGTTATTAAAGATTCTGCTGAAATATTCAGGGCTAAGTCAAGACGTGAAGACACCTTTTTGATACAGAATATTGGCAAACAGTCTCTCCTATGTCTTACAGCAAGAAAAACAATCTTGCTGCACCTGTTGTGTTTATTATCAAATTCATGCTATAAAAGTGTTACCAGAACACAAATTGAAGTATTTTTATTTAAACCTCCCAGAGTGAGAGGTACATTTCCTCACATGATTAGGAGATCTCCAAGGCCTACTGTGGATATCTGGCATAAATTAGTTAATTCATTCTCACTGAAAAGTTTCCTGAAGTGTCAAGCCCAGATTAAAATGCACTTTGTCACTGAAGGTGAGCTTGTGAATCCCTCACTCACATGAGCAGTTCCAGTGTCTTCCCAGGCACTGGAGGGAAATGGCTGCACCAAGTCATCATCTATCCCTCTCAGACTTCTCAACAGCTACTCACAGCATGAAAACTACTCAGCACAAAAAAAAGAGTTTCACATTCTGGTCATAACCACAGTTGTATAACATATTTTTTTTCATTTGAACTAATGGCTAATAATTTGAAATAATAAGGTGTTTCTATGCATAGGTGGGATTCAAAAATACTGCATCTCTGCCATTGTGCATTTATTGTGCACACATATATGCACCTGCCTTCCCACATGTCTACACAGATTGAAACAGAATTAGGAAGAATTGGTGGAGATCCTGAGCTATGAGTTTTAAATCATCAGCCATACAGAAACAGAATGGTTTCTGGAACCATGTGAGTACACAGAATTGCTGTCTCATAGGAAAAGCTCAGGTCTCTCAAGTGAAATGTATTTATTCTGCATTCACAGCTCGGGCAGCAGCCCTCCTCCAGGTCCAGTGCAGCAGGTTAATTTGCTCTGCCAGTAGCTTTTTATGTAAGACACTTTGGTACAAGTTTTGCACCTTGCAAATTATTTTATCAGTTTGATCTATATTTGATCTATACATACATTTTGATCTATACATATATTTTGTCTAAACTAGATATGAATAAAAGGCATATGAATAACCATGCAAACAATGACGCTCCTTCTGCATCCTACAGGTTGTGTAACTACCAATAAAACCCACATTAATGAATCTCCTCCTTGTACCTTTCCACTTCTCAATTTTTCTCTTCTTTATTAACTAAAGTTCATTTTTTTTTAAGCTCAGCTTGCCTAGCCCTACTATGAGCTGGCAGCAAGGAGTGTTAACCAAAGTCTCAGAAGGGGTGGATCAGCACTTCCTCCCAGAGTTAAATGCAGGAAACCAGTCACATAAGCAGGAGGTTTGAGAGTATTAGCAGTGGTTTTAGAGGAAATTAATCTTGTTCCAAGGAGTAAATCTACATGGTGAAAGCTGGATCAAAATAAAGCACTGTACTAACAGTGCAAGCTGGACAACTTGTACTACCAGAGCAACTTCTCAGGACGGACTTGAGTTTCACAGAGATAAAAGCTTTAAGCCATCCATACTAAATAATCCATCACCTTTCTTGTCAGCTCCTTTCTCCTTTTATTCTATTCCTAAATACCAATGTTCTAATCTAAGATGCACACAGATATGGCACATTCTGTTTTATCAAAAATATGCTTGACCTGACAATATGTACTAAACACACCCAAAGTTCTGGACCACTTTGAGCTTACTGATCCTCTGGACTAACCAAGAAAATACTTTATAAAGATTCTTTAAATTTATTTTCTGAAGTGGTTTTGTTTATGTCTTGCTTTAAAGATTAAAACTTATTACAAGATTACTTTCATCAAAGACTGGAACTGTACAGATCACCTCATCAGATTTACATTAATGCTGTATAGGCAGGCATTTACAAATTTGCAAAAAATTGGCCAAAGAAGGGTAACTTAATGGGTAAAGTTAATAACTTGTCTGCTAAACAACTTTCACTAGATGTCCCTTTGCTCACTGTACACAAAAAGCTTTGGGGGTCACCTGCATTCTGCGAACAGCAGTTAAAGATTTATATTTAATTCCTGCAGGATGTCTGCCTCTGGCCGTTTTTTTTTCATCAAGTAAAACCTGACTTGGAGGCTGTTATCTGTGCCTTGGCCCATTGCATCTTGCTCCTACTTTTCCCCCTTTAGAAGGGTGTTTCTGACACTTGCCATATGCTCTGCTCTTACAGGGTAGCTGTGTCTGCAGCGAGCATCTGACAAAAGAGCTGGGCAGACTTTTCAATGAGTACTTGGTACTTAGGTGCTCAGCCTATAGTGACTGTTGGCAATTTCCCTGCCAAAATTATGCTTAAAACAGATAATGAAAAACGCTGGCCCAATTGAATGACCTTGCTTTAAAGACATGTGGAGACAAGACAAGCCGTAGTCAACTTTTAATCCTGCCTTTCATAAATAAATATAAAGAAAAATTATTGCAGAAAAATTTAGAAAATTATTCTTCTTTAAACACAAGTCTAATTACAAATGAACATCAGCTATAGGCTATCAACTGATGCTGTTTATTACATTGATTATAACAGGGAATCCCTAGGGTTAGTTGATGAAATAAAGATTTAATCTGAGGGTAAAGCACAACAACAAAAATGTAGCTAATTGTAAACAATAGTATTCCAAGTCCAGCTGAGTCCATCAATATGAAAACAGAAGTTAACCTCATCCTTCCACTACTGTAAACATATTAGATGCTATTTATTGTGATTACATGTGTGTGGCCTGTTACAGCCTAAATAGGAACATTTTCGTGACTGAAAGACATAAACATCAGATAACTAACATCATTATTCCCATTTGAAGGATATAAACCCTAAATATTAATTTTAATAGTAAGATTAGCAAATTGGGAAATCTGCAATCTGGGAAATCATAGCAATAATATCCATTGTTAATAAAATATTTGAGTTCCAAGAAGAGTAAAAGTACAGGTGGGAATCAGCAGGAGTTTATATGCTGTCCTGACACATGTCATATGTCATAAACAGATTTTATACAAAAAAGAAGACAGATTTTGCACCAAAGCAGAATGAGTCACAGTAACAGGAATTAAGTTAAAAGACATAAAAAACCCAAACAACAAAATGGACCCTATGGAAAACATTGCTTGTAACAAGAGAGAGGAGCAGGACCCTCAGCAGGGCTGTGGACAACATGCAGCCACCACAGGTAGGGAGGCCACATACTGTCACTGTCAGTGTCCAGCTGTGCCATGGGGGCTTGGACACTCACAGCATCTCCCTGTGGGGCCAGTCTGAGCTCAGCAGACCAAATTCACCCAAAAGCACCCCAAGTGAACACAGCCATGTCACCAGCACAGCCAGGCTGTCCCTGAAGGCAAAGCAGCTGCTTTGTAGAGCCAAAGTTATGAGCTTTCCTAGCCCCCTCTGTGCCGTGCCTAGAGCTCCTGGGCTGAGCTGGCTCTGGGACTGAGCTGGCTCCCCTCTTGGCTTAGCATCACACTGTCCCAGTAACTTCTGGCACCTAGTGCAGACCTGAGCAGGACTCCAGTTTCAGCCCCATGGGTGCACAGTTGGAATATTCTGCTGTTCAGATGTCACAGACACCCCTTACCAAATCTAAGAGAAAAGTAACTTTGGGGTTCTCTGCTCTGTGCCATACAAAACCTTTGCTATCTCAACACTTGGCACCCAAAAAGTTGCTGTGTTATTTTTGGAGTAGTGCCAAGTGGTAGTATCATGACGTTGCAAAGGACTGTGGTTAGAGAAGCCTTGGAAAAAGGCAAAACTCAGCTAACTGCCAGGGTACCCTTTACCCAAGCCCTTCAAAGGTGTTCCCAGAGACAACCCCTGACATGAAGCTATCGGAACTGGAAGTCTGTTCAAGAGGGGAAATCACGAAGGGACATTGTCTGATTTGCAATCTGAAACCAGGGCAGATTTACATTGCAGGACTAGAGGCTGAGTCTTGGCTACAGCTTCCCCATCTGAATCTATATTTTCACAAAGCCAGTCCTTTCATGTTTTGAAATTCATCTGGAAAAAAGTTGGATTCCTTTGACATTTTGCTCCACACTGCATTTTCCCATGCTGTTCCTCATTTCCAAGTAGTTCCTACTGCTATTATTTTAAACTTTTCTCAGTATTGCTTTTGCTCTAATATTTTAATACTGCATGTATTTAATATCAGCCATCCTTAAGGGACTTTTCTTTTCCTGCACTGTTTTTCTTGACATTGTTATCATTACTGTAAGCATTGCTTTGAATAATCAAATGGTGGCCTGTAGACACTGAAAGAAGAAAGGTCAGATACTGTATATGACATATGATTTGCACATCCTCGAAAGGGAAATGAGTCATCTGCATAATACAAACAATAACTTAGTTTCATATGACTGAGATGCTAAAGATAAGATATGTTTATAAATTAATAAACTTCCTGATTATAGTGACATATTATGGTGATTTTTTTTAAATAGGACTATTTTGTGTAGCAACCTTTCACTTAAAAATAATGCTGAACACCGAAATTCAATGTCCATGTGCTTCACAGCACAATGCATTTTTATTTTGTAGACCCTTCTTGAGCAGAAAAGCATCAGTGGCTTGTTGCTAATAGCTGAACCTCTCAGAAACACAAGGTTGCTTTTCAGTATGGAGCAGAGCACTCTGCTTCCAAGTATTACTGCAGGGATATCACAAGAGCTCAGCACTCCTATTTTGGCATGGGACCCATAAAAAATGACACTGTGTTTTGAAAGAGTTAATAAAAGAAGAGGAATAGAAATGAGCCTTATCAAACCAAGAAAAAGAATAGATTTTCTTTCATTTCCAGCTCTTCGCACATCATCCAATAATGTGAACAGATCCTCCAAGTAAATACCCTTCCAGCCAACCAGTTAATGAATTAAGAGCAGAAACCAATCTTCTCAGCTCTAAAGCAGTGACCAAATACTGTCATTGTCCATCTCCACCTATTAACACTGCTGGGAGACAGTGCAGAGGAGGGGCAGGACCTGCCCAGGGTGGGCAGAGTCTGAGAAGGCCAAGCTGGCAGGGCCAGTTCCCTGTCCCAGCCCCAGCTCGTGTGAGCACTGTGCTTGTTCTGCACAGCCCTGTCCCTGCACCATGGCTTGCTCACACAGGCCATGCCTTCCAGCAGATATCCCCAATCCAGCTGCTACAGAGGAGCTTCCAAATCAAGAAAAAATAAGAACATCACAGCTTCCCTTCCTGCTTTGCAATGCATTTGGTGATCACTTTGGCTCGCTTCCACACTGCACAGCAGTTGAGAGTATTTGATCTTTGGCTAGGATACCTCACAGCCTTCCCCAG
Organism: Ploceus nigricollis; assembly: GCA_013399945.1. Taxonomy (NCBI): domain Eukaryota; kingdom Metazoa; phylum Chordata; class Aves; order Passeriformes; family Ploceidae; genus Ploceus; species Ploceus nigricollis. The sequence goes on along the minus strand of VXBC01001330.1, from coordinate 1,277,264 downwards.
ATGAAAAGTTCAACTCAGCTAGGTGATTAGGAGTCCATTTTGAAAGCACAGCAGGATCAAGAGCTCAGATTAAAATCAGAAATATTCCAAACACCACAGCTCTGAGAAGGCTGAAGTTGAAATTAAACATTGGAGTCAGCACAATACAAGAAATTCACAACCGACTGGTGTATATCTTGCATAATAAAAGTTTAACCACATATGTTCTTAATATACAGGATAGAGACCCAAATATGACCTGGATAAATCCACTGTAATATGAACCAAAACCTTTGTTGCGTACCTTCAGCTTCATAATCTACACAGCTGAATCTTTGGAGTGCAGTGAGCTGAGCCTCAACAACAAATATCTCAATTTATCTGGCTAGTTGTTTACAAACAACTGATAATTATTTATGCTATCACTGCTGCTGTAATGTATTTTATCTGTTGCTGCATTTTTTTTTCATTTTGTATGGTCTTTCAGCTGTCATAAACCAGTACAACAATCTGTCAACATGAAATAATTAATAATTATTATGTGAGTGACTGATTTAGTCTGGAGAACATGAAAGGCCATGAAACCTGGAGTTTCCTGGTCTACATAGTGTGCACAAAGGAAATGAGCATAAGCAATCACTGTCAGCTGTTCTTGTAAGTAAGAATTGAATCATTTATCTGTCTGCATGTATACATTATCATCATCTCCCACTCTGAGGTAAGCCCTAATAGCACTTTATGGTTGTTACAAATATTTCATAAAACATACTACTCATTCCTTTTGAGAAGAATAGTCGATCATGTACATATTTAGCATAAAGTTGGAAGTTTAAACGTTTTATACTTTGGCTCTACAACACATTTAGGTTTTACACAGCTGAACACCAGATCTAATTCAAATAGATAATGCACAGTACAGTAATAATAATTTAAATGCTTCTTTTGTTCTCTACTTTTCTTTTGTTTTTTGCTTCCACTTGTTATTTTTTGTCCAGTATTAGCCACCTGCAAATATCTTCCACTGTTTTAGTACTTCAACTATTTTAGGTTTTTATTTTACATCAGAATGCTGAATTTATAGCATAAACTTCATTTTTATCTATGAAATAATTTAAATCAATCACATGAGAGTGTCTTGCTCTAAGTTTACAGAAAAACTACTTTTGATGTTAATGGAGACAGACCATACACTTAAGGCAGTCACAACTGAATGTTTCATTCCACCTCAGAAGAAATCTAAAAACCAAGGTAAAATCTGAAAGCTTTTTTGAGCAATCACATAATTCAGAATAAAATTTCTGATTTACTTTCTGTATGAGCAAGACAACACGCTAGTAGGCAGCAAAGTAGTGTAGAGAAATATTTACAGGCTGTCATTATTGTAACATGTAAGGCTGTATGAATAATAAATTGTTTTGAATAGAGGCTAAGCCACTTTCTGAAAAATTAAGACAATTTTCCTTTTCTCCTTGGGGAAATAAATTGCATTTAAATAGAAATAATTATAAATAAATAATAATTATATATTAAATACAATATAATGAAGCATAAAGATAGCTAAATGTGGTTCAATTATATATAAATACGTGCTTTTACATAGATTAAAGTTACACTTGCAAAGAAGTTCATTTTGATCAGGATTTTTTTATCTTGTGAAGCACAGGCCTTTTGTTCAAATGAAGTATCTTTGAGTGTGACCCATCTATGACAAGGTTTGTGTGATGTGGGAACCTGTAAAATTCCTGTAGGCTGGAAGACACAGGAGATCCTTTCCAAAACTGCATCCAGTGCTCCCAGTAACAGCATGGATGTCTCCTGGATCCCTGACAGTGCAGTGCCTGCAGGCTTCTGACTCACCCAAGCAGCCTCAACTCTGGGACCAGCACATGGGATGGGACAGTCTGAGAGCACAAGTGGGAGTGTCTGCAGGTAAAGCCCTCCAGAGCACCAAATTCAAATGGACTCTGGAGAAATTTCTCTTTCAGAGTGAAATCAGAATGTGGAAAAACCTCTCAATTCTTTCCCAAACTGATTCTTCCACAGCCTAGTGGTTTTGTTATACAGATACAGCTTGAAAGGGTAAAAATGTATGAAAAAGCCACACACAGTGCAAAAGGCAGGTGAAGGACACCTGACACCGAGCATTCCTTTACCCAGTCTCCCCTCCTGGCTGGCAGGAGGCACCCAGCACGTCCTGCCCCTGCTCCTCCCTGCTGGCACCGGCTGTGCCTCCAGGGCTGCTGGCACAGCCTGTCCTGGGAGCCCAGCTCTGCCCTGCTCCACCTCTGCACAGCCAGAGCTGCACACCAGGGCTGAGACAGAAGGGCTCTGAACCTTTTATCATGTTTCTCCCTTTCTCCATTCCTTGTACTATATTTGACTTTAAAAACTTTCTCTATCATTTAAAATTGAATTTATGGGTGTTTAATTGAGAAAAGTAACTTTAAACCCTTGACATCGCTGGGGAAGATGCAGAGCATACACCCAAGCAGGCTTAGTCTCAGACTGCTTTCTGGTACTTATTCCAATAGAATGCTAATAATTATGTTAAAAAGCTAATTTAAGAAATCCAATTTTTGGAAAATGGGTTTTCAAAGGGCACATTTAACAACTAGAGAAAGTTCGATCTGATTTCCCCATTAGAAGAGGAAGGAAAATCCAATTTTAATCTATTTTTGTTCTCTTAAAAAGATGATATATAGAAGTTACTTTGAAAATCATCCTTTCAAAGCAGAACCTAGTATAAGCATGTGCTAACTTGCAAAGTGCAATTAAACTGTTCCGATAATTCTGCCTGAAAAAATTAGCAGCAGTATTGAGAAGGCAAGTTGTTTTCAAAATGTCCAGGGCAGAAATGCTTCTGTGTTAAGCTGGTATTGATTCTGAAACAATCTTACACATGATAAATGAGAGCACATTTAGGAGAGGATTCAGTCATAAGAGCTCACAAATCAATCAGCTTGTCAACAGGCAGACCAAATTCAATTTTTATTCTTAGTAAACTCTTATTTGGTGGTAGGCCATTGTTTACTTTGAAATTGCTTTACAAAAGAATGGGGGAGGAGGGGAAACATGGGAAACACAAGCTTTCATCAACATATTAGAAGCTGGTATTTCATTTAGGGCTGGGATAGGGAAAATATGATTGTCCCTTGGATAATGCAAATCTTTTATCTCCTTCTGGATGATCATAAACGTTTGCTCATGTAATGCCCTTTATCTACAGCAGCATCTTATAATAGTTCTTGTACAGTGAGACATGGCATTGCTAATTTGTGACACAGCACACTGCAATTGGCATGTCATATTCTAAAGAAATAACCTGATGTAGACAAGAGCTGCTGCATCTCTTGCCAAGTCATGCTATAATTCTGACAAGCAGTTTTCATTGTGTTCTGATAGCTCAAAATTAGAGTTGAAATGAAATGACATGACAAGAAAAAACATTAAAAAATCCCCATGAACCTGATCTCCAGAATTCCCAAACTTCTGGTCCTGAGAAATTCATCAACAGTAACCTGGTTGGAACTTGAAAGCTTAGTGGAACACCTCCCATTTAACATAATTCAGTTATACAACCTATTAGTGACTTTGCACTGATATCACTGCTTGATTTCTGAAATGTCAGTATTTCTGTCCAGAGAGCCCAGCCTGAGAGCTACCATGTGGCTGTGGAGGGATATCCTCTGTATGAGGCTGCTCAGGCACTTCCCCCTGCCAGCCTAAAGATGACTGATTTTGCAGAAGAATGTAGCCTAAACAAAAAGCCCAAGTCAGTTGCTGGGCCTTACATGGAAAACTCCCTTAGCAGGAGTCCAAGCCAAGTGCTATTACACCAAAGCATCACAGAGAGCTGCACTGCAGGACCAAGCAGAGATATTCTGAGTCATGAGTGATGCAAACATCTTCTGAGATTTCTCTTTCAGGATTAACTTTTGGAGAGCAGAAATCAGGATAGGAACTATTCCTATTACTTTCTCCCTCTTCATTACAGTTAAAATGAGAAATTGGAGACAAAGGCTTAATGAACATAGAATTCACTGGTGTTTTCGACTCTACAAACAAGATTTTCTGCCATGATTCTTCTCCTCATCTCATTACCTCCTTTACCTTTAGATAATTATAAGAAGGTGACATCCTTCTATTTCCTCACCCTTTTGGTTGATAAAACTAGAAATCCACCAAGCCCATATATCTCTGGAAAGTACCTGCCTATTTGATTTTTTCATGTAGTCAATATTAATTATGTTCCTGAAAATAGTATTTCTGAAGATGCTTATGGAAGAGAACTTTGTGTGGATTTAGCACATATTGCCAAACAGATGCCACACAGAATTGAAATTTTTCCACAGTAAATTAACTGGTTTTGTCAGAGACACTCACCAGGACCACAAACCTTGTGGGATGGGTTTTAGTTTTTATTCAACAGGGAGCCAGCCTTGGGCAGAATCAGCTGAATTGCTTTGGTTCCTTAATCTCATTTGTTTCTGTTATTGTACTATAACCAAACAAAAGACTAAAATAAAACCCTAAATATGAACATCTCTAAATACTGCAGTCAGAAGTTTTAACAGCATGAATTTCATGGCTGAGCTTTTAAAGTTGCCTCATGCTGACCCAGAACTCCAACTCCAAACTCCAACTCAAAACCTAATAGTCTCCAAAATCCTAGCCACAACTGGAAACCTAAGGATAGTAATATATAGGCTTAAACACCTGTCTTGTATGGAAGACATCAAGACTGCAGAATACAGAGGATAACTCAGCCTGACCTCACTGCAGAAAGAGATGCACAAGGAAAAGCAATTTAGCAGATTTTGTATTTTAAGCTTGTGAGGGTCCCATATTTCAATCATTACCATGATGTCTAACATCTGAAGGTGAGTGAATCTTAAAAGACTCTTCTCATCAGCCTGGGAAAACATGTCTTACAGACACTTTCAAGATAACAAGTATGAGATGATTAAACATCTTCCAACAAGTTCAACTCCTCCTCCTTTCTCCTGTCTCTTAAAACAATCAAACTTACAGGAAACCCCTAACAAACAAAAGCATTTGGAGGAAATATTGTGTTCTGCTTCTTGTGGTGTAAAGGAAGAAGACAAGAGTATCTTGTTTCACTGTTGTGTTTTAATGAGAAAAACCACCCCCTTGCTTTTTATCCTTCAATTCAGAGCACATGAGAGGCATACTGGAACCCAATAATACTTCCTTGAATGACCAGTAAAAACCTGTTAGTTCCATTCATTTTGAAATAATAAAAATTACCAGAATCTCATGTCAACCTGAGCAATCTGTTAATGCAGGCACTGGTAAATGACACTACTTGAATAATAATTAATTCCTGCATGACTTGGAAGTTATGTATTCAACTAATATCAGACATGAAGGTATTTGTTAAGTTTTATTGGATTTTAAGCACAGGTAATTTGTTTTCATTTCCTTCTTTATCATAGATACTTTTCCCATTTTTACTATATAAAATCAGAGTATCATATTCTCTGTTGAAAGCAATATTAAATTACTTTTAGGAAACAAAGAATATTATATATGTTTTTTTCTGATCTGCTTTTAACCAGAATAAAGCTGCACATCTGGTATATTTTAGTTTTGGGATATGGAATATCTCTGTCTTTCCCAAACATTGTCTACTGTAAACCAAACTGAACAACTTTCGGAAGTGTTCCTTTTTCACTGAAATTTGAACTCTATGGAGAATGCTTGGCATATGGATTAAAAATGGATGTGAAAAACCAGTCGTGATTGGAACAAAGGGATTTTTTTTAGACCACAGGAATGGATATAAACTTGAAGGTGCAATCCATCCTAGCTTCAGTTATTAGGATATATAATTTAGAAATCAGGACTGGATCTAAGCCAAAGGTGATAAATGAAGACAGCATACTTATAAATGATGGCATTCAGGAAGGAGAAGTACATAGAGGTTTTTTTATGGATTCTAAGTGCATTTTTATACAGGAATCAAATTTACAGTGCCAGGATACATATTTCAAATGAAACTGAAGTTGTACTATTTATTTCTGCACTGAGTCAGAATTAGAGAAAAGCCTGGCAAAAGGGTGGTCCTTTCCATTGTGTTTCTGCACAAAAACCAAGAGTCTGTGTTTAAATGCAAGTAACGCAGGCTTAAGATTATGTTAATTCCTAGCCTGATGCTAACTGAACACCCTATGCTGTACAATTACAATATAACTCCCAGGATTTTATTACAGAGTAACAGAGCACTTCCTGAATAAAATTAATCAGTAAGAGTAGAATCCTTTCCCAAAGGACTAAATTCAAATCATCACTGTTCACTTTTATCTAAGTTCTGTGCTTGAAGAAAAGAAAGAAGCCTAGCCAGCTGTTCAGCTGCGTTTTTTTATCTGTAGGTCTCACTGACTGAAGGAGAATCTGACTACATAATAAAAAGATCAAAATATCAGATCTCTTTTTTTATGTACTTGAAATAAGAAAAAAACAAAAAAACATCTCCAGCCTACCCTGTGGAACTAGAAAGCCAAGGTAAAGCAGCACAGACACGGAAACAGCTTTGGTATTGAGAATCCAAAGTCCTATACAAGCACTGAATGAACCTCAAAACCCCAAGGTTAAACTGAATAGTTCATCTGCTCCCCCTGAAGCAATACTGAGAGGAATATAAACCGAGAAAAGCATTTTTCTTTCCTTCATGGATCCTTTTAAACTATGGCAGAAGCAATGGAGGTCAAGCATGGCCTCATTTTATGGATTGCTGTTCAACGATAGGCTCAACAAAGGGGAAAATATGCACAGATTAGAGTTGGAGAAAACAAGCCTTGAACTTCTATTGGACAGCATCTTCCCTTCCTCCTCATTCATTTTATGATGCATGCCTTCAATTGCAAACTACTATAAAAAGCTTCCTGAAATTCTTGGCACTGCCACAGATCTGATTCCACAGTGGCTTCCAGTGATTAACAGAATGCTAGAAAGTGCAAGACAAACAAAGATCAGGTGAATGGGGAAAAGAAATGAGAGTACCATAAAAAGTGCACATAAAGTACATTCCGCCAACAGAGCCAATGCTTATAAAAGGAGTGTAGGTTTTGAAAGTCAATCCCTCCCATTCTGAGCAGAAACCAGATGAATTTGTAAAGGTTGCATTTTCTGTGTCTATGAATATATTTTTAAAAAAATCAGAACTGTAGCTTAACAGGCAGAGAGAGAGCAACAAACACTAAAATTCATTTGTTTCACTGAAATCTCAGTCTGTATCTGAATTCTTTCATTGACCAATAGTAAATTTGATCATCTGCAAATAAATTATTAAAATGCTAACTATAAGGTTGTACATTATAAATCCTGACTATATTATAAGTTTTGTTCCTCCAAGCAGCTCCTTAAAATGCATATTTAACTAATTTATCCTACACTTTGTGCCCCTGTGGCCCTGGAAGGTGAAGCAACATCGCTCATAAGAAATATTAACATTGCCTGTTTATCAAGGCATCCATGAAATACAAAAGCAATAAAAGTGCTAGTGTGAACATTCATTTACTATTGAAATATCACAAAAATTATTCAGTGTCAGAAATCTAATTTTGTATGATATTTCTATATATTTTAGCAGTTAATTTTTTCAGTATTACTGAATTAATATGCTGTGAATACCCCTGTAGCTACAGTGGAAAAATGGACCAACACACTTATTTAGTACTGCTACCCAAATCCATTAGACAAATTTTCTTTACAGCAAAGCATTGATGAATGAAATGTCCCATGTTAATGTAAGAATAATCAATTTAGAATGCTTATGACAATTAACAAAGCTAGAGATAAGCCTTGAAAGCACCACGCTTTGTCAGCCCTGATTTGGATTAAACTTGTACTAATAGGATCATTTTTCTTCCAAAAGGTACTCTTTTTAGGCAGACCTATCAATTAATATGAATTATACATGTATAAAAGAACTTATGTCATTAATTAGACAAATTAATTTTTATGATTCAGTGAATGGACTAACACCAGATTATATGAGATATCATTCTCCCAATTTATATGTATTTGGAATAAATGAATAGTTTACATTTGCATGGTTATTACAGAATCAATCATTATTAATCAGTGACACCATATTGGACAGTTTAATATAATCTGTTTTAAATTTCTCACAGTGACCAGGTATAGTCAAGCTCATACTTTCAAAGACAAAGTTTTATCCCGACTCGCATGCTGCACTGGGAATAACACTACAGACATCCCAAGGAAATACAAGCACAGTGTGTTATGTGCTGTGTATTTCAGTATATTTGTGATGATAAAAAGAAGCAAATTAAATAAATATAATCTAACTCTTCTGGCATCAATTTTAGCTGTAGAATTGAAAACATTCAAAAATTTAGAAAGGCTTGTGTTAATGCTGGCCCACACTTTGATCCTGAAACACTGTTTTATTTCAGCCACTAGTAATTTACCACTCATTGCTTCCTTTTGCCTTTAAGCCTAATGCATATATGTTTCAAAGTGGACTGAAAACCTTTACAAAACAAAAAAGTATATTTGAAAAATCAGGCACTTGGAATCCCACACTCCAAAGGTGTCTAAATATTAAAAGTTCGAGTACCTACATGGCAGGTATAATTCTGCAAATATTAAGTTTAAAATCACTGCCTAATAGTATCTCCTACATGGAAAAGATAATACAGTGATTTCCATTCAGATGTGTTAGGAACTATTAAACACTTATTAAAGTTATTTTAAAACTTTGCTTGCTTTGCATTTAATGAAGTGAATGAAGGATGGAAAAACCTACACGCTTTATGCACATTCAATTCTTAAAAATTACTTCTTGCCACATACCACCTTTCATCCACTATTTATACATTGGCTCTAGCCAAATATAGGGGAAAAATTATTCCTTACTACCTTAGTTGGCTTTCAGAGAAATAGGATAGCAAACCCTCAGAGAGGAAAGTATTTAAATGACCAGCCTGCCTCTGATAAAGCTCTAGTCTTGGGGAACATGTCCTCTCGCTGAACTACAGGGAGACAGGAAAACCAGCAACTGCAGGCCCAGCCCCCAAAGACTAATAAACCCCCCCAGCCCTATCAGGGATAACTTTGCCCAAAGAAAACTAAGGGGTCACAGTCCAAGGAAAGAGCTGCTCCGTGTCATGTGACAAACCTCTTGTATTTCCAGCCTAAATTTATTCCTGGTCAGTTTATAGGAGCTCCGGGCTCCACATCCACAATGCTGGCTCTGTATCTCCCGTCAGTCCCTGTTTTGTCAGGCTCAACAAGCCAAATTCAGTTTGCCCAGTCCCACAAGAAAACTCCCTGCCCACCTACAAATGCCTGCAGCCCCCCCTGGACCTGTTCTGAGTCTCTCTTTGGTGATGGCTGAGCAGATCTGGATGCAGGATATTCTCAGATGCCACCAGTCCCTCCGAAATCCCATGAAAACCCACCCTGCCTGGATAGATCTGAGCACCCTTTTGGGTTTTTCCATAAGTTTGTGGCATTTCCAGTGTCTTAGGAACATGCCACTCTGTCTTTGCTCTATTTGAGGTTCTTGGTTTTGATTTATCCTTGGATTTTCTGATTTGAAATGAGAGGCTACGCAGGATCTACAGAGGAAAATACAAACTCACCTGGAACACTGAGATCTAAATTTCAAGTTTTCTATTGCTAATTTATTGTGTCACCTTAGCACACAGAAAGTTAAACCTAGTTTTAGAGACCATGCAAAAGCCTTATTAAAATCCTCATTAAATGATGTGCCTAGAGGAGGGTTAGTAACTTCTAATAAAAATTAGAATAGTAGGGTAGAAGAATGCTCAACTGCTGATAAGAAGGGCCAAACATCAAAGAATCACACAGCATAGCATTTTCACATGGAAGCAAATAATCATCTGGAACTGGGGAAAAAAGTATTTTTATATGTAGCTTATTCTCCACAATGCTTTTTGAATCAGTTAACCTATAATTAAGGGTTTTTTCCAAAGCTAGGAAACACACAGGAAAGTAAAGGAATTTCCATTAAGCAGCAAAACCATAAGAAAACACAATTTTATCTTTAGCAAACACTCGGTCAGTATACTACAATAGCTTTCTTATTGGATCAAACTTCAAACATAAAGATACATTCTAGTGTATGATTAATTATCATTAATAGACAGGCAGCATGGACAGGTCCAAGCAGATGTTGAAAACAAATAGGGATTCACAGAAGACCACAATGTGGTATAAAAATCTGAGTTTATTTGGTACAGCTGGCTGTATATAATGCCTTTTGGATTTATAAGACTATAGCATCTGGTCTTCCAATGTCTTGCTACAAAATTTCAGAAAGTCATGGGAATATTTTTTTGTCCCATTTTCATTTCTATTAGATGGAAAGAAACTTATATAGACAGAAAAAAAAGTGCATTGGAAAGAGAACTGCTAACAGAATGTATCAACAGAAATAAGCCCTTAAATTTTAATTTAAAACACTGAAAACTGAAATGTTAAGACTTTTCTTCTGCCCTAGTTTTAGCTGCACAAATATCTTTGTAAGAGTGTAAAAAGTAGAGTTATTTTATTTAATCTTTAACGGCAACAGATGATTTAAAAAATTAGATTTGCACTGAAAAAGCAGGTCATAATAAAAGACCCCCAATTTTTAATAGGAAAATGTAATGTCTTGTGATTTGAGTAGAATTTTTAATACTTATCTTCCCTTTATATACAAAGTCTGCAATCATCAGAAACCTACAATTCTATCTCCTCCTCTGCTCATATTCTTTAATTAGAAGTTAGAGGGACAATATTCATACACTTTTAGAAATAACTTGCTGCAGTATTGAGATTATTCTAGACACTGCTTTTCAGAAGGTGTTAGTAGCCAAAGCAGATCTGGGGAACACATGTAATGATCATTTTGCTCAAATATTCATTCACACTCCTGAGTTCTGTCAGCACACACTGAAAGCAGATGTGAACATGCACATCAGAAACTGAATTCTTGAAGAAGCAACAGAAGGTACACATCAATCCCTGATTGCAGGGAAAGGGAAAGCAAAGTTAGATACTAGTTGATTATTCTCAGGGCTTGATGAGATTGGGTTGTGCTTTGTCTTAGAATAAATGAGTTAGAATTAAAGAAATAAATCTGGGCAATGTGCATATCGCCGTGATGCACTGCAGAAGACAGCACAGGCATTTAGTAGCCATGGCCTTAGTCTCACATGATGAGCTCTTCTGAAGTCACCACAGGAAACACCCGCGTCAGGGCTGCCTTACTGCACCTCCAACAACTCACCCAAAACCCATAAAGCTGCCCAGGGTTTCAGCTGGGTTTTGGGTGAGTCTACAAAGAGACAACAGCTCACACAATTGACATTTTATTCCTGCATTATCTGAACATGTGGAGGCAGCCAATGTGAGCTTCATTGCCCAATGGTCCCTATTGAGCAGCAGAACTGCAAGATAACCTTTATTAATTTTCTTTCTGACCCCTAAAGATATTTTGTCTAGTTTTTACTCGGACATGGAAAATAAACAGTTATAATATGCTTAAACAAATATGATTAATTCTTGCTTTGACATTGTGAAAAAAACCCTGATTCTTGTGTCTTCTGTTGTGACCCCTCTAAATAATAATGCACCAATTTAGTAAGTTTTCATTAACTATTTACTTGTTCAGTAGCTCCAGAAAGTTGTTACTGTAATTCTCCAAAACTTGGCCATGGTTTCCTATTAAATCTCTGCTGCTGATAAACATTATTTTGTAGCTAGAATTCTGTAATCCAGCTAGACCTGGATTGATATGAGTATTTTCTTAAGAGGAACAGCTGGAAGGAAAACAGCTGGAAGCTTTCATTGCCATGTACATGCACTTTACATGCATTTGCCTAGGATCTCTCCAAGTCACCCTATATGAATCTTTCTCTACATGGGAGAACTTCATATCTTCAATCATTTGATATATTAATGCTCCAACCTTCCTAGCACTTGCCACTGGCATTATGATAGAGAGTGATTCTGTTTCCCATAGCACAGAACTTTGCCCATGGCTGAACACTTTTATTTTTGTCCTTCATATCATTTCTACAGCATGTGCTGGTGTGATGGATGTCTTCTTGGTCCCTTTGCCTCCTGAGTGCCTTTTAGCTTCCATCTGTGCTCAGAACTAATGGTTATTATTATTTTGTTCTTGTCTCCTGGACAGTTCTGCTGCCCTTGCTCTTTAGGAGAGGATCTCAAGGATTGCTTTATCGAGTTCTCAGGAGCTGAGTCTCATCTGCCTACCAGAATCCATTAGGCATTCTCTAGAGCTTTTCAACTTATAGCCAGACATCACTTTCCAGTTACAATGAATAAGTATTTTTCTCTCTTTATGCGCTCTGAGGAAAAAAAAAAAACCACAACAAAATCCAAATCAAACCAACAAACCTCTCTCTGGAGTTTTTGCAAGTTTATTTGCATGAAATTATTCTATTTCTCATAACTTCCTCTATCATCTATTCTGGCCAGTATTACAATAGAGGTCACTGAGTTCCTGCCACTTTCCACCAGTGAGAAAATGAAAGACAATGAAGGAAGGGGGATGTGTGGTTGTGTGCTGTTGTTTTGTTGTTTCTTTTTTAAACTAAGTATCACTTTACATAGAATTCTGCAGCTTTTACACACACAAAAAAGGTTTTCTAGAAAGGCAGCATTCAGTCCAACTCTATCTGGGCTGTTATACTTTCTTCTTGGGAAACTCATTAGACTGGCCATTTCTATTTTTTTTGTTCCTGCTGAAATAACAGAAAAATAAATATTTCTAAAACTAACTACCACTTGCTTTAGGAAAATGCTCACAAGGGTGTTGAGTGTACTGTGCAAAGGTTTTGCCACTTGCAGAAAGGAAATGCTGGGAATTTCTTCCAAACACACCTATTTTGTGAATTCTGCACCTCCCTGCAAATTCAGCCATGGCTGTGCTAATGAAAGTAGAAGAGAAAAGTAGAGGAGAGGGGAAAAGTGTCATGTAACTATCCTCCACAAACAGTTCAGATAAACATAGAAACACATGTTTGATTTTTGAAAAAAAAATCTACAGATTTGGTCATGTTTCAGATACAAAGACAACTGAAAGATGCAAACCCAGAGTAGCTACATTACAGATCTGTTTGTGATGCATCAAACCTTTGTATTAATTTCACATGAAGCATTCCAGATCTTTAGGTATTTGATATACCATGATATTTCATGTATATATGTATTTATGGGACTTGTGAGACTTTCAAGCTGAGACTATTTTTTGAGCATATTCTATTTCAAAATCTAGGGACATTGTCCAAAACTGGAATCTTTTTCCAAATGTATTAGATTAAATAAACAGCACCTTTACTGCAACTGCACATCCAAATCCCATACCACATGCCATATTCAAGATTACAAACCCATTTACACTTCCTCTACACATGCACACAAACAATCACCTTTAAAGATTTAAAGAAAGCTTCCAAGAATTGGGAATGAGCTCCTTGGAGTATTTACATGATTAAGAGTTTTGTCATTGCCTTTAGTAGAGCTAGATATCAAAATTTGGGCTCATTCATCTGAGAACAGAACTTTTCCCATTAGCAAATTTCTAACACTTACACGTCTCATCTGTTCTTAGGGGTGAGGCAAACCTGAAAGTGAGAGGACTAATCACATTAAATTAATCTAATTGAACATGCTCAGCACCCACTAGAGAACTAAAATTAATCTGCTGACATTTTTATTCTATAAATGCTTTAAGGATAATTGGGAGACTGAGTCACTAAAAGGTTTATTTTCAGTAAACTTAAGCACAGACTCTTACAAGAATTTACAGGAAAAATCCAGCTTTAAATAATGCCAAATGCTTTCTTACAAACTTCCACGCAATATTTGCTGATCAAATATATTCCCGATAAATAATGGATGAGTCACATAGGTTCTAACATGAAAGATATAAATATAAGTCAGTGTAAGATACTGCTATGTATTTTTCCTGTGTCTTTGCTCATAATACCTAAAGCCTGAAGTTATTATAAATGTGAAATCTTATTATCTGATATTGCAGATATTTTATATCTTTTTATGTTGACTCATACCTTTAAAGTATTTAAATTAATTTATATAAATCCATATAAATCTCCTGTTACTTTTGCTATTATGAATATTTTTAGTGCACATTTTTTCAGTGTATTTAATTGCTACAGTATAAAAACTATCAGAAAATACAGTATAATAAAACATTTTAAAATGCTCTTTTCATGGCCTAGTCAAATTATTGCTAATTGAAAGAAAACTAGCAAAACATGGTGTGCTGAACATTTTACCCCATTTTATACTTTAGTATAATCTAGTACAAGTAAAACTTTTAATGGTCCCCATCCTTTGACACTTTCAAGTGAATTTTACAAAGCAATCTATAAGCTTCATAAATAATGTCCATGTGGCTTTTAAGTAATTTATATAGTCTTTTCAATGGAAATAAGCAAGCCACTTAATCACTGAGCATGCATTTAGTTTATTTTAAGGGTTAGCCTTTTCATTATACAACAATTGCTAGGGCTTATAAAATAAAATACTAATCCCTTTATAATAAAAACATTAAGCTTTTAAATAAAAAACATATTTGAAGTACTTTTGATGAAGAATAATGACAAAACTAATTGTTTGCTATAAACATATAATATAATAAAATCCAAATCTCACAAATAAGAGTTGGGGCACTTGAAAGAGGCACCTTTGCCATTTCACCATTCATACATTTTGGTTAGAGTGTATTCTGGGGATAAGCATTTAGGATAACTTCATTCTTCTATCTTATGCAGAGCCCCCAGACAAAATGACCAGTTCCCTGAGGAATCACAGGTGGAGAGAGCAACCCAAACCTGTTGTCTAAACAAACTTCAGCAGCTTTTGGAAATTCTGGGCTTCACTTATCATTCACAAAGTGGGAACAGACTGCCATACCATTGCACTGGGTACCAGAATTGTTCTCCACTGGATTTTTTTCCTCACACTGGATTTCTTTAAACTCCTCAAAACTAAGATTCAACTCTCTTTGATACACAAGCTCATCAACAAATATTAAAGATACTATCTTTTATCAAGTAAATTAAGTTACTTTCATATAAAATTTACACCAAATCATAAGTTGCACTTTGCATTTCACTATCCTAACTTCCAACAACCTTTTATCTACAGAGATGACAAGTTGCTCCTTCATAATGTAAAAATACCAGTGTTATCTGTTTAAGGAAGGTACACTTCACTAAATACAAGGTTACTGCAGTCTTTTAAAGAAACAGATTGAAGAGGGAAATGACTTTCAACTCTCAAAAGGCATTTCCTTCTTTGCTCTTAAGGACAGTGGAAAAGTAAGGTAGAATGACTTAACCAGTTATGCTGTCTCTATACCCCTATGCATTCAGCAGCAGGAGAATCACAGATTTTGATCTACAAAATGCTGTATTTTGTTCCCATATTTAGATGAACAGTTGCCCAAAGCAACCTTCAAGTTTTTAAGTAATTTCATTTAGTGTCAAAATCTTATCTTGTCACCTTTCATGGTGAGACAAAGGTACTGAGCACCACATATGCTCCTGTGCTTAGCACAGAAAAAATTACTAAAAGGCATAAAAAATCCCAAACAACCAGGAACCCCAAACAACACATTACTTAGATTGATTTAATGACTTACTGGTAATCAGACAGCAGAATATTTAACAAAGATCCCTTTGAGAAATTCAAACTAGAACTGCACACATGAAAACCTAATAAATATCAGAGCTGGATAAAAAGTTAGATATGATCTTGTCCTTTAGAAATGTGTGTTTCAAAGCACAGAGGACTTTAACACTCACTAATTCCATCAAAAGTGCAGTACCATATAAAGGTTGATCAGCATGTGAAGAAGTGAATTAGAACTTGTGCCTGCATCACTACAACAAGTGGAAATGTGGTGGTGAAATGGCTCCACAGGTTTCTGGAACAGATGCTTCATTTTGTGCCTCCCTTACTTGGCATGAAGAAGATATCAAAGGCATGTGGAGTTGATCTCCAAAGGCACAAGTCTGGTGTATTATTTGGGGAGAAATATGATAAAGGAAGGCAGAAATCAATAACTTAGGGAAATAAATACTAAGGCTTTGTTTCTGTGATATCTAATTGCCCAAAGGAAAGGGCACCACCCTCACAGACAGATTACCCTGAACAAGACACAGCTGGTCCTGCTCTCTCTCACTCAAACCCTTCTACTGCGCTGAGCACAAACACATTGAATGGTGGTCAGATCATCCTTTTTTTTCAAGGCAGTACCAGAAAGAGGTAATTTGCTGAAAATCCCCTTTCATTAAAGCATTCTGCAACATTACTGCATTGAGTAAGAAAAGTAATTTGTAGTCATGCTGGAAACGTGATCTACTGCCCTTTCCTTCCATGAGCACACACCACTGAGGGATGTTGGTGCTATCTGCTCTATTCCCTTCTCTGCGTGCTGCTGAAAGTGTGTCTTTATCCATTGTGAGGATGTATTTTTTTTCTCTTTCACAATTAAAGTGGGATTTTCACACTTGCACTTTACAGCATTGGGTTTAGTCAAGTTGTTTATTTTAGTAAAGATGTCTTTCTGCTTGCTTTATTCCCTGAATACTGAGAATGGTATTTTACAGCTTCTCTGTGTACCGTCTTAGGAAATTAGAGATTTGTTACACCATGAATCTGAGACCAGTAAAAAGGCACAAAAAGTTCACTGTTTCTCAATTAAAATGAGTTTGTTTCAAGTCAATATTTCCCCAGTTGCAGATTTACTGTATGCTACCTGCTAGTATTTACATAATATACAGTAATTGCTAAGAGACATGTTGAAAATATACCATTAGTATTATTTACTCCAGGAATCCAAGTGTAGAAACCAAAACATATCATGAATTTTTAATATTTTTCATAAAACAATGACCTTCTTTTTGCTTCAGTTTCAAATATGGCAAAGAGAAGGCCATCAACCTTAAATATTTCTTGTATACAGTAAGAGCCTGCTCCAGCAGTCTTTGCAAAAGTAAAAGTCCCATTGACTTATGTTAAATGTAGCACTTTTCTTACAAGAGAACTGCAAATTCAAGCACTAATTAGGTCCCTGGACAGAGTCTCAAAAGCACTGGTAAGTGAACCTAGGAAGCACTGATACTATGCAATCCAAACACTATAAATATGGCAGTAACAAAGCTGAATACAGCAAACTTCACAGCCCCATCCTGCAAATCCATATTAATATAAATGGCCTTACTTATACTCTGTTATAAATAAGGGAACAGTTAAAGAGATTTCTTTATTCTGAAGAAACTTAGTCTTTTCAGTTTCCCTAAATTTAACATATGGATGTATTCTTCTCAATTTAATTTTAAAAGGATTGAAAATAGCTTTTTTTCAAAATATATTTCATTTACGTGTAGCAGTCTGCCATTTTCCACAGAAAAATATACCTACATACACTGCCATATTTTTATTTTCTCCCTACAAGCTGGATATTTTGCTAGCTTTTTGTTCATTTTTTTGTATTTAGTGTTTGATAATACAATAATTAATATAGCTGTATTTTAATCCTATCAAATTAGATATGACACATTTATAAATATTATTTCTTATACCATTTCTGCTCACTTGCAGAACCAAAACAACAACAAATAAACCAAACCACACAAATAAAATGCTACTTCCATATAAGAATTCTAGGCAGCATTTTATACTCATTTCTTAACCCAAAAGGTTACAAAAATAATCAGAAATCTAAACTGCATTAAGATATCACCTGCTCTTCTTATGAGGAGGACCAAAAGGCACTATCACACACCAGGCCCCCAAAAAGGATTGAGGGATTGAATATTTTCTACTGTTCACTTGTGTAGTGGGCTACACAGATACAGAAAAAGTATTTTGTCTTACATACAAATGAAATAGCTCTTCAGCACACTATTCATGTTTACTTGCCTAATCAACATTACATGAAAAAGGATTTAATCTGACAATATTTGTTTAAATCTGAAAAATGGAAGATGCTGCTTTCCAGAGTGTTGATACAAGACGTCATAAAATGAGTTTCTAATAATTACAGTTGTCCCCAGTTCTTCAAAGGTAAAGAGAGTGCAAGAAAAAATATTTAGAGAATAATTCTCATCTTGTTAACTTATGCAAATAGGAGTGTACAGGCCTAGTTAAAAATATTTAGAATATGGTTAGCACCTTTTTGCCTATGTTAACTGTGTAGTATTTTAACATGTTGGAAGACTTATGATATGTTAATAAAATCCTGTTTGGCTTTTTTGTCAGCATTTCATAACTACTCCACATGACATGAATTTCTGAGTACCTCAGAAAAGGTGCAAGTTCTGCACCCAACAGAGGCTCTGCTTCACCACCAGTTACAAGTATTTAGCATTAACAAAGCACTTACTGTACTAACCACAATAAAAGTGTTCACAATGTTTGGGTAAAGTTGCTGCTTTTATCATATAGTTAACTTGCATATTTATGGTAATTGTACTGGAATGCTTTTAAATGGTGCAAACAAAAAAGGAAAAATCACACAGCCAGTTTCAAACACTGGGGTGGTGACACTTTGAGATGTGCTAAGTCAAATTATTTTATAAGATGACACAGTATACAGGACAGTATTTTTTTTTTCTTCTCTTTTTTCTTTTTTTTTTTAATGTGTAATTATCCTAGAAACTTACACATGTTGCTTTGAAGGAAAATACATTTTATCTTTTTTTCCTCAGTCTGAATAACAAACTGAAGATGTCATGAAAGCAGTCCAATCACTACCCGTGGTACAAAGGCATTATTGTGTTTTAGTGGTAGAAACACATGAAGGCATATGGAGAAATTATTATTTTTCTTTTACCCAGACAGATGACTTCTGTCATTCAGTTTCAGTGTACAAATGGAGCACCACCCATTTCCAGCCTTCCTGTAAAACATCAGCTTCCAGATGATACAGTAGCTGGTCCTATTATCATTGTCAATAGTTCCATTTGGCAGTAGACAGATAATTCTTTTCATGTGCTAATGCTTAATCAGACAAGTCTATTTACTAATGTATCAGAATGCATTAGAAATATAGGTAATGAGGGACAGAATATCAATTTATTTATAAATGAACTGCACTCACATTGGATACGTATTGACTCAAGTCAATGAATAAGGTAGAAAATGTAATATACATGTAAACCGTTACAATGAATTAAAAGAGAATTTTAAAATGTCTTGAAACATTATTCTATTGACTCCTCTGCAAGCCAAAAGGGATGTCACATTTGGTTTCCCAACAGACACCACAAAACGCCCCTCACACCCCCAGTACCTGTAGCTGTACTTCTCAGCAAATGTTCCAATTCCACAGTACAAATAGTGCATTTGCATTTCAGAACTCTAAGCCCCAGCACCAGGTTTTTGGAGGCAGATATAAATAAATATATGTATGTAATGTATATGTAAATATATGAATATCATCAATATTAAGGATAATAAAATGAGACACATGCTCCAGCAGAATGTCCTGTCCTGTAGCAAACTGACAATGCTTTGAGAGAATATCTTCAGAATGACAAAATCTGATTTTCCTAGATATTTTTAGCAGATGTAGGATTGTCTACAAAATAGACATCTCATTCCAATACTTAGCCAACAAATACCAGCCTGGAGCAGCTGACCAGAAGTTTTGTGTAACTGAAGCCTTTTTCTGGACAGGTTTCAACACAGAGCACACTCACATTCCCTTGTCTGTATTCTAGCAGAATTACACTGGTATTGGAAACTCCTATCTGCTAACTGCCAGTCAAAGAAAACAAATTTTATTTACTCTGATTATTCTGTAGTCACTCACTATTTACACCAACTTATCATATTTCCCAGAGGACAAGTTAAACAGGTATATTTTGAGGTCTGGCACAGTTAGCACACAATACTACTCATTCTTAGCTCAACACAAAATATTTCTGGTTAATTTACTGCATCTATTACTACTACTTTCCTTTTGCTCATAAATGTTGTGTCTCTCAATGCTGATATTTCTCAGTGAGAACAGAGAGGCACTGGAAAGTGGGGAGGACTCCAACATGAGACCAATTTAAAATGTACCAATTTAGTATCTTTAGGCACAGAAACATATCTTTGGAATACAAAAGAAAGAAAAGCAAAAAAAAATCTTATGAATTGCAACATTTAAAAAAAATCAAACTCATTTCATCACCACTCCAAAGTGGAATAAAGCTAGAAACTTTCACTGAACCTTCACATAAAAATCTTTTAAAATTTTCAGTGTATAGACAAATTAAGAAAACTTAGTTTGAGTTTCTGTGCAACCAGGTACACAGGGGTAGGGGTTTAAGAGCCTGGCTGAGCTACAGTGCCCTGGTGACTGACAGCGTGAGAATTTTTCCAGTTGGGACCAAAGTAAACCATGCCCCTGAAGTGTGTTCCCAGGAGGTATTCTGGAATAACTCCACACCATGGCTGGTATATTGGGTTAAACAGCCCAAATTAAACTTATAGAACCAATGCCTTTTTAGTTCTGTTTTTGTTGCAGAGCAGGTATAAAGATCTTTAATGCTTAGATCCACTTATAACACTACGAAATATGCACTGTGGAATATCAGCATGGCAGACTGAATGTGAGTGGCCTGAGTATGTATGAAAATACAGACACAAGGATAATGAGAACACTGGTATATTACTAATCCTACATAACAGCTTTTTTCAGGCAGTTTCACACTTAAAATTGTCTTTTTATAAATGTATGTGGACCAAAAGCACAACTGAAACCAGAAGCCAAGTCTACTTGAAAGGATATTTGACATGATAGCACAGCAATTAGAGACAAGAGAATTAATGCCAGCTCTGTTCATGCACACAGATAAACATGAAAGCTGTTCAACTTTATTCCCAATAAATAATTTGCTGGATACTCTCAAGAGAGCTCTATAGAGGATAAGCTGACCTTTGTTAAAAATGTAACAATTTTCATAGTACTGCTTTAATCATGGGTAAAAATTTCAGAATTTGACAACCCTTCCTAGTCCCCTGATAAAAGCTCTCCTTCAAGAATGTCTAATGCTGCTTCTTACTTGGTGTTCAATAGAAACCAGTCTATAACACAATGCACTCCCTTATGTGATGTTTAGATATGAGATTGATCTCAGAGGACACCCTGGAGTTCTGAAAGTAGGATTATTGGATTTTGTGGCTTTCTCAGATGTCAGAGATCTTTAAACAGTGTCTTGCAAAGTTGCTACATCCCAACTGTCTGTGAACAGCTTATGAACTCATCAGAGAAGATAGTCTCCATGTTAATTAGACTTTAAGGGGGAGAAGCAGCTTCCCATCTCATCAAATTAAATACAAGGAATTTCACAGGCTACAAAATTATTTACTTGATCAGTAGACTTTTAAAAAGATAGGCTATTGACATGAGAGAGAATTCAAAGTTCAGAGCAACTGAAATACAAAAGTCACTATTAATGTAGTTAGCAGGGACTTCAAAACTGCCTTTCAGTTTCCCTCTTAGTCTGAAAATGCACTGGGCACTTGCTGAATAAAATAAAATTATTTATTAGCATCTTTAAATAACTGCATACAGCCTTTTTTAGATATGCAAGTTTGGATGGACAGGAAATGACAATATCTACACCACTCTTGTAATTTGCTGCATCAAACAGTTAAAAACCTGAATTCCTTGTATTTCTGTTTGTGTTTAAAAAAAACATTGTGGGAGACAGGATGGTAAACTTAATTGAAAATAAACTTTTTACTCGTCAAGCCAAGATAGGTAGACCAAGTTATTTCCATTGCATAGACGATGCAAGAATTTGACTTTTTGTTACATTCCAGTAAAACCATTCAGCACTGCCCAGGAAAAGGATTTACAGCTCTCTGCTCAGTTTATGATGAGCTAGGACCCTAAAAGCACTCAATGACTGTAGGAAGATCGTAATTCCAAGAGCTCCAGGAGCTGCTGAGTCACACATCTGGTACGACCCACCAGACCCAAGGAATGAGGATCCCACTGCGGGGCCATGGGGTCTGGTGTCCCTGGGGAGCCTGGCTCTCTCTGTGCCTGCTGGAAAGGTCTCCAAGTTGCCAGAAATTGAACTGTGACATCAAAGTTCCATCTTTATAGACTTAAACCCACTTCCCTGCTTCAAGACTGGCTCATCAGGAGCCAGTTCTGGCAAAAATCAAGGACCTGATTTCTGAGGTCAGAGCTTTCAAACTTGGGGAACTGGGAGCATTTGGGTTTAGGCACCTTCCTGCCAGTGAGGGTTGGCAGTGTGGAAAGCCCTGCAATAGCTTTTGCCTTAAAAGACTTATTTTTTTACTGAGGATTAATAAGGCAGTTTTGAAGCCTTTCTTAGGTACCTTTATACTACTTATAGCATAGAGAGAGAGCTGTTGTATAACATTCACATCGTCTGAAACTGCATTGTGGGTTTAGAGAGACAGAGACAGAATCTGCCTTCCAGAATCTACAAAATATCTTACAATTTATTACTTAGGCAGAACACCCATTCAAAGATTATCTGATCAATAAACTGAAGGAAGCATCTCACCAGAAGTTCTTAAAAATGTGGCAAATCCATTCCTTTGTTTTCAATGAGTCTTTAGCTAAGTTACAGACTCATGACTTGCCTTGTTCTTTATAAAGTGTAACAATATGCACATTCATTTATTGCCCCTCCCTGTCCAAAAGATATACAATTTCTGAGGGACAATCTTTCAAAACACCAACATTGCTGCTGAAAAATGAAATAGAATATACATAACTGTTAGTTATTTTACTACAGTAATGTAAATCCTTGTTCAAAGCTATTATAATAATTTCATAAAAGTAATTACCCACTGAGCTAGTAACTCTAGTTTTATGGACCACATATGTAAACTAGAAAACTAATGTTTTTCACATAGTTATCTGCTGTTCATAAAGATGCAAATTGAAAGCCTGCTTCATATACTGGTAGAAATAGAGATTTTTTTCAAATTAATGACTAAAAAATTTTCTCAGTGATTTCCCAAATATTTGCATTGATGGCTTAGTATGAGCTACATGCAGAATGTGAAACGTGTTTGACTTTTTAGCTGCTCATTTCTATTTTACAGTTTACTTTTATCCTTGCTCCACTGGAACAATGAAACATTTTAAAGTCAGTTTGCTACAAAGGTGTTGCAAGATGCTGGTTAGTTACAGCATTCAGACAGTTCATGGCAATACAAAGCTGTTCTGATCCCATCCCCAGTCCCAGAGGGAAGAACATAAATAGTGAGCTTTCATAGCAACAAAGCAGCAGAAAAAGATTGTTCAGTAATAACTGTGTAAATCTGGAACCTGAGATACTTTCAAGGAGTTTTGAGTCATTTTCATTTAAAATCAAAACTTCTCCATTACAGACATTTTATATGCTTTGGAAAAGCCTTGTAGGTTGGTGCTTTTATAACACATTTTCTTTAACAACTTCACATCCAAGTATCTCAGTCACCTGTGAATAACACACATTACTCTTCTGTGCAGGTCTGCATGGACAAGTGGCCAGATGCAGACAAGCAGAAAGTTACCAGAAACACATGGAATAAAATCCTGAGGATCATGAGTCTCATTTTACAAGAATTTTAAAACTGTTACAACAGTTATACTCGTGGATGCAGTTTGCTGCTGTAGCCTGGGCTTGCTGACCAATGGTGGAGGGACGGTCTGGCCTCTCCAAGGGCATACTCAGTAGCAGTGAGCTGATAAGAGGGAATTTCCTACATGTCCATGCCAAGGATAACTACATTGCCAGGGCAGGCAGGCTCAAGACAGATGCCAACATATCCTGTTACAAGCATAAATTCACTTTGATGAGGAAACAAGTAACTTCACTTGTATCTTGGGATTCTGCTGAGGGCTCGGTCTTTTCTTATCCAAAGACAATTCTTGTGTCCTTTGCATGATAAATCTCTTTGCAGGAAGAGCAACACTAACATTTTAACATGTGTAGAGAGGAACAAATGTGTTGCCAGTAAGAACTATGGTTTCACCTCTGGAAAAGTCAGCTTGTCAACATAATCCTCAAAAGGCAAATCCAGGGAGAGGAAGCCATAATATAATGAGAAAGGCACAAAACCACACAGCTGCAAGAAACAATGAAAAAAGGAAAGGACAGTCCTTGGAGGAGGGTCATTTGGAGGAGAATACAGGGAGCAAAGTCTTTTTTTTTGCTAGGCTGAAGGTAACAAAACTCCATCATTTCAGAGAGGGTGGAATGGCCTCCAGTCCGTCCTGCAGGGTAAGGCACAGGAGGGAGAGTCTGCAGTACAGTCTCCTCATTTAGCACTGCTGCTAATGCCAAATGCTCCCAAGTAAGGCAAAATAAGTAAAATATATGAAATTGCAAGAATCACAGAATAGAGCCCATATATATCAAGACAACCAATGTTTCCTTTCTGAAACTACCAAATCTCACCCATGACAGTCCACAAAGAGAAAGCACCTTTAAATTCCTCTATTATAACACGTAGTCATAATGCAGATAAATCTTTTTTTTCTCAGCTCCTCTTTGTTATTTTGTGATCAAGCTTTTATTTCTGGTCTTTCTAGAGGCTTTAGGAGGGTTTTTTTCCTGTTAATTTCTGTCTTGTGAAGTATTCTACTAGCCTTTACTGATCAGACAGCATTGGCAAGAGGCTATTAAAATGTACGTAATCAATTTTACAATTTTTTAGCACTTGCTAAAGGCTTTATTTAATCAGAGCACTAATGATATTGAAAATGCAAGGAGCAGTGATAGGAAGTATGAGAAAGGCAGAATGTTCAAAGTTTGGAGTGCATTTGCCTCGGAGCATCGCTGGGTTAACTGGCCAGCGCGATTGATGAATGCGCCAGGCTTCCAATTGCAGTCAGGGCAAAAGGAAAGTTGTTAAGTAGTGTTCATATGTCAGCTCCCATGGCCAGAATACCATACCACAAAACCAAAATGCAATTCAGCACGACTGGCAACCATCCATCAAACAGGTTGAAAATTGAATGAACTTACAACAAAATTATCCCTAGTCGAAAGGGAGCAGCATTCCTATGGGTTGTGGTAAGACACGTCAACAGAGCACTTCTCACAGCACATGGCAACTGGAGCCCTCAATTCCAGCTTCTACCACTCCCAGAGCTTTCATAAACACTTAACATTTCATAAAAGTTACAGTTTTACACGTGATTCCTAAACTACAAAAAAAACCCGTGCAGGGTGTGTTGCCCCTCCTGCTCTAAAATGCTTTATAAACACTGCCTAGAGCAGCTAACCCAGATGTACTCCCAACTTATTTCTTCAAAATTTAAAATCTGCTCTACCTGATGTTTGTGCTCCATTAAGGATTCAATCATAAACCAGGGAACTGGAATACTTTGTGCCTGGTGCTACACTGCTACACCTCATTTCTTCTCTATTTCACACTAAACAGAGATGTCTCTTAGAAGCTTTAGAAAAGGCATCAAAGAAAGTGAAGAAAAAATGTCAAGAACTTGTAAATAAACAGCTGGCTTGCAACATATGTATTTTCTTCTATATTTTTCAGGTGCCACAATCTACAATCCATATCTGCCAGCTTTGTAGCATGCAGCATAATTTAACTGTAATTGATAACGTAAGGGCAGATGGAGAGAAGTGTCAGCTCCTGCTCACATCCTCTGGGGATGCTACAGAAATCAAAGCAGATGGTCCAATTGCTTCTTATTTATGTGTTGCTGCTAGCTCCTCTGCTTGCAGGATAATGGATCATTATTGCCTGCTGTGCACAAACACCAATATGCTTTTAAATCTGGTTCTCAAACCTTATGAAAAAGCACTATATTTCATATTAATTTGTGAAGCTGCACTTAACAGGGTCCACTGATTTTAATTTATAACTTTCAAAAGAAAAAGGGTTAGCCATGGATGATTTTTTTATAAAATAAGTGACCAATTGAGATTTCTAGCAGAACATAGACTAGTTAACTGATCATGCATGCTCAGAGAGTACACAGCAGTTAATTATGATTTGAATGATACAATACCATGTAGTTTTATTTATTGACCAGTCTTTGGCAATAAAGGCAAATATCCTTAAAAAGATAACTTTGAATACGTATAAGATAAGATATAGTGCTGTCACTTTAATCCTTTGTTTACCCAAAACACTCATGAATTCTCTCACAGACACCAGTTAGGAGACCTGTTTCTCCAAGAAGCTCAGCCAGGCTACAGGACTTCCTGCACAGCCAGAACATTACAGCACTCTCCAGTGAGTACATCCATGGCTTTACCCTTGTCAGTACACATATCCCAGGGAAATTGTTGGTGTACCTTCTGGAACTCATTCTAGTGAGTTTCAGTGACATTAAGCCCTGATGTTTCACAGCATGGCCAACATTGGTTTGCTTTGGCTTCTACAACAAATGAAAAGGTTAAATCAGTGGTTTGTAAAGAGAGAACCCAGGCTCAGCTCACTCTGCTCAGCAGGTCCATGGGAGCCACCTTCACACATACTGATGTTGTACTTTCTCTTTTAGCTGAGACAATACATCACCAAAAACATTTTGCAAATACACCAAAACTTCAGCTAGTAATATGTAGTTTGTTTAGTTTTTAGAAGTCTGTCATGAAAGGGCAAACTATAGGGCAAACTATGAATTTCCTGTCACGAAATACACATATTAACATCTCCACTGTCTAAAGGTCTATAGAACACAGCAGCTATTTTTATAAATTCTGGAAAGCTGGCAGTCCTCTGAAAGGACAAGGTGTCAGTCAGTGCACCCAGTGAGTAAATCACTGAATGGATACAGTAAGGCTCCTTCCAAGTATGGGGCCTAAGAAGAAACAAATTAAGTTTAGGTTAATCCACCGCTTATCCTACCCTCAAGGTGAATCAGTGAATGATTAACAGAAGAAAATGTTCAGTGTTTTATGCAGTGTTCAATTAATCCATTCATCTGCTAAGGTGCTTAGATACTCAGAGGGCTGGAGTTGATATTGAACCCTTGTTTTATTTACTACTCTACCAGTTTAACCAGATGTTGTTGTGATTTGACTTCAAATATGAAGTTTTAAGTAAAAAGTATCATTTTTTGTCTGTCTAGAACCTAAACATTCTAGGCAGTAGTATTATCCAATGTCAGGGAGGAAATTGCTCCTATGTAGCAGATGTGCTGCCGCTGACTGATGGAAGCTTTGGATAAATTTAGAAATCACCTTTGTGATCAAGACAAGTTCAGGATACTAATTAGTCAAACTGAATTAGGTCTTGCATGCTAAAAGGCAACTTCAAACCAGTGGTGTCTGGCAAACATTGTGGGGCATTTCAGGGATCTTCTGAAACCACCAGAAACCAGTTTAAAATTGTTTGCATATACAACATATGTTTATTGTAAAGAGTCTCAGAACAATATGGCTCTGTCCCCTTGAAGACAGGAGAATTTTCACTGACTACAATGGGTGAGTTTTGCAATATTATTCAGAAGTCCCTGTGACTGTGGAGTTGAATGAATTTTCCCCCTGAAAAGGTTTATTATATCTCAGAATGCAATATGACTCCAAGTTAATACAAAATTACTTTTTGTTAATTATGAAAGAAAAACTTCAATTACTGTTAGTGAAGCTGTAGGAAAACCAACAACATAGCTCACTTCAGACAGGAGCACCAAATAGCCCAGAAGGAGATGGGAGGCCAAATTAGCAAGCCCCAAAAGACAGGTCCAACAGGAGCCCCCAGGCTGGGGCCAGCCCAGCTGTGCTGCACAGACACAGCATTAGCAGTGGAGGGCAGAGCCCAGGCTGCTCAGGGCAAAGCCCTCTGGGGTCCGAGGTGAGAGAGAGGAAGGTTGGACTGGAATCTAAGGTGAACCTACAGCAAAACATGGCTAAGTGGGCTTGGGGAATGCCTTCCCATGCTGCAGGACAGACCTCCTGCTGTCTCACATGGTCTTTGCATTAATGAGGAGAGTCTGACAGGCTCCAGCTGCATGATATACAAGAGCTTTTCATAATAGAAGAAAATTATAACTGTGCACATGCAAGTAATTCTTCAAAATTAATAGAACTAACAGTGTGTGTATAGTTGCTCATATGATTAAATTTTCAAGATATTTGGAACAATCATTTCATGGTGGCTAAATATAAAAACCTATTAAATTCTCTAAAACGGTTATTTTGAATACTTTAGAAATCAACAAAATGTTCCTCTTTATAACAAAGAAACATTTGTTTAATATGTTGAAGCAAATGGATTTTCTCTGTCAGTGATTAGACTCTTTCTTCAGTTTTTTCTGGTTAACACACATTTTGATTGTCAATCAAATCTTAAAACTCTGTACTTACTATCCAAACAGCCACCTAGAATTTCTTTCTCTAGTCACGTTCTTGCCATAAAATAAATTAATGACACACTCAATCATTCATTTAGCACATGAAGGAATGTTCCTTAATAATAGTTTTTGTATTAAACAGCTAAATTTGAAATATAATTGAACTCTATCTAATTATAATAGTCACATAGACTTATACAGTAGGTGTTATAATAATTTTTCATAACTGAGACTTTCTGTACCCTCACACTCATGCCAATAATTTGAGGTACATACAGCATTGCAGCCAGACGCCTGGTGAGAAAAAGAAGAAAAAACCTTTGAAGCTGTACCTAATTTTGAAAAGGAATCTCCTTTTTTCCCCTCAAATATCTGCTGATATCCGAGTCTGTCTATCTACACACCTGCAGTCCTGAAGTCTCACAGGCAAGAAGGAAAGTTTCTGTGTGGTGTCCTAGAGGTAGTAGAGCAAATTCTTTGATGGAGAGACATGATTGTGATTTTTATTTAATGGTCTATAAAATCTGTCTAACATAGCATAGCATGGCCACCAAACAACACAAAACACTTTGAAGGGCATTTCTGCTCTACAATTGCAGCAATTCAAAACATTTGATGCAATAGTTCCCTGGGGTGCAAGACCAGACTCACAGGCAGGGAACTGTGAGCTGAGCACCTGTGGGCCTGATGCTGACCCAGTGGACATGCAACCTGTCAGGATGAACCCTTCTGTTGCTGTGTAGCTGCATAATGGGATATTTTTCTTTTCTGGATAATCTTTTTCCAATCTTATTTCTCAATAGTTGATGCTGTGTTATTGATATGCTTTACTACATTTTGGATGACCTCCTACCATTTGGCTTCATAATGAATTCCAATAGGAGAAGATAATCTCCAGGTTCAACAAATTCTTTAAATCATCTGTGTATGAGGGAGGCAGAAAATAGCTCCATATTTACATTGCAGCTTGCACCAACTTCATTTTCTTTCTGTGTGGAATGAGTGGCTTGTGCGGTTCAATTCCACGAGAATTAATGCTCAATAGACAAATAACTTTAACAACTTTAAAAACTGGTTGAAATAACCATGGTTCTGCTGGTTTGGCAGCTAATGCATGGTCTGAGGTATTTTTTGTTTTGTTTTTCCTTCATTTACAGAGCTAGTGCTAAAGCTGTTAAACTTTAGGTCACCTAAATATCATTGGCAATTCATATACACTCTGGGAGTTTTTGTCCTCTGACACAAAATGCTACAGTTTAGCATTACTAAGCAGCTAACACCTACCAAAACAATATCTGACAAAGACTTTCTCCTTAATAAAAAGAGGGAAATAGAGTAGTATTTTAAAATTACTGCACCATGATTATTCATAAACACTTTTTTCATCCTGCAGAGCAGACATTAGTAGTTCTAGACTGATCAGACTATTTTTGTAAATCCCATACTTTTCCAGTTTCTTTCTTAGTTACTGTATAAAATGTTTTGAGAAGCTCAAGTTCAGCTTGTGCTAGAATTAACGCTGTGGTTCTGACTAACCATTACATTCTTGAATACGAGGCAGTTTGTGGCAGGCTGTAATTCTGGCAGCAATCAGCAGAGATTTTCTCATGACTTTTAAACAGGTAGGTGTGACATCAATTGATCTTTGCCTGTAGGAGAACTACAGAAAAAGTAACGACAGAGGCTCACAGTCAATCAAACCTATTCTAACGAGAGCTGCTTTGAAGGCACAAAGGTCTCTTCTAACACAAAACAACCTGCTCCCTGTTCTTAAAATAGGAGCTCCGCTTTAGACACCCAACATTCTCTGCCACCTACACACTGTGTCTGCAGTTGTGTCTTGCCAATGACAATGCAATGCTGAAATAAGCTGCACTCAGATCTCTGGATTCACAACACACAGGGAGTCAGGTGTTCTAAAAGGACTTGAAATGTGATTTGCCACCCACTCAGGCAATACAATGAAACCCAGGAAAAGTCCAGTAGACTGTAAGCTAAAATTTTAGGTGAAATAAATTATTTTACCATGCCTTTCTTCCCAACACCCATTTTGAAATAATTTCCAGAATCCTCATGAACTGTAAGAGTTATGAATGAGTGCCTTTTATCACATGAAAGGCAGAAACTGAATTTAACCTCTGATTCACACCACCATATCTATGGATTCTTTTCCTCCAGTAAGAATGTAAGTTTGTCCTCCTTCTAAAAGGGATCACCATCTAAAGGTCATAAGCATATGAGAAATGTACACTAAACCAGGTAAGCAGGAGAACCTGAGCCAACATAGATAAATTATAACATGTATGTCATGCTATAGTAAAACAGTTTTGTTATCTTCATAACCTGAAAATAGTTTCTTCCTCTTTCAATTACAGAAGAACAATCAGTTTCTTAATAGGTAAAAGCACTTTGAAGTTAAAGCTCAAGATAAACCATAGAGCAGATTTAGTGCAGTGAGTTTGATTGAATATATGCTTTAGTCTCTTTGAGAAAGCCAGCCCTGAAAATTATAACATGAAAGGAGACCAAAGTCTGTGCTTAGTCCATGCCTGGAACATTTTTAAAGCTAGCAGATTTGCTTTATTCTTTCACATATTTGTGTAAGTTTCCTGAAATGACTATTGCTAGTTATTACCATTGCTGGCTCTGGCAGTTTATTCTGAATGTTGACTATCATCCTCTGCATATGTGAAACAGTTAATTGTTAAATTATTTATCCATGATGTGTACTACCATAAACTCAGACTCTAGTGTTATTTGAAGTTTGAAATACAGCAAGTTTTAACAACTTATAAGATACAATACTCCCTTGGAGTCCAAGTCCTACAATAATTTGCCAACAACAATGTAATGTTAATTGATGACAATAAAGCATCAGGCTGTACAGAGGAGGTTTGGAAGAGCAGCTCCATAAGGGTTTGTTTCCAGGTCTACAAGAATAAGATGCTAAATCTACATTCAGCAATTAAATAAACAGCTTGAGTTTACAAAGTCCTCCTCATCCTCATTGATTCAATCTGATTGTAGGAAGGGAGAAGAGTCAGACACAACTTAGGAGCAGCATTTATGTACTGATTCTCCTGAGGCACAGGGAGAGGTGGCCAATGCCAGTAACTGTGTCTGGCTTTATAGGATATAAAGAAGTCTATGAAACTCATAACTAGACAGGTCACTGTGGCTTTGCATGAAATTGTGCCTTAAAGAGATCTGAAAAGTGATGCTGAGACTGCTCTGTGAGGCTCTCCTGGGGATGTATTTTTCTCAAGAGAGATGTAGTGGGTTAATCTACTCAGAAATCTATGCACAAAGGTGGGAGGCAAGAAGAATGCCAAGTTTCTATCCTCTAAACATTGTTATAAAATAAAACTTCCTTTTTTAGGTGATCTGGTTTTAGGTGAAATTGAAACCTTGAAAGGAAAACTATTAAGTCAGCTGTAGGTAGATCACAAATAGCTTCTTACCCCAGTATCGGTCTGAGCTCCAGAACTCATTGCATTTGTTCATGCAATAATAAATATATTTCAACTGAGTTGCCCACTTCTGGTCTCCCATAAATAGGTCCATTGAATTCACAAAAATCAACAGCAATCAAGCATGTAAATGACAAAAGGATTGAGACTTTATTTCAGTCTTCTCAAAATAAAATCAAAACTTCAGTGGTCTCATGTTTAGTTCCCTTTTAAAAAGAAAGTCCTTTAAAAAGAAATCCTATAATTCTTCTGCAAAATTCTCGAGTATAATAGTACATGTATATCTGGCTAATGCCTAGACTTTGAACATGTACATTACTTAGACTAATTAGGTGACTTTATGAAAGAATTCTTTGTTTTGCACATTGGATAATACGATTCTGAGCTGTATTTACTCTTGTTACCACTGGGTTGGATGAGTGACGTACTTCTTGCAGCTGTAAAAGGTTTTCTTTATACCAGTTTTGCAACGAATTTACAGTGAATGCTGAAATCTGTTATTACTTCTGTATTTATGATAGGCTGAATAATAAACTTACTTATTTCATTTAATGGAAGCCTTTCCCTACCTGTGATTTTATTCAAAATGTTTTATTTGCAACTTGAAAGGACATCCCTGCATGTCAGAGAGGTGTATCTAAAGATAGTGTTATCACAGTGTGTCATACAGTTCTCTGGTACAGCTTGCTAAAGATGATGGCTGAGATTAAATACAGCCCACTTGGCAAAGGGCAGATGGCAAACAATTGCATTTGACCTTTGTCAAAGAATGCTCATTCACAACTGCCTTTCATCACGTCCTCCTACATCTTTCCTGGGGGACCAAAAAAAAGCACTGGCGTGTTCTGTGCGAGCGCGGCTGTGAACTGCTGCCCCGCGTGCTAACACCGTGTGAGCACCACTGTCAGTCCACGTCCTGACAGCTACTGTGCCCTGACAAAATCTGTAATAATAACCACATGCCACGCTTTCAACTTTTACCCAAACTCTGCTCCAGAGCCTTTTTAACATGATTTGTAGTAGCAGCACACAAGCGCTAATAAAGTACAACTTGGAAAAATGGCACTTCATTTAACTGCATAAGATTTATACCAATATTTTCTATTTGACTCAAAGTTGGACTCAGATCTGAGCAGTCAGCAAAGTGAACTGGGTGGTTAACTCCAAGATTGTGAGATTAGGTATTTCTTAGTTATTTCCAGCAACCAGCGAATAACTCTAAACCTCAGCACACAGTTCATGGTTGTCTGCTCTATCAACAAACATATATCAAACTAGAAATTCAAGTAACTGAAACAGCCTCTTAATATTTACCTATATCAATTATTTTTTCTTTATCAATTATTATTTTTATTGCCATAAGTAAATATACTGCAAACACTGCTGGTTCATGAGGATGCAAATATCAGTGTCTCAGGTAACAGCACATGAATAGTACAAGTCTGTTAAAAGCACCCATGGCTATATTGTAATTTAAATCACTGCTTTTTCCTTGGTTATGGTGAAGTAGAGGTAATTGCAATTATTTCCTCCTCTTAAGCACCCTTTATAAAGTTGAGTGAGCTTCGTTGGAATGTAAATATTTTGCCTCTGTTTTCAGTGTATCACTAGAGAAATATAATTTTGAAATGTATGAGGACCAAATCTGTAATGCAGAAACCACAATCACACACATTACACGAGAGACAAGGACAATTCTTGTTTCATTTCCCCCAAACCAGTATATGAAACAGTGGTGTTCTGATATCAAGAGAGATTTTGAGAGAAAATGCTTGAACGAAGAACTTTTTTTACATTAAATGAACAGTCCATGGGAATCATGTGTAATATATAAATACACAGGACACATGGGACAGCTCTATGTCGCCTAATCAGGAAAATTAAGTTGAAAGATCAGATAGCAGCCTTTCTGTGGCTTCTCTGTGGAAAAGCCACAGCCATTCTAACCTGTAGATGTGACACTGAACAGCCAATTCCCTAGATGCCTTCAGCAGCTTCAGGCCATGGAGTACACTGTGTTCCCAGTGAGGTGCTTCAGCCATCAGTTCACCTTTCCTCCTCCTGTCAGATGAGATTGGTAGATCACACCCACCCAAAAACTCTGTCCTACACACTTGAGAGTAGGTTCAGGTTACTGGGACATTTCTGCTGACTTCATCCACATAACCAGGTAAGGATCACCTCTCAGGACTAAATCCAAAGCACCACAGGGAGTTGTCTTTCTATTATCATGGATTCCAGCAACCAGAGACTGACAGCTGAGTAATTTGTGTGGAATTAATATCTTTCTCATCACGTCAAAGCCATTGCCAGTCTCATCTCAGACTCCCAAGTCTTTGTCTGTTATACAGAGTGTGCTTGGTAGCAGCTTGTTACCTCTCCCTGAACCCACTCCTTGTTTAGTCATTTCCAGGATTCGGCCTCATGGCTTTTTACTGACTCCAGGTAAACCACAGTTTGCCAATCTGGAATTTCTTCCCTTTCCTGCATGTTTTATAGCCCCACTTGTCCCATGAGCTAAATAAGAACTACTCTCAGATGAATGGACAGTGCCTATCCATGGCTACATGGAGAAAAGAGCAACCTCAACCATATAATGTTGGACTTGCAGAAATTATAAGCTTTTTAAATCTAATGCAAGAATGAATTGTCTCTATAATGTCACACAGAAGCAGAGCAGTCTGCCCAAAAGGTAGCACGTGTTTTACAGCCCGCTGAATTTCAAATGCCAGAGTTGCTGGGACTTCTCACATGCTAAAGTACTTGGCTGAACTGTGACAAGATGAAAGGAGGTGAAAGTAATGAGCAGCTTGAGGGTGTATATTTGTTTTAGTCAGAGAAGTTTTATCATTGACTTTAATGGTGCCAGGCCTGTGTACCCCAAATTAAAGTGAGTTAGGTATTTGCATACATTGTAGGCTAATAAGCCACTTTCCAAGTATAACTGTACACAAGAAGCATCTGCAGTACCACAGCACCACCAGAGTAATTGCTACATCTTTAGCAGATTATGATGGTTTCCTTTATCATTTTACATGTTTCTGCTCCAGAAGAGATCTGGATGCCTCACTTAAGTCTGATAAACTCAGTTTTAGGTATATTGTTTTTAGCTGTGACAACTGCTGAACTGACAACCAGTAAATTAAAGGCACAGGGGTGTTTTTTGGGTTTTTTTTTTCCTTTTTTTCCTTCTGGTTCATTCATTCATTCCTTTAATTTATTTATTTACACCTATTTTACAGCTTTGTTCAAATTTGTATCTGTGGCAAGTTTACAGCACACTGTGCTTAACACTGTAAAGCCAGACTGTTCTCTCATATGTACTAAAGCTTTCCACATTATGCATGTTGTGTTTTATTTCACTGTTTGGAGGACATTTTATGAAATCAGCAGCTAGACGGAAGGAAATCATTTGCATACTTGGCTCCATACACCTGGAATTCCTTAATTTTAGGGATTAACAAAATGAGTCTAATAAAAAGCATAGGGCC
Source organism: Ploceus nigricollis (assembly GCA_013399945.1). Classification (NCBI taxonomy): domain Eukaryota; kingdom Metazoa; phylum Chordata; class Aves; order Passeriformes; family Ploceidae; genus Ploceus; species Ploceus nigricollis. The sequence continues at coordinate 1,241,976 of VXBC01001330.1, read as the reverse complement.
TTGTTAATCAGCTCTGTAAACTCCCTTCATTAGCTGTTACTTGCTGCCAACATGAGTGCACATTTCAGGAAATTTACATTGTGCAGGTCAGTTATTACTATTTTATGAACTGATTTCTAATTTTATGTGACACAGTTTGTGTTTTTAGTGTTCCTCAAAGTTAAATAACATTTTTTTAAAAGTCTTGGATAGTGTATGCCCTTGTGCAGTCTCATTCATGACACTTTCCATACATTAGGTCCATAATAACATCAGTTTACTGAAACTGACAATACAATATAGTGTCAATAATATGAACAGATGCTTTGTATTGGAGTTGATGTGGAAAACTTTCCTTCAGACTATAAAGCATGGGTTATAAACACCTGTAGTTTTGTCACTCTTTGTTCATTTTTTAAAACCAAAGCAGGAAAAGATTTCTAAACTTATTATGAAATCCAGTAATCATAATCACTTTCTCTTACTAGATCCTGCTAGGGTAAGTACAGCTCAATTTTCATTGTAGTTACTACTTGTTCACACATTGAAGGCCTGATCTGGGTCTACTGAAACATTTGGAGACATTTTCCCAACAGATTTCAATTGGCTTCCACCAGATCCTTGATTTCAAGGAATATTTGGGAACCTGATATTTCCTTTTCTAATAAAACAATGAGAATCTTTAATATATCAGTGCTATGCTTGTAGTGAGGAAATTCCTCCTTTCTTCTCAATTCTTTCTATCTCAAAAATAAGATCTTTGGGGTTTTATCAGTTGAATTTGATGCCTACCCTTCAAGGTGGGAAATCTCCTGTTCCAGTCATGTAGCAGCCATGAAGCACAAGTTTTTAAATACATTAACTTCTTCCTGCCTGCTGGATTCTGTTTGGACTTTGAACAGACACTGTCCAGACATGCTGACTTCACAAATGTTTCTTGACTTCAAGTTAATGTCCTTCCTTTTAGAGCCAAGCAAGTTTAACCAGTGAGGGGAAACTGCCCCATCTCCACAGTGCAAGAAAGTGTCCCAAGGACTGGAGTGCCTTGGCCTGGGGGTCTGACACTTCACAAAGAAATGAATGGTGAAGGCTGAACTAAAGGAAAAGGTGATTTGTGACTGGGGTGTGCACATCTCCTGATCAACCTCCTGCCCTCTTACCAGTATTTTAGCATTTTATCACACCAAGCACACAAAAAGTAGCTGAAATAACTTTAAGTGGAACAGGCTTATCTGTGATTTCTAAATGTAGCTAGAATGCAAAAAAAGAAGAAAAAAGCCCAACCTTTAAATATTTAAAGGAGCAACAGTGGTAAGATTCTGATGGATATTCTGAGAGCAAGCCAAGAGACTAACTCCAAATAAATTATTCATTGTGAATTATTCCATTCACTCTCACATTGTTACCTAACTCACAGAGGTATCCTGGCAATTAATAGGTGCAAAAAAATGCAAGAGATGGGTCATATGATTAAAATACTAAATATTATTGTTATATTCAATTTTTTTTTCATGCATATGCAAACAAACCAGGCAGACAATTTTTCAGAAGTTGAGGTTCAGGGGATTTTCATACTAGTTTTGAGAGCTGTCAGAGTACATTCATAGACCTTTATCTTCTGGAAAAATAAGCATACTGTAGTGGATTTAAATTAAAGCAATGTGGCAGGTATACTGATAACAAGGTTCTCTCAGAGGCTGGCTCTGTCCTAGATGGCTCTATTACAGAAGAAGTTTGTTATCTTTTTCTCTTTCCCCCCACCTTTTGTGTAATTTTAGGGTTGTTTGGTGTATTTTAGGTAGTTCTCAAGAAGTGTTAGGGAAAAATATTGAAGAATTTCTGAAAATTTTTGGTAATGAAAGAAGAGGACAATGACAGAATTGAAATTGAAATGACAGAAAGAAGAGGACAATGCAGAAGCAACTTCAGTTATTTGAGTGTTTTTTCCCTTCTGGGATTAAACTTTTCTCAAAAAATGTAACTTGCTTTTTCTGCTTTTCAAGAGGATGGAATTTTTTTTCTAGAAACTAAAGAGTAGCTTTTGCAACTCTGTATTTAGTACTAAGAAATAATACCATGTCATCTTTCTCATGGCTGGAGCTTTGGCAAACTGACTTTGTTGACTTTTTGTATGTACTCACACAATTTAATTCCCAGATATTGAAAATCAGATAAAATTACTCAGCACTGGAGCAACCTAGATACATGGAAACACATACAGAAATCAGAAAATGTTGCCATCTCAGATAAAATGTAGTGGACTTTCAGAAACCAAAAAAATCCTAACTCTGTGAGTAAAATGCCTTGGTACCTGAACTAGAGTACACACTGCAGAGAAGAAACAGCTCTTAGAAATCCCTGGCAACTGAAGACACACTGTATAGTGGCTGACCCCATGAAACAGCTCCAAAACTAGTATCTAACTTTTTAAAAATGTAACTAAATTAATGGGTTTGAGCTACTCAGTGGGATGAATAAACTGCTTTATGTTGCCACAAAGCAGACTAGAAACTCTACATCGGGCCTGACCTTAAAAGCACAGTGGTTTTTAAAATGATGATAGTATCCACCCAGGGCTCACATAAGAAGCCCAAACTCTTCACCACATGTCCTTGTTTTAAGCTGAGGGATACATTAACAACCAGGAGAAATATATTCTCACTATTCTCCTTTAGAGTACTGTAGAGATCCAAATTCTCTAGAGGTCAACAGAGGACATAAAGAATGGACAGGCTGTTCTCAACAGTTTGTCACCTTAACTGGGAGCGTATCTAAACCCCCCTTCCCCTTCACAGAGACTGTGCTTACACACTATCCATTTTCTCAAATATTTCTTTACAAATGACAAGGGTTATACACAATTTTGGGAAAGGCTGGGACATTTTCAAAAGCGTCTTCAGACACTCCCCTACTCTGCACATCTATTAACCAGCCTTATAAAAAACACTTCATACACTTCTGGGTGCGTGTTTTATATCTTCACAAACCTACACTTCACCCTTAGCTTCCCTTGAAGACAAGTCCAACAATAAAGGATAAGTTAAAAAGTTGAGCAAGAAGGGAAGGAAGGCAGTTCCCAAGCTGCCAGTCCCAGCACAGGGGGTTGGCAGAAGCAGAGGGAGCACACAGCACACTGCTGCTCGTCAGCCTGCTGCTGCTGCAGCTTTGTCTGGTGTCATTGGGTTGCTGTCCAGCTACAGAAAAATGCTGCCTAAAGAAGAGCATATTGCCAATGCTGGCTGCCAACCTTAGAGCTAGTGATAATCCAAACAGCACAAAGTGCCCATTATCAGTTCCTTCTCTGAACAGCCCATTAAAAACAGCTGTGCAGATAAAAGAACTGGAGAACTTTGTAGCAGAAATTAAGCAGAGAGAGAATGTGGTGGTTGGAGCCAACCACAGCCATTTAATTTCTGTGAAAGAAGAGTGAAAAAAAAAAAGGAAAAAGAAAAAAAAGGATAAGACTCCAAGTTATGAATGGGAAAGGAAAGTTTTATGCCTGCCTAAAGCACTGAAAACCATTGTGGAAGAGGATTTCTGAAGACAGGAGGTCTTCATTAAGATTTAGGGGCTAATCCTAGAGAATCTCATTGCTCTGAACAGGCAACACAGATACCAACAGCTGAATGACAGCAGACAAATGCAGACACTACCACCTTCCCACACACACATTCCCACAGAGGCACCCATGCCCGGGATTCCCCAGAGGAAAAGCCTCTGCTCCGCTGCAGCAGAGTCACTGGGGAACAAACTAAAATCCTTTCTGCATCAGCAAAATGATTCACGGAAAATTACACAAAACTTTGGGTTCTCAGTTTATCAGGCTGTGCCTCCGAAGAAATGAGGAAATTTTGGCAGCTACGTGCTTGGAGCCCCTGGATCATTTTATGTCTCAGCCCAGCCATAAACAGACGCAGTTTGCTCTGCGCGAGCCTCAGTTCTGCAGACAATAGAGCTCCCCCTCCTCTGTTCCTGAAAGTGCATTCAAATAATTTCAAAATAATTTATGAGCATTGCTCTGCTAGAGCATGTCCTCTAGCACAGCCTGTTGGAGACACACAGAGGCATTGCAGGCTCACCCAGGCAGTCTCTTACCCAAATCATCACTTCACCTGGGAGTTTTTTCCCCTGGACACTGGAAAGGCAAAGGGCAGCTGCCACTGGGGACTAAGCTCCTCAAACATGTACAGTATGGCAGGGAGGAGGGGCTGCTGCTGGAGAAAACTTAATTTTGAAGATAAACTGATGGCATAAAGAGTCTCTGAACTCATTTTAAGGACAATGGTCATTTTGGATTCTTAATTGAGTACAAGTGCTTGTCGTTGGTATAACTAATAGCAGGAAAGGAATATTTTGTGATATTATTTCTTCTAAGCGCTCACAATTAATTTTTGAGTCCTTTCTCCCCTGAAGTACAGGCAACCGTTTAAAAATTAAAAAGATCTTTTTTGTCTTACCAATGAAATTGTAAAATTTTTTTTACACTTCTGACTACCCCCATTTCAACTGTGTTTGTATTTGCTCACAATTTCTTACAGGTGTATAACCAACCTCTTTTAATTCATAATGCTATATACAATTATATAAAGAAAAGGTCTATGTAAAGACTGCTGAATCTTGAAAATATTGTTGCAGTATCACTTAATATTAGTGGCTTAAATCTGGTCAGAAATAATTTTACAAGCTACTTTAGACATCTGCAGAGATTTCTCATGCCAATATTGTACTGGAATTTCCCCAAATTCTTTAAAAGCCTATCCATTTTTTCATGATGTGGCTGAACTAAAGGAGAGCTGACATAAGGTGGCTCACACAAGAACTTACACTTATTTTTTGCAGAAGAGCAAGTTACTGCATCCCTCCCCGTGCTTAGAACAGAATGTAAAGCTTCTTTTTGATTTAGCTTTCCAACAAAAACAAAAAGAAGAGAATTTAAAAGAAAAAGAAGGAAGATGTGAATAATAATAAATAATCAAATCCATCTGTTTCAGAGGGGAGCCAGGAGAAGGAACCTAGACCACAGTTCTTCCTACTAACAAAACCTGTGTGTACGTACTGGAGTGTTAACGTGCCCTGCTGATGTGTGGTAATTGCATACATAGACACCAAAGCATTTTTTTCTTCTCACATCAGGCTTCTCCATTTTAACCAGATCTAAAACATGCACCATCAGGAACTATTGCTTTCTCCATTTTTCAAAGAGCTAATAGATACTAATCATTGACCTCAGACTTGTCATACATCACTAGAAGGATGTTCTCCATAAACAACATGCTGGAGGTCATGTCAATGTCCACTTCCACCTCCTTTGATTTCTGCCCATCTGCAGCTTGCAGGCCAAATAAATCTCGTTAAACAGCATGTGCACAACTCTCTTAAACATTCCAGAGAACAAAGACAAAAGAAACAGTAATGGCCACAGTTATATAAAGCTGCAGCAGTAGCAAAAAAAGTCTATGGGTAGCTTGAGTTTCATAAGCACTGAAAACATAATCTATCATCAGGCAGCGTGCACACTGCATGTGACTGCAGCTGGGGCACAGGCAGGCAATTTCTGATTTGATTTGTGGCTCAATGCTGCAGGATGGTCTCTGCCATTCACCTCTCCCTTTGCATGTCCCCTTTCCCACTCTCTGCTACACGCTTCTGCCTCTTCTGCTGGTCTTAGTGCCCTTATGAGCAGATTCTACTGATAAACTTTCTAAACTAAGCCTNAAAAAGAAAAAAACAACAACAAAATAAACCAAACCAACAAACTAAAAGAAAATTAAAAAAACCCCCAAAGACTAAAACTTTATGCCCACATAAACAAGTCAGCTCAGCAAAGGTAGCAGAGTAATAGAAGCAAACCAGGGAACTGCAACACCAGGAATAGGGATCCACTCTCTTCAACAGCAATCACCTGTACCCTCTGCATGTGTAACAATCATTGTATTGCAGCCTGGTCATGTAGTTAATTTTTATGCCTGGAACAGGTAAAGCAGGAACAGATACATACTTCTTAAGAAACTGGGACCTTCACCAAATTCCTGAGGACCCATCAAAATCCACAGCAGTCTCCAAATCTTCTTCTTTTAATAAGTTTAGAATTCAAATGAATGAAGGAAAGAAGCAGTATACTAAGATTTCAGAGAATAAGCACTGACTCACTAGTGAGGTGTTTGAACTGAACAGAGGTAAAGAAATAGAGTCCCAATAGGTCTGGGTTTAAATTTTAAAATGGCAAACCTGATTGATTTTAACATTGTAAAGCTATTTTGATTAGTTACTTCAATTCCTAGTATTTTGCATTATCCTACTACCAAAATTTGCATCCCTCTAAAACTGTTCTGCTTTTTTTATTTTGATTTAATGGCAATGGAAAATTGCCACATACAAGAACATTCTAATGATTAATTAACATTCACACTGAAAACCTGCATAAAATTTTTCCTAGCTTTAACTTCTAGCTGTTTTCCCTTGTTACCCCTTTTTTTTTATTAAAGGAGCCCTTCTGAATGTGAAGATAATTATACACTTTGATCAAATCACTACTTAACCTTTTCTCCAATAAGCAGAATAGATTTCGTTTCTCAGGTACCACTGGTATCCCAGACCTTGAATCATTCTTTTGGCTCTGCTCTTAAGCTTCTCCAATTTTACTATATTTTCCTCAGAAATTTTTGAATTATCTTTTTGTCAGCTTTGAAGCAGTGAAGTTCACCCCACGTTCAGCTGCTGCAGTCACTCCTTTCTTGCCTTCAGCTTGTATAAAATTACAGCTACTCTGTCCTTAGATAGTGTTTTAAAAATCCTCATTTACATGAATTCCATTAGCTCTTCATTTGCATTAGTTTTTAAAAATCTTGGAGTTCAGCCACCGCATCACAACATTTAGGAGATTTAAACTGAAAGCTATCAGTCTGCTTTAGTGCACTTTGATGACTTTCCAATAGCCCAAAATTCCAAAATTAAACTACCCAGTGCAAGTGGCAGGAGTGCCTGCTCCCACACTGCTGCCTTACGGAACAGTTCTCTGGAATTGCAGCTGGACTGACTTTGCTCACAAGCTTTAATTCTGTCAATGCTACAAATTACTAAGACTGTTTATTTCCAGATGCAAAACTGATTGGAAACATTTTTTTCAAATTTATTTTGTCTTACTTTTGACGACTTATGGAAACGCAAGCTTATAAAGTGGAATATAATTAATGGATAATTAATTGCTCTCTAAACTACACTGCATTCATGTGAGATATAGGAAATCTGAACTAAATGCAAGACTTAGAAAATAGTCCACCTGGCAACACTGCATCTGTCCCTGTTCATTGTAAAGGATTGTGAATAGTAACGCTTGTATGCAAAATTATTTCATATCCAGTGCTACATTAATTTCCAAGCAAAAAAATGGACGAAGAACACTATGAAATAGAAAGAAAGCAGAAAGATACTTGTGGATTTAAAAAAAAACAAACATGAACAACAAAACACAATCAAACACACAACAACAAAAAAACTTTCTTCTTTTCTGTGGAAGAATAAAAATTATTTTCATTGTAAAGCTATGACCATATGCCAGGCCTTTAGGCACAGTGTGAGTAAAGGCAAACATCTTCTGGTTTTGCTCTACTCCAACTTTATTCTGAAATATGCAGTCAAGACCTCCCTCCCATTGTTCTCCTTCTGTTGTATATAACTTGCTCTTCTCAGTTTTACATGAGCAAAAAAATAATTCAAATATATACACCCCCAGTTCTGGACAGTCCTTTCAAACAGTACTCTGTTCTTCTGCATGAGAGAGGAGCTCTCTATGAACTATAGGATCCGTTTGTTTAATTGATTTATTCCTGTCCTTATGAAGAGCCATCCTGATGGGATATGTTTACGTGGTTTTCACTACTCAGATTTAAACAAACCAAGCCACTGCTATGGCACCCTGTAGAGTCCCTCGAAGAGACAAAAACTGAGAGCCTGATGCTCAAGGCTCAGCCCCCAGGCAGCCATTCCCACTCAGATCAGCAGCAAAAGATGTCTGGTCAAAACTTCGACTTGCAACCAGCTACGTACACTGAACTCTGACAAAAGCACAACGAAAACTTGGAAGAAGTGTGACAAAACCCATTTTTACATTTTTTCCTAACCACTTGCAAGCAGAGGTAGCTGTCATCGAGAGGCCAAGGCAGATCTGTTAGATCCCTCAGTGCTGCCCTGGGTGAGGTGGGCACCTGCACCCTGCCAGGAGCACAGCTCTGCACCCACATGAGAATTCCTAAATTCATGGAATTCCTAAATTTGTGGAATTCCTAAATATGTTCTTCAAAGCTAACTGTGGGAATACTTGAGCTGACATCTTCTTATTGCACCGGTATTAGTGAGGACAGAAAATGGCACCAAATAAACACTCAGGGGAGATTTTGTCACATTGCTAATGCTCTGCCATTAATCCTGATGTTTGGTTCGACAACCAACCTTCTGTTTGGTGATGGTTGTCTTTGAAGGTTGCTCTTAGTCTTTGAAAATGCTAATTGTCAAGCCAACATTTACAGAGGAAGTCGTAAAATGAGAGGTTATTATCTACTGCCCTTGCTCTGATGATAGAAGGAGGCCTCACAGAATAGTTTTCTATTAAAAGCTTCATGCACCTTTGTGGATGGTGGCAAGTACAAACAGATTAAAGAGCCAGTCTGAAAAAGAGCATGAGATGGACAAGCAAAGGCCCTGCAGCCTGCACTCCATCTAGCTGGGAAGATATCCACCCTTGGTTTCAAATTATGGAGAATCAGCATTTGAAAACACCTCTTTAAACTGCCTAGTGGTTAATTAACGTTAATGTTAGGTTTGTATATAATTGTTGATTCAAGTTTCTTTAAGACGCAAACTTTTTTAGGCACTGTCACTTGGCTAAAAGATGTTTTTTATCATTTGTTTCCTTTCCCTCTCCTGATTAAATTGTCAATTTTTAACATTCTTGTAGGGGATTTAAATACACTGAATTCCTTAAATCTCACTATGGACTTGCCATCAAGATCCTGAACTACTTTTTATGGCTTTTTCCAAGTTTTTTTCTCTTTTTTTTTTAATAGAAAAAATAAAAGTAAAATTGAAAAAAAATTAGTACCTCAAACATAAGTAATAGCATTTCTTTTTTATATCCCAAGAGCTGGTTTTGTTCTCATGCTCTTCTGGATGTTTATGTCAAATCTTTTCCAAGACCCTTTAAATAACCCAGCAAGTGCCTATTTTTGTAGTGTGATTTCCTCAGTTAGGAAGGTGTAATTGTGACACTGAATCTTGCAGAGCTGCTGTGCACAGAGAACAAGCAGCAGTTGTCACGGCAGCTAAAGCAAGGCAGCTCTGAGTCTCCTGTACAGCTCAGCTTGCACAAAGTTCTGATTTGTGGTTACTGCAAATAATTTCCTTATTGTTTGTTGTCATTAAGACACGCAGTGTATCGATACATAACCTGGCCTAGCTGTGATAACTGCAGCAATGCAGAAACTCCAAACACATGAAGGGGAATCAACCCATGCCACGGCTGAATTCAGGTGAGCAGACCCAAAGTTTGGGGGTAAAAACCCAGTCCTTACTTCAGCGAGGAGAAACTCAGCGCTAACAGAATCTGCAAGTATATGGTTAAAAGGCTCAGATTTATCTACACATCTCAGTACACAGCACTGCAGTTGTAGATGTGGTTATAACAAGGCTCCATGACAAGGCACAGCAGCATAAGTGAACAAGGGACATAGAGAGAAAATGTCCCCATTTTGAAGGGTAGAGCGCAAAGTAAAAAGCACAAGTGTTGAGGACAGAGACATAATGGCAGAAGGAAAACAAGGAAGATTATAGTGGGAATTCAGCAGAGAAGAAGGTAGTCAATTTTCTCTAAACTTGCACTCCAGTTTGGACAATTGTTACTAAAGTGTGCAGCGAGTTCACTCCTGCAAAGCAGCCACTCTGTGAGAAATTGGGGAGCTTTGCTTCAAGACTGACAGCATGAATTCTTATTTTGTCTTTTCATATCAAAGCTGGAACTTAAATCCCAGTCATACTGATTTATCAGGTGTGCAGAAGAGAGAGTTAGGTCTAGGGTCTAGTGTCACTCTCTAACTTTCATTTCCATAAGGTGCTAATTCAAAAAAGTCACAGGTTTTCAGCACATTTTCTCCATACCACAGCTCTCCCCTCTCTGGAATGTTTTTAGTGCTTCAGTCAAGCTGTAATTGAGGGAGGTGAGGTGTGCTATGTCCACTCCTGGTTTTCCATCATCCCTACAGCACGGGTCCCATTTGTTTAGCTGTGTTTTGATCTCCTAATTCACACCCCAGTGTGCAATGTCCCCACCACTGAAAAATTCCTACCCTCTTCTCTCTGGCTCCTAAGAGGTGCCAAAGCAAACAGTTCAGGATCACACCACAAACTTCTGTTAATGTTCCAGGAAAAGGGATCCAGCAGTTCCTGCAGGCTGTTAGGAAGGTGATGGTGCAAACATGAGGATGCTAAAAGGATTAGCAGAGTGTGTTTGTACCACCTTTCTGAAGACAAGGGACTAAGAGAAGTTACAAAAAGGACTACAGAGTAAAAACCACTGAACTTGCATATTAAAATGGAATTTTACATCAATACCAAACACATATGGGAAGCATTATTATAAATATATGCATTTAATTCTTAACAGTAGCTTTAATTTACATAAAGGATATATATTAAGGATTAAGGATCTATCCACAAAGAAAAAATGCAGCAAAGCTTCTATTATTGAGTTCAGTGGTCTGAGATTGAACCCCATAACAAGATTTTTACACAACATAGATGAAACTGCATGAAAACTCCTGAATGTTTGTGTTATACATGCTGTGCTCCCTTTGCATTGCAGGTCCTAATTAGGGGTGCATATTACTAAATATATTCAGAAATCACATTTTCAAAGTGAAGAAATGCTTAATCATTTCTATGCAGGATTTCTTAACATTCCTTAATTTCACCTCTTGGAATTTTACACTGAATTTTGTCAGTTTATAAATTTACACTAGAGTATGCCAAAAGCAGGGAAAGAAAGAAAACAAAAAAAAAAATCCCAGACCTTAAAGGCATTTTACCACAGAGACACTGAAAAATAAAGACCATTAGCAAAAAAGTATAATTAAATTAAAATGCCAGCTTCCCAAAGAAGCTCAGTAAATGGGAAATATATCAAACTGTGATAATACAAATGGGCTATTTCTCAAGGTGTGAGAAAGTCAATGGAATAAACTCTGATAATTTGCTGAGTTTTTATGTACCAAGTAGAGTAATGACTTAAAAGTAAATTGTACAATGACAAATACAGCAATATATTATGAACCAAAGCTACTCTTCCTATTAACATCAGTATTTTAGGTATTATGCTGCAAAAAAATATTAAGTATAAAAAAAAAGAGGGTGGTAACTGAGGTAGTGTGGCCTGCTACTAGCAAAAAGAGCTGGACTTTGACATAATCACATAATTTTAAATTCTGTTGTCTGCATTTCCCAGGAGTCACTTTGGCCCAGTTATTCTGAACACGTTTTAATTTCCATTCCCACCCTGACGACAGCAGAGGCTTTTTCTAAAATCAATCTTTCCACAGCACTATAGACTTTTCAGAATATTCAAAATTACTTTTGGCATGTAAGTTCATTTTGCTAATTCCTCTTTTAGTGAGCAAATAACCTTTGAAAACCTGGCTCCAGGTGTTTATGTGTCAGGACAATATCAGCAGTGCCCCAGTTGCCCAGTGCCATGTCAACACCGGTGCCGGCGCGGCGGATGCTGCGGCTCTGCTGCCCTCTGCTGCAGCACAGCCCGGGACACGCCTCTTGCAAGGGAGCTCTGATGTTTCAAATTAAATTCTGAACGTACACACTGAGGCTGAACACCCCAAGGCAGCGTTATAGTGAAGAGAAACAAGGAGTTGCTATTCTATTTGTAGAAAAATACTCAAAACAAGTTGAATCCTCCCTTCTCTCTTACTGTGACTGAAATACAACAGCTGAGGTGTCATCCTGCACTGTGTGAGCTTGGAAGAGCAAATCTGACAAGGAACAGAATGTTTTTTTTAACATGTAAGACTAGAGAATATAATTTCCCTGAAAAAAGTTGAAACAAGTATTTTTCTGGCTGCTCTCGCTGTCCCTTGAGGATACAAGCTGCTCTGTAGGGACACCTGCACCCAGGCCAGTGTCAAGGAAGCATGCCACTGTAGCCAGAGGCATGTGGGACACCAGAGCTGCTGCACCCCAGGAGCTCCCGCACCCTTCAGGGCTGCTGGGTCCCTCTGTTCCCTTCCTGAAATTCACTGGCCAAGGCAGAGAGGATGGCAGATATTAATCATTGCAAATTACTTTACAAAGGAAGTATTGAGAGCTTAAAAAGATATTCTTAATTCTTTTTCATAAAGCTGTTGTGTATTTTAATGAATTTTATTTTTGTCACATAGCACAAAATTAAGCAAGTAGACTTAAATCTTCTCACAAGTAAACTTGCATTCAAAATGTTAAAAGAATCTAATTTGACCTTTAAAGGGCTAGAATTTAAGCAGTCAAATGCTTGCTTTCCTCAAGCAAGTATACACTTTATATGTATCATCTACCAGATTTTTATCCTGATAGACCATAACAGCTCCTAAAGAGCCGTTATAGATTATTGTGTAAATCCTTCTTTGTTCATGGACTATTGACCCAACAGTGCATTATGTCCCTAAAGAAGACTTGATAGTCCATCATGTTAATCCAGCTGCAAGGTTAGTGCATGATGTACAGAAAATCTTTACATAATTTTCAGTGAAATTAAATAAGAATTTTCCTGCGCAGATAATTATGCTCCATAGTGAAATAATTCAATATCAGAGATAACACAGGGCATACTTACATACAGAATATTAGATCGTGTTATGGATTGCACATCTGTGTGTTTCTTATTAAAATTAAATTCAGGCTGTGTCATGAGGACAGTTCAAAGTGGCTAAAGCTATTAGCTGAGCTTCAGAGCTAAGATAATCACAGAGATTTTATTTTTAACAAGATAATTTTAATAAAGAATATGTTCATTTCAGATGTTAGTAAGCAATTTGAACAGAATTTGGGACAGAGAAAACATGCCTGGAAAAAAAAAAAATCGTACTTCAACTCTCAGTTACTATCAGTTTATGGCTAAATGCAACACTGTCCTCTGAAGGGAAAAGGTACATTGTGGTGTAACCCAAACCACTAAACATTTTTAAAGGGTTTAGCTCTCTGAACTGCATGTAATGGACAGACAAGTGACACTTGTTATCTTGTCACTCAGGGCAGATGCTGTGTGACAGGTGGCTCTCAGGGCAGGAGGGCTCAGAGGGGCACAGCCCACCAGCAGCTGGGGCTCAGGCACGCTCCAGCACCAGTCAAAACCTCTCCTTGGCATACATACCCCAACTAAATCAATATTTTGAGGTTTAGGGTATAGTTATCACAAAAACCCTTTATCAATTCATACTTTTCTTATTTATATCTGTGCTTATCCATCTCACTGAAACTAACATTTGTAGCTTTAATTCCACTTCATAACTGTCCAGAAATAAAATATAATCATTATCACAAGTGAGCTGAAGTCAAGCTGCTACTCCCATTTTATTTCATTGCTCCATTACTTATTTCTCAGCCAAAATATGTTCTACTCAATGAATTTCAAATCCCCAAGAATTATTTTCTTTTGTGCATCACAGAAATCCTGATTTTCTGCATTCAAATAGCACTTTGCTGCAGATATTTACATTTGGGGTATAACAAAGTATCCAGGTCAAAACACCCACCAGGTTGTGGGAGAGTTCCTCTCAAAACCAGTGTTTCTAAAAGAGGGACAGCATTTTAAAGTTACAGAGTAAAAGAGCTTCCTGGCAATATGTAGCTGGATTTCTAATGGCTTGCAGTAACACGGGACAAGAATTTTATAGAAAGCATCTCCTGGGATATAATTGCAGTATTTAACTATTGCTCCAATGAGTGAGAGAAGTTTTCACACATAGGAATGTGGTGATTATTGGGGCAAAGGAAAATGAGCAAGCTCCTGGCCTCAGGAGATGAGGAGGAAGGGCTGTGATCCCTTCCTTCCTCTCCCTTCACAGCATCACCACAACAGAGCCCAGTTTCCTCAGGGGGCAACGTTCCCACAGGTCTACCCATATAAATAGAATATTAAATAAATATCATATAAAGCCCCTGCAGGCAGTGCAATCCAAAATCCATCAGCAAAGAGCAAGCTGAGCATCCAGGGCATAACAGAGGGACCCTGAGCATGGGGCACAGGGGATTCCTTTTGAATTCATTCCTCACAAGCCAAGAGCCACTTCTACAGCTCTTCTACAGCTCTGTCTCGTGGAGCCCATGCTACAGCAATCACAGATGGATCTTCAGGCCCTGTTTCCCAGCCCTGGGGTTGTTCTCTCCACCTGCAGCACCAAGGCAGTGAGTCCCATCCCAAAGCATGAACCCTGAGTAGCAAACCACCCCTTCAGCCATACACAGGCAGCGTGGCACCTTACGTAAGGCACAGGTACATCCTCCTTCACTGGCTGCAGGAGCAGACCATTAATATTTTACAGATTTCTCATCCTCTCTGTTTGTGTAATTCATCAATGCCTAACAGGTCCTCTGCCAGCTATACATTAAAACTATTTTCAAAATATTTCATTGTCAGCCCATGGCACCTTCATTATTTATTAAGATAAGGGACATGATGAACAGGAACAGTAGGTAGCTTGTTTGTTCAAATGTACTTTATGAATCCTTTGAATGCACAGATCTGCTAGAAATATAGTGCCTGCAGGTTCCCAAGAGTCATAGGCATGATTCATGCAAATAATAAAAATATTGTATGCTTGATGTAGCATCAGCATCATCTGCCTGGAAAGTTCTGCTCTTCAACATATGCAGGCTGGTCTCTGAAACCTGTGGCATTATTTCAGGTGTACATTTATATAAATCAGAGATTTAACTATATTTAATATAGAGTCTACACTATGGCTTTTTACAGTACAATGAGTGTATGAACAGGAATCCATAGTTCATTCTCCAGTCATTACTACTGTTCTAAGTGATAAAGTTTCCCCTCATGCCCCACAAAAGGATTCCTTTAATCTGCCTTTCTCTTCTGCACAATTTCTTTTAAATTACCTTTTTCAAGCAAAACCAAGACCTAATAACAAATACACCACCACAAAAAGCAACACTGCAAGAAACATTTTGTTGCCTGATTACATTAGCTCCTGATAATTCAGAAAATTATAGCACTTTTTTTTTTGTGTTGACTAAGGAGACTCACTAAGTCCACAAATAAACAAAGAAATTGACACACAGACAAGGCAAATTCTCAGAAGAATTTTGAGGTGCAGGTAGAAAGCATCAGAAATTATGGAGATCCCTCTCCCACCCTCCTCACTCTCATAATACTACTGAAACCCCATTTAGCAATTAAATCAGAGAGGCCAACAGGAAAAAGCAGCTTTTGGGACACAAAGCTGGACCTGAACACCCAAGTGTGTGGAAATATGCCATATCACTCTCTTTTTCAGGTGTACTCGGAGTTTTGTTAGAATGGGAAGTGCTAACTTCCCAGGCAAAGCAGCACCTGCAAGTACAGAAAGATCTGCTGCACGTTCTGCCTCCTCAGCCCCAGCCCCATCCACACCTGGAGCAGCAAATCAGCTGCACAGATCCTGCACTGGGGAAAAGCTTTGGTCTTGTCCTAGACAGTAAAATGCTTTTAAAAATCAACCAAAGAAACAAAAAATCAACCAATCAAACCAAATGGTTTTGGCAAATGTCACAAACCATGTTCCTCACCCTGGAAGCTGGGTTATGGGTGCAGATGCAGGCAGTCAAACAGCCTGAGTGCACCTCCTCTGCCTGGTAAAGGCAAAGTGCTGCAGATTCTCAGCTCAGGCTGCAGTCCCAGGTACTCAACATCTGTTCAGCAGCCCTTCAGCCCCCTCAGTACAGAAGCCTTTCCATGGGGCCTGTGGAAAAAGAGGTGAATTTAACTTGGAAGATGCTCAGAATGAGCCAGGATGGACACAGCCACTCCACAGCTCCCCTGATTGCACAGAGAAGCAGTTTGTAACAACACATCTGGATAGTGATCACATCAGCACTGTAATTTCCTACTCAGCATTTTCTTCAACAGTTTTAGCGTATTATTCTCTCACCAAACTTGTCCCAGTTATGGTGAAAACTATTTTCTATCTATGGACAGCTTGCGAACTGTCAGCAGACAAACACTTTTTGCATATTTGATTCTTAAATTGCATAATCAATGATGCCCTATAATTTGTTTCCTGGTTAGACTAACTGATAATATAAACTGTTATACTTCCCTTCTACAAAAATATTGTTTTATAGAGAAGCAACTTAATTAGAAATCCCTATCTGCTAGAAGGAGGAAAGATGTATTTACAACCAACTCATGAGCAAAACTATATTAAATTTTTAAAATCAAAAACCTGATAAAATGGGCATTAACACAGTAGTGGTTTAAATCATATTTCAATTTATAAATTTCCTGTCATTATTCACCAATTCTAAGCATCTGTTTGCTCAGAAAATCACCTCTTTGATAAAGGTAAGGAAAGACTATCACACATACTTATTTTAATCAAGCCAGCTGGGATTTAATTTTGTATACATTTCAGTTAAAAGAAATTTAATTTTCTCTCACAAAGATAATTTTAATAGTAAAATGTAACCATATGACCATTACATATGACATTCAATTTTGTGTTTAATAGAGTGTGTCAAATTGAAAATTGCAGTTTAAGACATAATCCTTCATAGAGCCTGTCACATACACAAATCTGTCATTTAATTTTTATTAAGTTATCCAATAATTTCTTAACAGACAATTAAGCTCAAGAAGAGATCCCACAAAGTTACAGGAGAGAAGCTGAGTCTGCATTGGTCAGAGCCTATATTCAGAAAAGCTCACTTCAACAGGGGAAAAAACAAATCTACCACCCAGACCATGATGGTTTTGTGCTCATGAATATTAAATTGATGCAATATTTACCCTCAAAAGTATAAAACCATTATTGCTCTTAAATCACATGCAACCTAGTTAACTTCAATAATTTAATTTTTTTTTCATTCACACAAAGAGTTCTTATGAACACTAAGAAAATATAAGAAAATAAGAAAATATAGTTTGCAGATTTCAAAATTATCCACTGTGGAGATCTTAGCAACTGAAGGCAAGATGGAATAAAAGATAGAACGTGTAAGAGATTTTCTAAGGAGCTGCCTAGGGAACCGCTCTATTAAAGTTGAGCAGCTACCTCCTACCTATGATTTTCTGATTTTGCTAGAAAAGTATGCAGAAATTAGTTAAGATTTCAGCTCCATTTCTCTGCAGTGCTTACATAGATTTACTTGAAAGCAGGATTCCGTATTTAGATCTTGAGGTCAATAGATTTTGTCCAATATTTTCAGAAAATATTCTGCTAAAAAGGGATGTGGTAGTGACTGTGCACAGGAGAATTTAGTATGTTATCACCACGTGCTCTTTTACCAGTTTTTGGTGTTGCTTTTGTCTGCTTCCTTTCTTTTTAGTCCTTCATGTTTGTTTCCATAAAATTCAGATTAGATGTTTACACATTGCCCCCCAAACTTCAAATTGCTTTCATTAATTTCTATCCTGGCCTTTTGGGTTGGCTGAAGGATCTGCAGCACTGGAGCAGAGGAGGCAGTGGTGCCTTTTCTCCTGGTGATGAATGGAAGGCTGACTGCAGCAGTGATGTACACTATCTCACTTGCTGCAGGGGTTAGATCACATTAAAAGAGGAATGTGCAATTGAACTGACAGAAGGCGAATGATTAGCACTGGACATCAGTCATTTGTTTCAGGCTGAGCCGTGGTAGGAAACTCCTGGCACTGCTCCGTATCCGCAGGACTGCGGTCAATAGATCTGTTCCTAGATAACAGAACTGCCTGGGTGGATATAAAATCTTGTGATTTTCTTCTCACCAGCAAGAATTACTTTTAGAAACAAAGAGGCAGAGAATTTGAAAGTGTCAAAAAGCCTTTACCAGTTTTTGGCCCAGTGCCTGACCACAAGTGCAGGATTATTCCTAAATCATCTTGTGGATTGTCCACTCTGGCTAACTGTATCCCAAGGGGGATCACTTCAGACACTTTCCCACAACTGATGTATCACACCGTCAGAAGCTTCTTGCTCATAATCAACCAAAACTTTACCTTTTCAAATATCTTCCTGTAACTTCTAGCTGCACCCTCACTTGCCCAGCAATTCCTCTCCTGCCTTGATGTTAACACTTCTCATACTCTTGTAGATGGTTATCACACCCTCTCTATCACTGCTTAGGCAGGCTCTACACTTCCAGCTTTTCCATCTTTTATCTTCAAGTCAATTCCCCCAGTCTTCAGTTTTATGCCACTACTTAGAGGCTAAAGGGAAAATCCAGTGTGCTAATTTTGGGTATACTTGAAGGAAAGAGTGGAAAGTGTATTTGTTTGCTTAATTCTCCACCTCATTTCAAAGCATGCTCTTACTTTGCTTTTATTGAGCCTTGGTAAAATATATAAAATGTATTTTGAAGTGATATTTTTTTCCTCCCTATATATTTGTCAACAGCAGATATATATTTCATTATATAGATGGGTTTATATTTTTTTTCAGTTTACATTAAAACATGGATGAAGTTTATGAGCAGGAGTTATGTTCAATTGAAAGTATTAAATATTTGATGTTATATATATTACTCACATACTTGGTTCCGTAGACATAGAACAGAATACTGTATAGACAATATAGATCCTTAGACAGTATATATCCTATTATATATCCTTGTATATCCTTAGAATATTGTATAGACATAAAATTATTTGGGCCATCATTTTCAGAAGGATTGGGTGTAAGAGACTTGAAAGAAGTTGCTAGACTAAAGATGCTTAAATGTCTTGGTTCTTACTGTAAGAGGAGAATTTTAAAATTTCATATTTCAGCAGACTGTTTTCTGCAAATCCTTGATTACATATCATCCCTTTGGAAATTGCTAAAACTTTTCAAAACTAAAAGCAATAATAAAAAAGACTATCTGGGATTAATTTTATTTAAGATTTAATATCATCTGGAAATGCAGGGAGGAAAACAATGCAGATTATAAAGCACAAAATGGATATGATTTGCTGTGGTTGTAGGTTAGCTTAGGTCTTGAATTCAACTTGCATGAAATGTGGATTGCTTCCCAGCTGTGAGCAGTGTGTGGATGCACACCCCAAGCTGCAGCACACTGGGCATTGTTCTGCTCAGATGACAACGTTTCACCATTAATAGCACAGTGGCTGCCACAGAGAAAGGTCCTGAACTGTGAATCCTCCACAGGGCTCCAGCCAGCCCTGGGCATGCACAGAGAGCCTGTGATGCGTCCAAGGTCTCCAAAGTCATTTTTCACCTGTCCACACAGCACCATGCTGGAATTTATCAGTCAGGCCCTCTCAGGCACATCTGTGGGTAAGGTTTGTGCTTGGCCCTGGGCGCTGGGGGAGGCTGCTGGGGCAAGGCTCCAGGCAGGAGCTCTCCAACAGGTCTCTCCTGCTCCCAGAAAGAGGCTTTGGGGTCCTGGCCAAGGGGACTCCTCGCACAAAAAGCATCAGAAGGGGCAGCAGAGCAGCACACGGCAAGGCCAGACAATTACAGCAACCTTGGAAGCAGCGCCCTTATTTCACTGAGCTACACAGGAGAAGAGGAAAATAACTTTTTGGTTTTTAATGAAGTTCAAATCTACCCCTCAACTTCTCATAAATGTCTCTGAAATATCTTTGTATGAATAAATGTTCATGGAAGATAAGAGCACACGAAAGTGAGCCTGAGAAATTCAGACTGAGATTTTACTCTCTTCAGATTGGAAGAGTCTTAGAAAAATCTATTTCTGATCACACATGTTTTAAGTTGCCCTGTTTAAGTGTTTGATGGCAAGACATCTGGACAACATGAAGAAATTCTGCTAAAATTACTTCCTTCAAGGTTATATTTGATATCTGAATATTAGGGTACTTCAAATTACTTCAGAATCTGCAGAGAAACTTGACTACAAGAAGTAGACATTCCAGTTATTTTTTAAATGCATCTTATATAACAACACCCAATTTTCTTCACCATTTCTCCATTTGCAGTCATTCATTTGAAGAACAGTTTAACTACCAAGCTCAAGTAAATTAAAACTCTGTCTATTAGTCCCTGAAAAGACAAGGCTGCTTTCAAAGAATCAGATGGTTTGGACAGACACACCAAGGCAGCTGTATTACAGAAGTCAATTTCATTATTGAAAATGGCTTATGGTTTAAGATAAAGACAATACGACCAAGTAAAAAAGATTTTCCTTTAAAGGTATTAAATTATGTGAATAAATTGATAAAATTTCAATAGGTAGCTGGCCACTTTTTTATAGAATAACATCGAGCTGCTGTTTCTTTTCATACATTGGTATAAAGCAAGTTACTTTGGTATAAATGGCTGCTGCTGGACTATTGCATATAAGTCCTGTTACAAAGAAAATTGTGATAAACATACTGCTTAGTAAATCTAGACAACTTTTACTGTAAAAACAACTAAAATGCAATGGGCTAAACTTTAAAATCAATGAGGTAAATGCAACTTTTGTAGCACAAGTAGCTCTGAAGAACCTGACCATTGTAATCTATCTTTAAATAGGTATTTTGAGATTTAGAGTAAAATAGCTTGTGCCACAGCAGAGTTGGTTTGGAGAGATCATTATAAAATCCCATTATCACTGCTACAAGTTGGACTATTTGTCATCACAGAAGAGATGACAAGCTCAGAAATACTACATTTGTTATTATCAGATGATAAATGATATTCCATTAAAGCTGCAATACATCATCTGCAAAGCTGCAAAGAAGATATCAAACCTATCAGTACTTGACTTATAATTTAATTTTCAAAAGCTGTCAACTAAAATTCCAAAGGCTAAGCATTTTCATTTTTAAAGTTCATCTTATTTATTTTCCTCATCTGTTAGTCTAATTTTTTTGATATGGCAAAAATAACTGATTATGTGCAAGGTATAATTCTTTTTCTCTTGATTAAGTAATACATCAGATGTCACTTATGTATTAAAAATATATGACAAATAATGAAGGAAAAGAGTAGTGATGAACACACCTTATTTGGATTTCTTATTTTTAAATGCAACAGTAAAGGATGGGTCAGTCTAAAAATATTTTGATTATGCTGTATTCCAATTAATATGAAGCCTAGATTTTAAAATTTACAATTTGAGTTTTACTTTATAGGAATAGAAAATCAAATATAAATCTATTCAAACTGGTACTTGGAAAATATCTGTTTAGCATCCAAACAATTCTGACATTCTAAATTCCAGGAAAAAAAGCTATTAAAAAGCAATTTTTGCTGGGGGCTGCCCAGCAGGGGAACAGCTCTGCTGAAGAGGCCCTGGGCTCCCAGGGACAGCAGGGTGGGCACAGGGTGGGCTGGGGCAGCACCCAGAGCCTGGGCAGTGCCCACCCCTGGGGTTCACAAGCCCAGCTGGAACAAGCCCTGGGGAACCAGAGCCAGGCCCACAGTGACTGCTCTGAGCCAGACCTGGACTCCAAACCTCCCAAGAGCCCTCCCAGCCTGAGCTGCCTCATGGCCCGACCCCTCCAGCACAGACCAAAGCAAGAACCAAGGCTGGTGATCCTCAAAACTGCCATTGCTGGCCACTGATCAACAATCAACAGTAATACTCTGTAACCTGATTATTCAAATTATTTTTATTTCAGTGTTATCTAATTCATATTTCCAGTGCTAGTTCGGCACAGTGTATAACAAAAACATTTAAGCTACGGCTATGCAATTTCTGCAGTATGTTTCTGCAAAGTGAGTGAAGGAGCTTCAGATGCCACTGTATCCTACAATCTGTTTTTAAATTAATTGACTAAAAACACTTCCTGAATTCACAGAACCACAGAATATGCAGAGCTGGAAGGGACCCATGAGGGTCATTGCTCACAGCCCTGCACAGCGCCATCCTCAAGGGTCACACCATGTGCCTCAGAGCATTGGCCAAACACCTCCTGAACTCCACCAGGCTCCTGCTGTGCCCACTGCCCTGGGGAGCCTCTTCCAGTGCCTCACCACTCTCTGGGTGAAAAACCTTCTCCTGATAACCCAAACCTCCCCTGACACAACTTCAGGCCATTTACTTAAGTCCTGTCACTGGTCACCAGAGAGACGAGACCAATGTCTGCCCTTCCTTTTCCCCCCATGAGGAGGCTGGACTGCAACGAGGTTTCCCCTCAGTCTTCTTTCTCTAAGCTGAGTTGATTTATTGCCTAAAAGTTCGTGCTTTTTCATTTATTAATTTAACATCAACTAATAATAGCATCAAAGACCTTCAGGTATGGCATTTCCTGGCAATAAATGAAGGGGCACCAGCTGAATGCTGGGAAGCAATTCAAAGTAACTTGGGAGCTAAAAGACATAAATTTGCTATTTACTCTTTGATGTTGGTGCTCACCACCCGAGACAGCCATGCCCAGAGAAAAACAAGTCCAAAGCCCTGTCAGCAATTGTTGGTCTTAAAAAGCACTGAGTTCCTCAGAGCCTTTCCCAGAGTTCAGCAATGAGCAGTGTAACAGCCCTGGCTGGACACGGGGCACGTTCTTTACTATTAGAGCAGGGCAAAGAATAGAATGAAAAAGTTAATTGTAAATGAGACCTTCTATGCTACGTGTCATAGAAAGAGATAGTCAAGGATACTAAATACTAAAACAGCAGAAATTGTAGGAGGTTTTGAAAATACTCATTCATGTCCATGATTCTCAAGTAAAAATTATGTTAACAAATCTCACCCACTGTAAAGCAGCCAGTTCTTGCAATATGACTCTGAGCACAGGGCCACATTTGAGGTGACATATTAAATTTTTAGAGCATTTTTTTTAAATTAAGGAAATCCACCTTCGGCTAAAATTAACAAGTATTAATCTCCACTCCAGCTGAATTCACCCTGCCTGGATCTGGTCGTTGTTATCCTGCCCTTCATACTCCAACTTCGTGTGAGTTTCAGGCAGGGTGTTTTGGTTCCCTGCTCTAGCCCCAGTTTAACTTCCTTTTCAATACTGCCACCTACAAGGGAAAACAATACCTACCAAGCTGCTTTGAAAATGTTGCCTTCAGCATCGTGTTACTCTGACCACATTCATCTCTGTCCTTTTTTTCAAATTTGATTTTAAATATTTACAACATCATACATCTTCCCCTCCTGAAATTACTAACGAACTGTTACTGTCTGCAAAACCTGCTGGATGAGTGATGGACAACTTAAAAGGGAGCATCAATGTTTTATTTGTGAAATATAAGCAGAAAATAGTCTGCAGATTCTTTTTTTATTGATCTTCTACTTTATACAAAGGTACCTTATGTACTTAACCAAAAAAAGGCTTCATTGTGTACTATCAATAATTAAAACATTGAAGTAGATTAACATGTAATAGTCACCAAGTTGAGGTAAACTATAGAGAAACAAAAAATTCAACAGACAAGAATAAAGCAATTGCAGCTGGAAATAATTTACATGCTGTGGAAAAGAATTTAGCATTTCTACATTAAAAATGCAGAACAATGGGGAACACAGATTAATGAAGAAACAAGTTGCAGGATAGTTTAGTACTCTAAATGCAAAAAACCAGTTGTGAACAGTGCTTCTGCAGTTGTATATGAATTCTGAAAAATATTTATAAAAACTAGAATAGTTTTCCATTTCATCACAGAAGATGACAGAATCAATTTTGACACACCTAATTTTTACACTCTTGATACTGTCATTTCTCATGGTTTCTCATTTTTTTTGCTGTGAGTGCCAACTAAAATCCTGCAATGGCTGCTGCCTGCCAGAGGTTTTCATAGAGTTGGTACCAATGGCAGCTGGAAGAGCCATGGAATGATTTAAACCAGGGTGTAGGGCTGTAGAGTGAGCCATGCACCACTTCCATCTCTGCAGGATGACTGTAACAGTTGCCAGAGCACAAGCAGCACAAAATATTGCTTGAATAAGTGGCAAACAGAGGGATACAAGGAACAGAACAGGATTAAATTAAAATGAATGAATTCCTGGTCAGAGTACTGCTAGGGTGAAAAATAAGAGAAAGGCATATAAATAGTAAGCTGAGAAGTGTTTGAATGTGAAATTGGCCTTCCACCTAAAGAGAGGAGCAGGGCTGGTATCAAGGGAGATCACTCACTACACTCTGTCCACAACAGAGGAACCAACTCAGCTGCTTCATTAGCTCTTTTCAATCCCCAGGCTCACATATATATATATATGTGTATATATGTCTATCTCCATTAAATATAGTTGGATAATATTAACATAAGTCTTCTAGTTATTACCAATATTGTGAAATATTACAGGTCTTTTACTGTTGAATAGAACCATATGCACTGTAAATGCATTGCAATATACATATGTGTTTTCTGGATTTCTGTATCTAAAGTATAAAATAGATATATATACAAAGTGATACATATAACTGTGATATGCATCTTAGTGCCCCATGACCCCTCTGCTCCCCTGCCAGATTGCAGGATGCAATGGATCTGGTGAGCAACATTTGTGAAAGAAGCACTTTTTATTTTATTTTGGCCTGTGAATTATAAATGCTCAATATCAGAGCTGTTTACATTAAGGATACTGTTTTCCTAGTTGGATGAACATAAATCCTAGAGTTATATTTCTAGCATAAATAATATTTTAAATTTGAATTTTACCTTTCCATAGACATGTTTTAGTAGTTGCTTAAGGCTCACTATTTACCCAAAAGTTTGACAATAAATTAATTTTCTAGAATATTTACAAGAAGCACATGCTGAGAAAATGGATTCATTTAAAATATTGAACAGATATTCATTTTCCCTAAGCTTAAAAGTTCTTCCATGTGCCCCTCTTCTGTTGATGTGTTTTTACATTCCTCCTTCAATTTTTCCCTAGAATTGGAGGAAAAAAATTAAATCTGCTCTGTCATCTATCCTAGACAAAAGAACCTGGAGAACTTGGGACCTTGCTTGAGTGCATTCAAAAAACACCTTTTTTCAGACATGGAAAGCAGTCTGGAAGCTGCTTTTCAAAAAGGAGTAGTCAGTATCTCAGCCCCCTCCTTCTGCCATTCCTATGCAGATTAGTGACTCATCCTTTAACACAAACTCCGTGCTTGCCTGCAGAGCTCTCATTACCTTTGACAACATTTTCGGTCCCTGAACATCTAATTTTCAACTCCAGAGTACACAGATGGGAAAAGAGAGACAGTACTTGTTGCCTTTGAATTATACAGAAACCAAATCCTATTGTTATTACCTTTCCTTGTCACATTGATGAGAGAGTGATGCTTTCTGTAATGCATCTGTATAACACTGAGATTGTGATCCATTACTTCAAATGGCACTTTATGTTCCTAGTGTAAAAATTGATGAAAAATATTTTTCTTGAGTGTTTAAAATTATGTATCACAATGTTTTCAACTCACTCCTCAGAACATTTTATTGCAATCAAAGTAGAAGATGCTGGGAGATAAAAAACCAAAAGCAAATAAACAATGATCCCCTTCCTTTCCTCTCTACCATTTGCATATGAAGTGACAAAAGCATCCTCCTGCTGCACCAGGAGAATTCAGATGCTTAAATATAATGAAAAGTGGAATTAATGCTGTGGAATCTTGGAGCTGGAAGGGAGGATCTCCTGAGAGAGGCTCTGCGATATATATGTCCCTGCTGACCTGGAGATCAACCTGCAGCTTTGGACATGGGTGCAGTTACTCCAGGGGATCTTGGCACCCACATGGAATCAGTAGATGGAGACAGATTTTGCAGACAGGGCATTTGGAAAGCAATGCAGAGGATTAATGCCCTTGAGGACTTTTTGTAGAAGTATTATAACTTCTACTGAAGGAATAGGATGAGATAGTAATTAAAAAAAAATTTATAGCCTGGCTCCAGATATAGAGTGCCTGACACAGTCTAAGGAGGAATTTCTACACTTATAAAGAGGAGACACTGGTACTTACATGGACATCCTTTCTTATGTGATTTTTCTTTTTTTTCTCTCTTTCTGCCCTGCACAGACACACAGAAGTACCAATACACCAAAGAAGCTACATCTTGAATCATTCAGAGAACTTTTTAGCCATGACTTCAGCTCCTTTGTATCAAATCATAGAGAAGAAAGTGATAATGTGTTTCCACCCACAGCACTGTGCTGCAAAGAGTCCTTTGCTGCGAATATCTTCTTCCATAATTCCTGTAATCTATATTTGATATTTTGGTGCTAGTGTGTGAATTCTGTTGCAGCTGTTGCTCATTAAATATGTTCTACAAAAAACATTTGGTTTGGTTTGAGATATGGAGTCTCAAAATTTTGTTCAGTCTCATTTCATGGATTCTACCTCTCCATTGGCCTGCAACAAGGGGTAAAAATTTGAATTTTAATCAAATTAAAGATGACAAATTTGTGAGTTGAATTTGCATAGGTTTATTGTAAGCCTTCTGCAAAGATAGAGTCTTTTTCTGCATGTCTAGGATTTATTTTAGTAGAAGAAACCTACAGGGGCTCCGACTCTACCTTCCCTCAACCTCTGCCCTCACAGTGTCTACAAGATCAGAAACTGGGAATTTTTTTCACACCAATGTGCACCAAGGAACTTTGAAAGGTTTTTTTGCAAGAGTTGGGATAACTATGGAATACATTGAGTATGAACTCGTGTTTGAGACAGGAGTACAATGATACTCCCTATTCTCCATGTAAGGACCACCAGTCCTACCTGAGTTTGCACCCAGAAATGCATTTTGAAATTAATAACATCATTTGTTTCTGGGTGAGCTTCTAGTGCAAAAGTGAAAACCAGCAAAACCCAAAGCAAATGCTCAGGGAAAACAATGAAATCAACTCTATTAACAGCAGTTAAGCTAAAACCTTAATATCCTTAGTGGCTATTTTAAATGTAAGAGAAGAAACATTTCTGACTCAACACCAAATGAATGAAGATTCAGCAAAATAGGCTGGGGTATATGCTCCAGCTGCCTCATCAGTCCCTTCAGAGGAATGTATGGTTTCTTTTTTTCTGACAGATTTTTATATTAATCAGTAATTTTCAAAAATATAACAATAGTTATTTCATTCTGAGCTTCCAAGGTGTGTCATGAAGACTTTATGACTTCAAATGCTTTATCATGGAGGCTTTGCTTTCTTTAATGTTATTGCTTCTCTTGTTTTCTAGATTTTCTTATATAGAGTGCAAACAAGTCCCCCATGCAGCAAGAGGAGAAGGGGAGCCCACAAGGGCTTTATTATTAGAAAAAAAGAGCTTGTAGCTAGGGAGACAATAAAACTGAAGATGGAAATTAAAATCTCTATTTTTAAAGGCTTGGGAAAGGCTAATAATGCCTAGGTTTTCTCAGTCACATGAGCTGAATGATCCTCTCTCACTTTGGAATTTCTCTGCACGGGCCACTTTGCAGATCAGAACAATAACTACACAAGGACCCTTGTAAAAGGTGTGCTGCTCATCAGTGCAGGCCTCCAGCACCTCTTCCTTCCATTCACTCCTTGGCAGATATTTAATGCTGTTACTCAGCTCAGACACACAGGAGCCTCTGTTGTGTAGAGGTTTGCTTTATAATTCAGTGCCAATTACAGAAAGGTTTGCCCTCCACAGGGCAGGGAGGGTGAGAGTGGCTCTTCAATTCCTTTCAGTGGGGTGAGCCTGAATCATAGGATACAGTTTTGGATGAAGCAACAAATAAACAGGAGCTTTTCAGGTATTTCCACATCTGTTGCCATCACAGAGCAAAGAGATCCCCACTGAACCTCAGTCTAGACTGAGCAACACCCCTATTCAAAAACAGGCTTGTACCTTTTTCTGAGCCACACCAGCCCTGGAAGTCAAGGCACAGGGAAATGGCATCTGCTCCTTCTCTTGGGACCTTTTAAGTGACAAAGCTAAGGATGACTAATTCATCTGTACCTGAAAACTAATTGCATTTTAAAATATAGAACCCAGTACTCTTTCCAAAGCAAGTCTGTACCTACTGCATCTACTGTATTTTCCACTCTGTTTCACTTTCTCTTTCAGGGGTTGAAAGAAAAACAAAATCAAAAAACAGCCAAGAATCAGACATAGCTGCAAAAAAGAGAAGAGGTTTTGGTTTCCCTAAAATGAATGTAAACACTGCAGGGCACACAAAGCAGGTACTGATCATGCCCACCTGCCAGTTCCCAAATATACAGTAAATCCATGGGAGATATTATCTGAGGTGCAAGGGTCAGTCAGGAACTGCCACTGCACGTGTCAGTCTGTCACTTCAATAAAGAAGGTACTATATATTCTTAAATAAACATTACTGCAAAAATGATAAATTGGCATATAGAAAAAACTGCTCAGCTCTATCTTTTATTGAAAAAATATCTTTAAGTTGATTTTAAATATTATTGGGAATTTCAGTTACTTGGCTGAAAACCTTGCTTTTGGAAATAACTCTCCCTTGCCTTACTACCCCAAATATCCATCAGAATCAGTCTGAGGACCTCCAGATCTCACCACAAGCTTTTCATTCCCTGTATTAGGAAGCACAGGTTTTGCAGGCCAAATTTTCCAAACACCCCGAGCCTCTTCCCAGCACTAAAGGTACAGGCCCTTGAGGACACCGGGCTACCACCAGAGCTTGTAGGCATTAATGTGCCTCTGTAGGGACCTCTGTATCCCGGCCCCTGTGTGACAGCCCTAAGGAGCACTTGTTATCCTCACCTTGCCCAGGATTAAATCCAATTTAAACACCAGATGTCAGTGTTGTGCTTATGTTACACTTGTTTTGGGAGATGTCTTGCTCTTTCCCCGATGAAAATTGTACGACTAAACCAAAAGATTTTCAATCTTTTAACTGCACTGTATCACATAATATGTTATCTAATTCTGTTTTTAAAAGCAAACTGCCCCCTCTGGATCCAGTGGCACACCAATCACAGCAGAGGCATTAGGGCTCTGGCATGTTATGAATCAATCATATCCCACTTCCTTTAAAACACTAGGAAAAAGTAAGATTTTTAACTACATTGTGATTATTTCCCTCTATTTTCTTGAAGGGAAGATTAAGCAGTGGCTTTACTCCGATATCCACGAGGGCTGTGTGTGCTGTCACTGACTGACAGCTGGGCTCTAGAGGGGCTTTGCTCCACAGCTCTGCTCCAGCCCTGCAGAGCTGCTCTCCTGCTTTCAGCAGAGGTCTCTGTTGGGAAAAAAATTCCTCACTGGAGTTCAATAAAAGTGAGTTAAACAAAACCATATCTGCCCATTGAACAGATCATATCTCTGACCATGTCTGTTGAAGCCACAAAACCTCCAACAGAAAGAAAATTGAAATAGTGTGTCACCAGACATATGTTTTAATTTCAGACCTTCAGAGCAATACTTAATGGCTTTTCTTTATACAAGAAAAATATTTTTTTTTCTTATACAAGAGCCCAAACTTCAGTGATTTGAACTTTCACACTACTTTCTCAAATGAGCAAGAGGGAAATCCCACATCTCCTTGTTAGCTTCTATTAAAAAGTCAGTTCAGTATGAACTTAAGAGACATGTTTATTGTTTATGTTGCAAAAATGTAGAAATATTTTTGAATTGAGTTTTCAGAACTAAAACTAAACTGAAACCAACTTTGTCTACAAAAAAATCTATGAAGTCTTTGTATTTTGGTTATTAGATAACTGTACACAGGATGGCAAATTTTGGAATAACACCATTTGTGTTGTTTTCAGCTTGTTCCACAAGATGGTGTAATAAGATTTGAGCTGCCAGAAACAGTCGTTGATTTAGTAATTAAATTTATTTCTGTAGGGATTAGATCAGATTCAAAAATATAAACCTATATATCAGAACTTTCTTTGAACTTCCCACCTTAAGCATCACCCCCAAAGTTAGAAAGAGTGAGGAAGTGCTGACCACAGATTGTGTTTTCCATTGATGCATTATGCAGTTCAGTCAAGAGCAACAGCCAGTTTTAATATCTGCAAAGGATGGTAATATATTTAAATCATTCTAGCCCAAGGGTGACTAAATGGTGACTCAACAAGAAAAAAGAACTTAGACCTTTGCTGCCCAATATTTGGTAAACCAAGGAAAAGAAATGAAGGAACAGCAGACCTCATTATATAACATGTAATTATTCAGGGGCGTGTGGCTGAGTACTGTGTGAGCTGTGCATGAAGCAAGCATCTGATAAACACCTCTAGGAGTTACCATGTCACTTGGGAAGGAAAATGAGCTCTCTTTAATGTCTGGGGTTTTTTCTCCTACCCTTCAATGCTTTTTCACTGAAACAGGAAGGGGCAAGTGAAGTCTTAAAACCAACAGAAATGTAACAGCTCCTTCAGGGAGAGGCAGCATGGAGAATAAGGCTGTTAATATCTGCTATGATGCCAGCAGTTTTCTAAATCACATCCAATTAAAGCTCTGATCAAAAGCAGGTATTGCAGCAAGTGGAATTTATCCCTTCACTCCTCTTCCCAACCCTTCCACTGCCTTTGCTGTGATGCACAAGTGTCTCTAGCTCAGAGCAAACACAGCCAGATTGCATCAGCTGCAGAAAGAATCTTTTCAACCTCTTTTTTTTCAAAACAAACAAAAACAGCCTCCTCCCAGGCAATTTCTGCTGCCTTTCATGTCATTCATACTTGCCACGGATTATGTTGTACAGAACTCAAAGCCTAATTATGTTTCTCTCCCGTACACACAAACATCATCCTGGGAGCAAGCAAGCAGACCTATCTGGAGAATTTTTGGTAAAAATAAAAGTAACCATTTATTAACCTTACCCCTCCAAATGCAGAATAAAACCAAAAAATATTTACATTTCCTCTTATATTTGATGAAACCAAGCTGTGGAGACAGCTAAGATTTTTAGGACTTGTCCTCTATATTGTCTACATACTTTAAGCTATCATGGCTCCTACTTAATGATGAAAAATTTTTTTGGAGGTGAACACAGTTTGCCTACTCAGGCATGTCATCTGTGTTGTGAGTTGATACTTAAAGAAAACCTGTGTCTATCTTTTACTGTAGTCTGTCTGTCAGAAAAGGGAATTGTATAATCACCTGTTATCCATTGGCCATATTTTGGTTGCCATAGTTTGGACACAAAGTAAGACCCTTACATAGTGAGTTACAAAAAGCACCATCAAACAGACCACAAATAGAAATGACCTCAATAGAAACCCAGTGGCTATTTCTGTAATGTTGCATGAGAACAGTATTATGAAAGGGCTTTGAAGAGTTATCAAATCAGTAGCTTTAACAGAGAAAAGGTAATTTCAGAGTGCTACAGATATTTCTCAAGCATAATACAGTGATAATCTTCAGCTTATCATTAGAAGAAGCCATTGATTGCATGAATGAGGCACAGGAACTGTGTAAAATATTCTATGGAAAATAATTAAAGATGTACACAAGGACTTTTGAAAGGATGAGCATCTCAGGTGGAGCTTGGAAAGCTGCTAGCAGTCTAAGTGCCCAAATCTCTATAATTGGCCTCTGGAGAGTTTTAAATTCCTGGGTTATGTCACAAATTGCACATTATTCCTTCCCTTTAGGAGCATCTGTGAAATCCTAACAGGTGAACAGGTTGGCAAATTTAGGCTGCATCTTTTCCCTGTCTCATGGACTATTTTTATGCTGCTGTGAATTTTCCACATACTTTGTGAATAAAAGTAATTGTAATTAAGATGGATTAGCCACTTCCTTGGCAGCAGGTAGTCTAAGAAGCAAACGCAACAGCCTCTCACCCTAAACTTCATTCAGCTCTTGCTCCTCAGAGAATGTCTAAGGCTGGAGGCCAGGGATGGGCTAGTGCCAAGGCTAGCTATGGCACTAGCCTAGGGGGTTTTATGCTGATGATTGACAATCCTGCCACGCCTCAGTATTACCCCCAGCTTCAATTAGTAAATGAAAACACCACAAATGTTACTGCAAAGTCACAGAAAAATTATCTTCTGCAAACATGCCCAATACTTGTAGGTAATTGTGTCTAATAATTTAACAAAAATCTCTTGCTCTGACACGACAGACTTGTCTGGGGACACGCTGAGATGCCCCTGTTTATCTCTGATAAGGGTGGAGCAGGGGAGGGGAGCAGAATGGAGGGAGCTGCAGCTCAGCTCAGTCCCTGCTGGCCACCAGGCCTGTGCTCTGCAGGGACACCTGCACTCACTGCACCCTTCAAGACAGGTCCTAGAGCTTCTCAACAGCACAGTGGGATGGATGGGGGTGAAGGGCTCAAAGAAACAACAACCCAGATCATCTGAGGATGGAATTGGTGAGGATGTGATGATACCAATGCCCTGTCGGGATTAGTGGAGTCCAGGCACAGGTCATGGGAGAAGGGGGTGTAAGCACTTGCCAGCTGTCAGCACTCCTTCATTGCACTGTTCTGAGCTCTGCTTGGGATCTTGGGCTAAGTCATCATCTGCCAAGAACCTCCTTCCCAACATTAGAAAGCCTTTCAGTGAAAAATCAGCTCCAAGTTTTCCTTTCAGAGGCAGGCTGAGTGAGAAATTGTTACATAAACTCTGCAGACACTTCCAAACTTCGGTTACCGCATATCACCCAGAATTTGGCTGAGCTCTGTTTGCACTCAGGAAGAAGCCACACACACCCTCAACCAAGAAAGTTCCCGCAGTCTTTTGGAGGTAGACTCCACTAGCTCTTCCCTTCACTCTTCCAGCCAAACCCCAGACAAGATGCTGTCTTTATTTCTTGTAGAACTTCCCTCAAGTTCAGAGCACCAGGCAATGTGGAGTGCGTGCTCCCACACAGCAACTTCTGCCAAGCCTTTGCGGTGTTTGTGGGCACGGCGTGGGTGGGGCTGCACAGCTCTGCAGCCTCGGGTCCCACTTGTGCTGCAGCCAGCCTGTCCCCACAGCCACTGAGTACACCAGAAAAACACCAATGGCTGCTCTAAATAATCACCTGACGGGCTGAAATTCTGAGGCTGACTCGGACAGAGAATTTTTAACTCTGGAAAATGCTCCCTGGTGATCTGATAGACTCCCCAGTTCATTGGCTTTCAGGGCAATGTCCCAGGCTTATATGTTTATTGATGCTTTTTCTTGGTGAAGATTTATATACCTTTATTGAAGACATGTTGAAGGAGTTTGCTCAGTTGAAACTAGTCAATATGTTCTTATTTTGTTGTTGTCTTTGTATACATGCCAAGAACCCTAGTGATGAGTGCATTTTATAAATTGTAAAATAAATAAATTTATGCTAAACCATGGAGTTATTTATGGCTCAGAGTGCTAACTTAGCTGAGACAGCAAACTGATGTTATTGGAACCTAATTCATTCTCAGACTTCCAGGAGCGAGTAATGAGTCAATTATTCCAGTGTGACATGAAAACCTTATTTATGGGCTCATTGATTAAGAATATGTATGTGTTATTTACTTACAATATTGACTCATTAAAAAAAAAAAAAAGAAAAATTTCTTTGTAATCCATTAAACCTTGTTTTCTCTTTGGAATAACATTTCCCAAGCCTAGCATTAAAAACAAATCAGGAACTGAAAAGAATCAGACTTGGAAGAGTCTCTGGTTCACTCAAGTAGAGTGAAAGGTGTTTATTCCCAATCCTAGTAGCAGCTCTGCTTAAGCACTTGTACCAGGGTTTAGGAATCTTCCTGTTCCCTGGGATGTGCCACATGCTTGCTTCTCTCAGTGCACTAGGGTTTCATGTAGAGAAGCAATCATTACTAAAATTCACTACCCAGAATTTGCTCACCCACTGCTAAAATCCTGAATAATATACAGAGCAGGCAACAAGAATAAAGAACATTCTTGTGACTTTTAGGGAAAGGCACCATTCCAATTCCTGCAAAAATGTTCCAAATGCTAGCTAGATAACAGTTCAGAAACATGTCTGCAATACAAAGCAGGCCCAGTATCCCTTTTTCAGGAGATCCTCTTTCACCTAAGCCTAAGTCTGCTCTGTGCAGACTGCTCTAAAACCCCTGGGGCAAATCAGCCCTGAAACCAGACCACATGATGGGCATTACTCCCAACACTCTGGGAGCTCCAGATGAGGGGCCATTCAGAGAGGAATTCTTTCCCTACAACCAGGCTGGGATTAAAGTGAACCTTGACTGTTTAAGGAGGTTCCCCCTCTGTCCCATTATTCTATGTAGCTTTCCAAATGTGGCTTAAAACAAACAAAGGGGATTTTCCCCAATCACTGAATAGCATTTGCATATTACCTACATCTCAATCAGGCCTCTCAGGGCACCAATCATTGTTGCACCAGTGACTTTAGGTTGTTCTCCTAATGATTTAATGTGTTCCTCTCCTTCAGTTGTTCTAACTGGGAACATAGAAACAACAATGTACTCATGATACAAGTTTCAAATTCAGTGAGCCTCTTGCCAGAGGGTATTTTAGGTGTTAGCAATTTAACATAGTGTACCAATATGAAACTGCAACCCAGATGGAGGTGTTAGAATAAAAAGCTGCACCCATAGGTTCCTCTGATCTATTAGACACTATAAAACCATTTTTGATGTCATGGGTTCCAGCTCTTACTGGTAGTTTTCTGAGGCTTGTAGCTTTTCCTCCTCTTTTCTACTATTTCAGTAATTCCTCAGAGGTGGCAGTAAAAGACTTTTGTATAAAATAAGTTTGAATGCCAACTGGTGCATGGTGACAATGACAGACCTCTTTCAGTTCTCATGATTCAGGCACAGTACAAGAAGGTAAACAGTCTCAAGGCTATGACTAAAAATGTGCGTGTCTCATTTGTCATCAGTCAAGACTAAAGCCATGGTTTTGTCAAGCTATTTTCCTAAACCTTATATATTCTTTGCAATTAGGTGTTAAAACTAACGAAGCTTAACATATAAGAACAGGAAAACTTAAAGCAGTACATTTGGATGTTTCTATATTCCAGTGAAAGGTGCTTATTTAAATGAGATGCAAAACAGCAAGAGAAGACAGTTTAGAAGAAAGACTATTTTTAGAGGTGTTTTGCATAATCTATGAATAAATCTATTCACTTTTCACCACTTAAAAGAATCACAGTTTCTTATGGCCCAGTCCTAGTTACCTTTTAACAACAATAAAAGTAGATAGACTACAATAATAGAATGACTTTACTGGCAGCCTTGATAAAGCTGATTCCTTTCTAGCTTTCCAGATTGGCTGTTAAAAGAGCCAGATCTTGAAAACCTGAGCTTCCCAGCAACAATGTGATCAAAAAATCCTCAAATCAGCTCTAATTCTGAAGCTGGAGCTCAGTGTGCTCCATCCCAACATCAACATCCTCCTATCTGTTCCAAGTTTAAGCTGAAGTGCCTCAATAACACCTGCAGAACTGCACAAAGAGAAATGCTTTTAACAGGCAGGTGCAGACATTTAGGTCTTCAGAAAGCAAAGTTAAATAATTCTAGTCATTAAAAGCCAGTATATATCCCAGAACATCTGTAGCTCTGCTCACAGAGACTCCTTCCCAAATGTATTCACTGCAGAGCATCTCATCACCTCTTGCACAGGGTGCAAATATCAGCTCTCCAGGCAGATCAAGCAGTAAAAGCTTCATCCTATTACAGTAACTGTACACAGAAGAGCAGATTTCAGCCATGACATCAGTTGCAAGTTATGATGGCAATGGACAGACAAAGACATAAGGGGTAAATATTAGACTTTATCTTCAGCTGATTCCCTCACTTGACATCTCTTTGAACATACCTGGGTTTAGACTTTCACATCTGCCAAGCACAAAGTAATGCATTCAAAATCGCTTCTCAATAGCATTGACACTCACACAATACTGCTGCCATCTTACCCATATTGACATCCCTACACACACTACTGATAAAAGGAAAGCTTTCCAATCACATGATTTTCCTCATGTCACAGAAACACCTCCAAAGCCCCAGCAAGAGTGAAGAAGACAGCAGTGCTCAGTCAGCTCTGCTGCCCTCCATTGTGTCCTGCACATCCAGCAGGAATATGTCAGAAACTGCCTGCCTGGAACATCATGCCTGGTTATCTGTCAGCCACCTGATCCTCATAAAATGGCTTTGAGCTTTACTAGACACACTTCTCCCCTCAATATGCTGCTATAACAGTGAGCAGAAAGAATCCTGCTCATGTCTTCTTGCAATTTACAGTTGCTAACACTCTGTAATGCCCACAGTGTATTAAAGCTAGAGGGAATTCTACGTCTTGGTAACAAATATCTATTTAATTAACAAGCACCAATGATTAGACTAAAATACCTTTATAACCATTTACTTATTTGTGATATATTTCAAGTCAAACTTAATTCCCCATCCCCATATGGGTCACTCACTTAACAAGTGGGACTGGATAACCCTTTTGGGTTCCTTTCAACTAAGAACATTCCGAGAACATTCTGTCATTCATGTTCAGCCATTTCAACAGAAAAACAGCTGCATGCAAAGCCAATAAAGATCTTTAAAACTTTCCCTTTTGTACTAAAAATATTTTTTTAGAAAAACGTTAAACATTGTGGTCCCTTTTGGGATAGGTTGAATGCATAAATAACTCTTCGGGTGCAAGAATTTCCAAACTGCTATTTTAGTATTCATTCATGCACAGCTCTCTGGTATGTAAATGAAGCAATTTTCTCATGTGGTCTTTCTGCTCCCTTTTCTACTTCTCACTTGTACAATGACTAAACTCCAGTCCCTAATGTGTCCTCGTCACTATCAGAGACATACCCCCACCTCCATTCTCCAACTCAAAGGGGACAGGCACATTGCACCCAAATTAAGCCAACAATTATTTTCCAATCTCCTCTTGAACACTATTCCTTCCTTCCTTCCAGACTCTTCCTGAGGTGCAGCTCTCATATCTACCTTGCTTTTTACATTTCCTAACATTTCACCATTTTATTATTTTGCTCTGTTTTCACAGATTTATATGCTCAACTTTTTAAAATATCATTAATCATGCCCAATAGGATTTTCTTGTAATACTGCTAAAAAGCAAATATTATGCTCATTACATAAATAATAAATTAGGAAAGTTAATAAAAAATGGGGTTGAGTACCAAGTCTAGAATGTTACCAAAAGAAGGAGAATTTTGTGTAGGTTTGGATCTTCTGCAAAGCATTTTTCATTGCGTTAGCTGGCAACACAACCACTTCTCTCTGAATAATGGATTGCAGCAAGCATACTTGAAAAGCCATTATAGGAGTTACTTAAATATTGTATTCTAAATATAGAAATCAAGTGGAGCCATTTGAAAGGGAAACATAATTTTGACAAGAAAATAAGTATATTGAGGTTGACAGAGTAAAGCAGGTCTGCTTTTTGTCATCTAATATTCCTGTGATTGCTGAGGTACCTGCAGTACAGCAGAATTTGATGACTAATGGAGCAGTGGGTGTTTTTCGGCAGCTTGTGCTGATGTAGTTATGGTTGTCATTGGAAGTATCCTTCCTGAGCTTATGGTTGTGGTCAGACTGTAACTGTTAAGGGATATGAGACACTTACGTGGTCTCTATTTTGGTGCAAATCAGTTTAACAAAAGCTTGATTCACAGGTCTATCTTTGTTCTATCCTTTCTTGCTGTTTTCTTTACTGGTGGTACAGTGAGATAGTGTGATGGCAAATCTGGCACTGAATATTTACCCAGCAAAAACTGTTGAGCAGTAAGTAAAAAGCATTGTTGGAGAGAGGCATATCTGGAAATGGAAAGCATTTCATCCCCAATGTACTTTGAGAAGATCACATATTTAATCAGCATTGCCTTGGAAAGTGTGTTACTTTTAATCAGCATCACTTGGCTTCATTTGTACAACAGACAGATTTTTTGCATGGTCAAATGTCATAGATTTAGAAAAAAAGAAATAAATTAAAAACCCTAATATGCTTTTACAATCTAAAGGCCCACTGCATACCCTAATACATGAGAGTGCACAAATCTCCTAGGGGTGCCACAGTAGACCTGAGGTTATGTAAAAAGATGAAACAGATTGCATCTTTCTTATCAGTTCTTCTGTTTGCTGCTGGTTTGTTGCAGCTGTAGTAATGCAGCAAATATGGCCACTGCTACTCTGTAGAAAGAGGATCTTTATAAATTCCAGTTGTCAACACGAAATCAATTCTGCTATGGGCAAAAGAGTGCTTCATCATTCCAATATTTGCACTCAGCTAAACCATATCCACAGGCTGTATGCGTCTTCATTTATTTATTTATTTGGAACTGGGACTACAACACATTTTCAGCCCAACACTATGGATCTGTGCCAAAATTGCGTAAAGGTTGTGCAGTGAATTTTTCTAAGTAAATGAGTCCTTCAATTTCAATGAGAGAACAAAGCCTCTAACTGGTGCACTGTGGATTCAATCTGAGCCATGCTTTCCAGTCAAAGAACAAACGATATATCATTAATTAAAGACAAAAAATGGGAAGAGAAATGATGATTACATATCTTGTCATTCCATAATGATTTTTTTTCTGTGTCTTACACCTATGGTAAATAAGCCAAGCACTCAGTAGCAATAGAGGGAAAAAAAAGCCTTCACTTTGCAATTTCTTTTGCTATAGTCTTTCTTCTTCCAGTGAAAGTGTCTATAAAATTTTTAAAGGAAAGTAGGTTGCTAAAATGTACTTAATTTGCCATGATAGATTGAGTCCATGCTTCAGTGACTGTAATTGAATCTGTGACCTATTTCTTTAGTAAAGTAGAAATAGTCTCTTGGGTTTTTGTCACTACCATCTTTTAATGAAATTCAAAAAGACTGTCAAAATGTCTACACTTTTTCCAGTAGTTGTTAATGTTATTACTTTACAATTTGTTACTTTTTAATTAATCTTAATAAACGTGTACACAGTCTACCTGGCAGTTGGAAATGGTAGACATCAATTCATCACTGTCACAGTGTAAAGCAAAATTAACAGGACAGAAAGGGCTTTAAAAGCAATAGAATATCTAGACACATATTGGTTCTACTTACACATACTTTATATCTCTAATTTACAGGGTCTGTGCATTACAGCAGTCCCACAGCTGAAGTTAAAGGGTCTGTCAGCATTTTAATCATAAACCCAGACTATTTCCGAGACACTGCAACTCAGAACTGAATTCGGTAGGGGGATTCCCAGGCCAAGAACACTCCACTCTGCCACCTATTTCCTTCACCACAAGGAGATACTCCCAGTACATTTCAGACATTTAGAACATCACACCACAGGAACCTGGGATGTCACCCAGGGCTGGGTGATGTCCTGACTCCACACTCAGATGAGATAAACCCTGCTTTTCCCACTCAGTGCTTCCAATGGGAATGTAACAGGCGAGCAGGGCAGAAAGGGGGAGCTTTTATCTTCTCTCCCAGTCCTGACAGATGGGGAAGCAGAGCAAAACTTTCCTGCCCTACAGTCCAGACATGGCCTTACTGTCTCAATATGAGCTCTTTAGCTTAATTTTTTCTGATACATCAGTGTCTAGGAAAAGTCACTCTGCCAGTTCTTCCTTCATCAAGGATTGTGGCATCACTAGCTTGTGTTGAGGGGGAGCTGGGAATAATTTTAAAGACAATCAGGTGCAATGTTTTTCTCGTATTATGTTTAAGCCTGTAACTGCTGATTTATGCTCAATATTGCAGCTGCCCATGGGCAGCCTGGGGCTGGCAGTCACATCAGAGAGGGTCTTTAACAGAACAGCAAAAAGCAGCTCCTGGGGCTGGGGGCAGCTTCCTCATTGTATGGTCATAAAAAAGATGTTATTCATAAAAAACATCTATGAGAGGCTTACACCTCACCTATGCTCCAGCTGACTTTCACTTATTTCTCAAATAATTGAAAAGCTTTGTTTCCACAAAGCTGCACTTTTTAGTGAAAATTAAACCAACTAGTCAAACCTAGTTCAAAGTTCCATAGAAGAGATTACCTCTATTTAAAAAGTGAGGCAACTTTTGGTTTTAAAAGTAAAATATACATATATATATACATATACACACCCACACAGTACCACATCACTAGGGTACATTTTCTCAGAGGAGGTATCATTGACAAGGATATCCAGCATATGGAGTCACTAACATGATGGACTATAATGGCTTGAAAGCAGTCATTATGTTCTATTAGGATACACAAACAAAACAGATTCCCCCAGCAGACCTTGGTATGCTTCAAAGGTATTACACTCCAGAAGAACTAAATCTGCATTTTAATTACTGTCAAGTTGCTTGAGTTTTACCCAAACTACTGGATATTATCTTCCTAAACATAATAAGGATTTAAACAAAGAAAAGTAATTAAAAAATTAAATAACAAAAAGCGTAGTTGCCAATTTGAGGTTGAAGATATTAACTAAAGATATCAGAGACAAATTTTTGAAAGGTACAACCTAACCTCTCTTTTTATGAGCAGTTTTCTACCCACAGATAACAACAGGCAAAAAGGCAGGCTATGGTGCCACACTAATTGGTAGCGAGGTGTACACAAAGATTTAGAAATTTTCCTTCTGATTTGCACTTACTATCAGGTTTGCAATTTTGTAAGTCCACCAAACTTCCTTCTTCTTTAGAAAATGAAGCTGGACTGAGAAACAGTGACTGAGGTGTTGATACCAACTGCTGCTGCAGTGACTGACACAGCCAAGACCCCACCTTCATTCACCTGACCTTTCACTCCAACTAGAACCATCTGCTTCCTGCTGGCTTCAATCAGGCTCATCAGCTTCCACCTGTGTCATTACTAAGATCTTCAGCAGACCTTCCATAAACATGTCAAGCAACCTCTAATCCAAGCACCAATGAAGCACAGGTGAGTATGTTCATAGGAAATTTTTCTATTAAGTCCAGGAATGGCTAAAAGAAGGTATAATTTGGGGGCTGAATAGACAGAGTCCCACAGAATCCACAGGATATTTCCAGTACCTCAGAAAAGCCTATCCCAGACTTGCTGTCTCTTCCTGACACGTCCTGCAGTTCTGTAAGATCACAGATGCCCCGAGTCAGAAAAGCACTTAAGCTAGAGAAATGTACCTCTTGGATGATGGAAAAACCCTAGATGCATTAAATATATTTTCAGTTGGAGAAACAGTGCACAAATCTCTAGTTTAAAAAAAAAGTCCTTTTAGTGGCTCCTGAGGGTTTAAACACTTCAGGATAGATTTGCATACAATTTTTTAAAAGACTAATGGCTCATTATATGATGAAAAGATTCTATTAAGATGTAGAATGGAGATGAAAGTTATTAATTTTAAAGAAACAAGCCTATATTTGTTAGGAAACTTTAGGAAACTTTTTTTTAAAGCTACTGTTGCAGGAATAATTATCTTACTAATGTCCTTTTCCAAAACTTAAGTTGGCAAATTCATTTTCAAAGTCATATTCAAAAAGCAGGGCTGGACATTTTGGGACTCAAAGATTCGAGCCCTACAGGACACAAAGAGGCTGAGGCTCCCTGCCTTGAGTCTGCCTGGAAAGATGGATCACATGGCTGGCTTCTGTCCAAAAAAGAAAGAAATGCTGCTTTACACCAGATTTTAGTATGCAAAACATTTTTCAAAGTAAATAAACACAAGAAACTTTGGATAAAAATGAGAAACTCAAGAGAATGTAAAACTTTGTCAATGCAGTTTGTATATATTCCCCATAGAACAGAAGAACATTAG